>JASFYC010000292.1:0-110844 GCA_030412335.1 Botrylloides violaceus | reverse complement strand
TAATATTGCTTTCTTATATGAGCGGTAGGTACTTTATTCCAAGCTCTACTCAGTCAACCATAATAATATATTCACAGACGCAGAGCACATGCTAGCTGTTGCGTTGCACTATTAAAATCAATGGCGAGCATAAGGCAAATATCACTACATCCCCCTTCTCTTAAAGTTCGATTTTCTCAATAATAGTCTGTGAATCGTTTGGGAGTTTTTATTACTCTCCCGCTTCTGGTTCTACGTGTTAGAGGATCGTCGTCTGTGTTTTCTTCTCCTTCTCCTCTATTCCTCTCTTGTTGCACATCTGTGTTATCATTGTTGTTGTTATTCAGCTCTCCTGCTTCTCTCAGATGTATTCTGTTTCTTTCCAGCTGTTGTCCAGTTGGTGTCTCAACTGTATATCTCCTCTCACTTTCCCGTGCAGTTACCCTGCCGGGCACCCATGTGTTTCTCTGTTTGTCAAGAATTCTGACATTTTGTCCATTGTGTAGAGGTGGTAGGCTTTTTGTATGTTGGTCAGCATATTCCTTTTGGGTTTCCACTAACTGTTTTGTTCTGTCTTGGTATATTTGTGGTGTTCGTATCATGTCATGTGTTGGTAGTTTTGTTGTCATACGTCGTCCAAATAACAATTCACCAGGGCTAGGCAGTATATTGTCAATAGGGGTTGCTCTTACATTCAGTAAGGCTGCATGGATGTCTCCATTGCTTTTCAGACATTTCTTTATGATTGGTTTGATATAGCAAATCTGTCTTTCAATAAATCCATTTGAGTTGCTATGTCTAGCAGCAGATTTGGTATGAGTTATTCCCCATTCTTCACAAAATTCATCATATCTGCTCAAATAGCAGGGTCCACCATCACTCACTATTTCACGTACAGAGCCAAATAGGTAATGTTCCTATGCGAGCAATTTTTGCAGAGATCTTCGATATCGTCGTTGATTTTCGGCCAATATATGTATTCTCTTGCCAATCTTCTCGATTTTTCTATTCCTTGATGACTTTCATGCAAATGGTTCAACACATATTTTCTCATGGACGGTGGTATTACGACTTGTTTTCCCTTGAATATGATTCCATTTTCCACAGCTAGTTCGTCTCTAAAGTTCCAGTATTCTCTTAAAGGAGTCGGTACTTCTTTACGTTCATCTGGCCATCCCGTGTATATCAATTCTGCTAGCGCTTTGAGAGTCGGGTCAGCAGTTGTTTCATTCTTGATCTGTTCCTGTTTCTGGTTTGAGAAGCACATCAGGTCTACTTGGATATTTTCAATTGAGCTTATTGCTATATTGTCCACAAATGAGTCAATGTCTACTTTTACTTCCTTCTTGCTAGGCAAGCGTGATAGTGTATCGGCCAGAATCATGTCTGTTCCAGGTCTGTATTTCACTTCAAAGTCATAACCCAGTACCTTTGTGATCATTCTTTGCAGACGAGGAGGTGCACAGTAAATAGGTTTCATGAAGATCATTTCGAGAGGTTTATGATCTGTGATAACTGTAAAAGATCTTCCAAATAGGTAGTGATGAAATCTTTGGATTCCATGTATGATTGCAAGGCATTCTCTCTCGATATTGCTGTAGTTCATCTCTGTAGGAGTGAGAGTTTTACTTGCAAAGGCGACAGGTTTGTCTTCTTGAACAAGACATGCACCCATGCCTTTCAGCGAGCTGTCGACTTCCAGGGTAACTGGTTTCGTCGGGTTGTAGTATCGCAAGATGTAACTAGATGCGATGGCATTTTTGATCTCGTCAAATGCATGTTCATGATCTTCATTCCATATGAATGTTACGTCCTTCTTGCACAAATCTCTTAGAACAGAGGATTTGGCAGAAAAGCTTGGTGTGTGGCAAGCTAGGAATTGAGCCATTCCTAGGAATTTCTGCAGTTCTTGCTTGTCTTTTGGTGTCGGCATGTTATTGATATCGCACACCTTTTTTGGGTCAGGCTTCACACCCTCATCTGTCAAGACTCTCCCAAAGAATGAGATGGTCTTACTTTTGATCTTGCATTTCTGTGAATTGAGCATGAGCCCTTCACTTCTTGCTACTTTCATGAAGTATAGAAGTCTTTCGTCATGTTCGGCTTCGTCTTTACCGTGTACTACAATGTCGTCACTTATTCCTATAGTTCCTGGACATTGCTGAGTAATTTTGTCAATTTTCTTTTGGAAATAATCATTAGAAATTTTCAAGCCAAATGGTAAACGGTTGTAGCAGTATTTCAATCCCATTGGACCATGAAAGGTTGTTAGTTCCTGTGATTCTGGAGCTAGTTTCACACCCCAGTAGCCAGATTTTGCATCAAGTTTAGAAAATACCTTGGACTTACTGAATTCTGGTAGTATTTCTTCTACTGTTGGTACCTTATGTGGATTTCTTTGCAAAGCGTCGTTGAGACGTCTCGGATCGAGGCATACCCGCAGCGATGAGTCTGATTTGACTGCATACGTCAAGGAGGAGCACCATTCCGTGTGCTTTTTTACCCTACGGATTATTCCGAGTTCTTCCATTCGTTTAAGTTCTTTTGCTACACGATCTTTAATGTGTATAGGCCATTTGCGAGGTCTGTCTTGGAAGGGTTGAGCATCCTTATGTATGTATAGCTTTTCTTCATCCTGGAAATTGCTAATCCCATCAAAGCAGTCCGGAAATGCTGCTTTCAAGTCTTCGATGCCATCTATATTCTGTGTCTTTCGTTCGTCCAAAGCATGGTAGTATTTGAATTGTACTACATCCAGTGCACGACAAGCTGGTAATCCGAGGACTCCAGGACTGTCCACGTTCACCACATAGAATTTCTCTTTTCTGAATATATTTCGAGGTTCTGCTTTCACCTTTACTTGTAGAGTTATTGATCCATAACATGTAATCCGATCTCCGGTGTAACTCGTAAGTATAGTATTCGGTTCCGGTTTCAATATGTCATTATCATCATAGTCGTCAAATACTTCCTTTATGAGCTTATACGGCATTGTATTTGCAGCTGCACCAGTATCAACTTTTATTTTCCATATGCCTTTTTTTCTGGTGTCACTGTGTTTGTATTCCAAGTCGACAAAGATTTCTTTCTCTGTGGTTTCTGTTCCTTTTTTCAAGTCACCGATTAGAATCATTTCTATCGGTCTTATGTATTCTTGTTCATCTTTCTCGTCACTGTCTTCTTCTTCAGCTTGTATCACGCCTTGTCTGTATCTTCTGTTATTTGGATATTTGGGTTTTGCATACCTTCTTTCTCTACTCCCGTATTGCTGTTTTTGTTGTCTTTCTTTTCCTTGTTGATATCTTGGTCGTCTATCTCTTTCATCATATCGGTCTTTTTTGTCTTTGAAGGTGCAGTATTCATCAAAGTGACCCATGTAGCCACAGTGTCCACATTCATGCCCATATGCTGGACAGTTTCTTCGTCTGTGGACTTGTCCACATCTTCCACATGTGTATTGTTTCTTTCTATATCCAATGCGGTCTATAGAGTTTGCTCCATCACCTTCCAGTTTTTCTTTTGATACATTGCGAGATTCTATTTCTCGGCCTTTTTTTTCTACATCTTCTATTTTGTATCCTTTACCTTCTTTCATGATTTTGTCTCTCAATTCTGGTATTGTCGTTGATACGACTATTCTTTCTACCAGTCTTTCATTGAAATCTTCGCCTTCTAGAAATTGGCATTTTGCAGCTTTATTTCGCAATCTTTGTACGAATTCTCTGATTGTTTCTCCCTCCTTTTGGCAGAGGCGGCTGAATTCTATCCTGTGGACTCTGTAACTGATGTCTGTCGATGGTCCTTCCAGGCGTTCTAGCTCTTTCCATATTTTTTCTGGATCTTTTTTATCTTGTTCTGAGAGACTTGAGTGTTTTAGGCTGGTGAGGCCTATGTCCCCAAGTCCAAGTTTAATGTGTGATGCTTGGATTGTTTTCTCTGTAATAGTCTCTATGTCAAAATGCATCTGCATACGTTCTTTAAAGCTTGCGAGAGCGTCGGCTCTATTTGGAAATGTCCAATCCATACAGGGTCGTTGGTTGGCCATTCTTTCTTTGTTACAGCTCAACTGGTGTCGTATTTCTCTTTTCTAAGTTCAATGTCTACCCTCAGGCACACTTCAACACTCGGCGAGTCTGTTTTTATTCTTTTTGTATAATTGGCGTCGCTTTACCGCTGCCACCATGTAATAATATTGCTTTCTTATATGAGCGGTAGGTACTTTATTCCAGCTCTACTCAGTCAACCATAATAACATAATCACAGACGCAGAGCACATGCTAGCTGTTGCGTTGCACTATTAAAATCAATGGCGAGCATAAGGCAAATATCACTACAGTCATCTGCTGAGGTTGTCTAGACTCAGCTTGTATTGTTTCTGTATATATTGCCTGCATGGTCTCATGTTAGACGACACACTGACCCACACACTGAATACTGACTACAACTGTACTTCTGAATATACTGTGAATATTGTGTGAAGTCGTGTCGTTAGCTGTAAGGACTGATTACGCTGTGCTACACTCTGCTAGTGGAACGAGGTGATAGGATCTCAAGCCGTTGAGCCCCGGTACAGATTCCGCTATAATATCATCAGTTACTTCGTAATACCAGAATCCTTACCGAGTTCCTCGCTCGTAAATGACATCGCAAAAACCTCGACTTTGCTGAGTAAACGGCACGTTACGTGAACGTTTTGACGCATTCTCTCGGATTTGCGTAAGATGTCTACGAGTTGTTTACGATGTTACTTCGTAATACCAGGGGCACGAGCACGAGGAAAAGTTCGTAATGCCGCCCCTGGTATTACGAAGTAACCTCGTAAACAACTCGTAGACATCTTACGCAAATCCGAGAGAATGCGTCAAAACGTTCACGTAACGTGCCGTTTACTCAGCAAAATCGAGGTTTTTGCGATGTCATAGCTTTAGGTGCCGTGCCTTTTAGCACAGTGCCGCGTTGCAGTTTGTTGCAGGAGTCGTTTCTTGTTTATTTTGTGATGGTTTATGAAAGAAGAGATGAATGCTCTTGTAACTGGCGTAGAGCAACATCGAAAATATATATTAGGCTCTATTTTGTCAGAAGTAGCCGTGTTGCGGCAGGCTACTGCGTGGAAGAAAGTGACAACACAGGTAAGATGGCAAAGTTTACACCTGCTTGCTACGGCACCTAGGATACATCAGCTAGACAGTGTGGCGAACACGTAACAATCAGTAGATTGTTACATGCTGATTACAGGCTACCTTGCTTTGGTTCAACTACCAATGATCATTTTATACCAATCCTGCATCCCTGCGACGTGTTGTCGATCTGGCTTGTTTTATTTTTAAAGGCATTCGAGTTTTATCTGCCGAACGAAGAGCAACTCCTTTGGCTTACGTCGCTTTTCCTTCCTGACATTTTATCTATAAAGTCGGTACCAGCACTTGTATTCAAGGAGTCTTATTCTCAGTCCGCAGACAGTGAGGGCGTGGCTAGGAGCACGCCATAATTGTGGTGACCCCGACGTGATTGGCTGCTTCCCGTAGAGTTGTTCCCGATGTCGCCCGGAAGCCGGCGACGACGTACGCTTGAGATGGAACGAGTGGAGCCTGCTCGTGATTTTAACCAGCCTCTGCGCGTAGCAATGCCCGTTGTCCATTTCTGGGGACATGCGCCAGAGTCGTGGTTTGTTTCTGCGGAGGCCGGATTTCAGTCTTACGGTGTCGAGGGCGATACTGAAATGTACAACTACGTTATACGATGCCTTGACGGAACCCAGCTGGAATCTATTCGACTTAAGCTCCCTGGTGAGGAGGATCCCGACCGATTTGGGGCTCTACGTCAAATTCTTCTTGAAGAATATACCGTTCCCCTGCGAGATCGAGTTCAAGAACTGTACAGTGGACGTTGCCGTGGGTTGAAACCCTCAGAGATCTTAAAAAAATTGAAAAGCGCCACTGGAATTCTTGGGCGAGAACCGATCAATGATTGTTATCTCAAGGAAGCGTTCCTCCACCATTTGCCGAATTCGATTGCCGACATCCTCTCATCTCATGTTACCGATACCGCTGCCCAATTAGCTGAGCGTGCTGATAGCATTTACGCCCGTGAATCGCATCACCAATTTAATCACCGTCAATCGCAACGTACTGATCCCGAGCTTCAACGACAACTCTCCCAGTTGAGACAAGAGGTTACATTGTTGAAGCAATCGGCACAGGCTGCGCAGATTCCTATACGGGAGAATTTCTATCCACGAGCAAATTCGCATCCGCCACCTTATGCCCTTCCCCGTCCCTTGGAGTCGGACCGTCGTGATCCAGCTTCTGGTAATTGGCGGACTAGCGACCCTTCCGTTCAAGGGTCTGGTATCTGCTACTATCATGAACGCTTTGGCGAGCGAGCACGGAATTGCCGTCCGGGATGTGTTCACTATTCGTCTGCCCGTCCTTTTCCAGGCAGAGGTACGGCGTAGATTTTCGTCGTACATCAACCCTTAATGTGTCCCATTGCTCACATGGAAAGCCCTTAATGCATGTTCAGGACGAGATATCTGGCTGTTTTTTTTTGGTTGATACGGGAGCATCCGTTTCACTCATGCCTAGCACTCGAGAGGATCGCCGCAACGGGGGTCGCGGACCGAATCTCTATGCGACGAACGGCACTAGGATTCCAACCCATGGGACAAAATCTAGTAGGATCAAACTGGCAAACGGGTACACTTACGACTTTGTCTTTTATGTAGCCGACACCAAATTCGCAATATTAGGAGCAGATTTTTTAGAGAAGTTTTCCCTTGTGATCGACATTAGAAACAACGTACTGCTGGACCCGAACTCAAATACGGTGATAAGGGGTTGGAGAAAGCACACGTCGGCCTCCGGCCTTAACCTGATCTCGCCACATCACGAACGGCGGTACGCCGACCTCCTTGAGGAATTCACTGATATAACGATACCTAGGATTGCTTCTCAGCGTGTCAACCATGGCACTGTGCACCGTATCCTGACAAAGGAGGGACCCCCAATTCGCTCTCGATGTCACCCATTACAACCACACTTGCGACGTCAAGTCATGACTCGCTTAAATGAGCTCATGGCTTCTGGGGACATCGTTCGCTCGAAATCACCCTATGCATCACCGATAACTGTTGTTCCTATAGGAGACGATGATATCAGACTCTGCATAGACTATAGGAAACTAAATAATGTAGCGAAGGATCGTTGGCCGGTTCCTTACTTACGTGACTTCACTAATGAATTGCATGATTGCAGAATTTTTAGCAAAGTTGATTTACAAAAGGCGTACCACCAGATCCCTCTCCATCTCGACGATCAGGAGAAGGCTGCATTTATTTGTCCAGAAGGACTGTTTCAGCCAACGACCATGCCGTTCGGATTGACCAATGCTTGCAGCACTTTTAGCCGTATTATCTCAGAAGTAACGTCCGGAATTGACAATATATTCGTATTTTTAGACAACATTCTGATTGCTACCGCCACCGAGGAAGAACACTGGGAAACGCTTCACGTATTATTTTCGAGGTTGCGTGAGTTTGGTCTGGTCATTAACGTCAATAAGTGTGAGTTTGGCGTGGACAGAGCGGACTTTCTCGGTCATTCCGTTAGTCCCGACGGGTATTCTTCCTCTGGCCAAAAGGTGGAAGTGATCGTACCGCGTCAATCAAGACAACTGAGGTTCATTACAGAGTATACCAACGATGTCCGACATATCAAAGGATCATTGAATACAGCGGCTGACACCCTTTCGAGACTGGAGGTCAACGTGGTTTTGCCTGACACGATGCCCATTTCTGCGCGGATGCTGCTTGAAGCTCAGGCGGATGACGATGAGTTGCGCGATCTATTATTGCACCCGGACGAACACTCGTTAGACTTGTATGAGGTAATTTTCGAAGGGATAAACGGTCCAATCGTTTTTGACAGGTCGAAACCTGGTAAACAGCGGCCGTATGTGCCAAGTTCCTTGCGGGAGATGGTTCTAAAAGGGCTTCATAATATCTCACACCCTGGTATACGAACTACGACGAAACTCATAACGGACCGGTATGTTTGGCCACACATGAAACGTGAGATAACAGACTTCGTTCGTCACTGCCAACAGTGCCAGCGTTCGAATATTAACCGGCATACCAGGACTGCGATAACGCATCTCCCAGTACCCTCGGAACGTTTTCAGACAGTGAATGTCGACATCCTTTCCCTTCCGAATAGTTGCGGTTTTTCCTACCTATTGATGTGCATCGACAGATTTTCCCGTTGGCCTGAGTGTATCCCAATGCGTGATATACGTACGCAAACTGTTATCGATGCTTTTAACTTAGGCTACGTCTCGAGATTCGGCCCACCCAAGAAGCTCATAACGGATAGAGGTAGCCAATTTACCTCCAACGAATGGTCACAGCTTATGGAGTTGTTGAGAATACATCATATCACTACCTTGGCCCGCAAACCTGAGCAAAATTCGATGGTTGAACGTTTTAACCGCACGCTGAAAGACGCGTTGCGGACAAAAGAGAGCCCATCTGATTGGTATCACCACTTGGGGTTGGTACTTTTGGGGTTGCGCTGCTCGATAAAGGAGGATTTGGGTTATTCGCCTTCAGAACTGACCTATGGGACATCATTACGCTTGCCGGGTCAGTTAGTTAATCCCCAACCTTACGACAATAATACGAACAGTCATACTTTCGTGAGCAACATGCGACGATTTTTTTCAACTATTGGCCAAACCCCCACGAATTTCCACTGTAATCTTAACCCACATGTTCCTATTGATTTAACCACTTGCACCCATGTATTTTTACGGATTGATGGCACGCGCCAATCGCTGGATGCCGTCTACTCTGGCCCGCACAAAGTCTTGAAACGCACCCCAAGTGCTTTACTATTGAGACTAATAGAGGTTCTTATGACGCCTCGACAGACTGTTTGATCCCAGGGCGATTGCCCTTATTGCAGCGTTTCGGGCGAAACTCCCATCTCAATAGTAGGCCTATTCCGCGTGAAATGATCCCCACCGATACACACACACCCACCACCGTATGTACTAACGAACAAGACCTTGTAAGGTTGGAAGACACCTCTGTTCCTCATGGTGTATACCCAACACGTGTAACGGCACCCTCTGTCACTTACGCACCTATCACTACGAATCGCGGCCGTGTTATCAGAACACCCCGTCACCTGCAAGATTTTGTTCTCACACCTTCATTTGAAATGCACCTTTGATCGAGGACGGAATTGTTCTTTCGTACTGCATAGATATCCACTTATTTTGCTTATGCATCATGAACATGTGTAGCTGATCTCACCATTGTGTTTTAGATTGTGCATTGTATGTGTTGACTCCCACGATACGACCAATTCTCTGACCTAAAGCTTTTTCCAACCGGGGGGACCTTGTGGCGAACACGTAACAATCAGTAGATTGTTACATGCTGATTACAGGCTACCTTGCTTTGGTTCAACTACCAATGATCATTTTATACCAATCCTGCATCCCTGCGACGTGTTGTCGATCTGGCGTGTTTTAGTTTTAAAGGCATTCGAGTTTTATCCGCCGAACGAAGAGCAACTCCTTTGGCTTACGTCGCTTTTCTTTCCTGACATTTTATCTATAAAGTCGGTACCAGCACTTTGTATTCAAGGAGTCTTATTCTCAGTCCGCAGACAGTGAGGGCGTGGCTAGGAGCACGCCATACCTCCCTGCCTGGCAGTCGGTATCGGGGAAGTGCGGAGAACTGTGATTGTAATAGTGATCCGGGCAATGATCCGGAAGTATTGACACGATTACTATATTCACGATTACTGTATTCATGTATCATGTTTCACAATTACTATATCTATGTTATATGTGTCGCGATTGCTGTATTCATGTATCATGTATCGCGATTACTATATTAATGTATCTGCTCCAGCCTGTCTAGTTCGTGGTGCAAAACGCCGCCCAGTGATAAGCGCCACTATAATCGTATATATAATAATAATAAACTACAGTACAAGGATTAGTTATCCATAGTGTATCGGTACATGCAGTTGATTGGTACACCATCTAGCGGAGGCTCAAATTTCACCAAACATCTAGATTACCCGAAGTCATATAGTGTCAACATTCTTGAGTGAAAAAGAAGCCAGGTTTGTATTCAAGAACAGCGGCGGCAAGACGTCCGATGCAGACAGCCAGGTCAAGGCGACAAAGTAGACTGTGGCCTACGGCAAAGAACCGGTGTAGGAAGTGTGCATAACGTGGGTCTGGTGTACCGAGTAGGCTAGCCTATGTCTTTCACACCAGTCTATACATCATCGAAAAAAAACTTCGCAGGGAAGTCTAACTAACACACTCTACGGCAGACTCTCAAATAAAAATATGACACGTCCTTTGCCTGCAAAAAAGTCAACCGCGACATTGTAGTGTTGTGGTATGAGCGAGGCTTTCTCTGTCTATGGTATCATCATCTCGACAGTGGCGAATGAGTGTGGTTTGTATACGTGAGTCACGTTCCTGCTCTGGATATTGGCATTTTTGAGCAGCTTTTCTAACATCATCAAGCCATGAATGGAAAGATTGATCTTTTTCACGTACCAGCTCATCAAACTGAATTCTTGCGCGAAGACGTCCATCACGGACTTTAAAGTGTTCGTCGAACTTTTTAATGACTGTATCGTAGTCTTTCGGATTTTCCGCAGGTATTTCGCCCCGTGCAGGTGCAAAGACGAAAGTTTTGAACGTTCTATTCGCGTCTATGCCTATCAGAGTGCGTAGTGTACCAACTTTTATCGCGCTTGACTTGTCCGTGAGATCCGATGCATCAAGATAGACTTCAAATGCTTCCTTCCATTCAATCCATGCTTCTGCTTCGTTAACATCTCCACGAACGTTTAATGGCTGTAGCGCCTTTGTCCACGCCATGTTGTTTTTCTACTGCACGTCTCTGACAAACTAAAGAGTGATATCCGTTCTTTCTTGCCTTTTTCCTGCTCTATCTCGCAAACAATTCAATAACCGCTGCCACCATGTTGTGTTGTAGCCGAGCGGAGGCTTTCTTCTGTCTATGAGGCTAGCTATACGGCTAAGAAGGCGTAGGCATCTTTTCATATGTATTGCGATACGAGCGTACAACCAAAGTCCACTCGAAGATCACGAGCACGCGTACAGCGGCATCGGGTCAAGGATCATGCTTAGTCATGCATATCACCACTACCTCCCTGCCTGGCAGTCGGTATCGGGGAAGTGCGGAGAACTGTGATTGTAATAGTGATCCGGGCAATGATCCGGAAGTATTGACACGATTACTATATTCACGATTACTGTATTCATGTATCATGTTTCACAATTACTATATCTATGTTATATGTGTCGCGATTGCTGTATTCATGTATCATGTATCGCGATTACTATATTAATGTATCTGCTCCAGCCTGTCTAGTTCGTGGTGCAAAACGCCGCCCAGTGATAAGCGCCACTATAATCGTATATATAATAATAATAAACTACAGTACAAGGATTAGTTATCCATAGTGTATCGGTACATGCAGTTGATTGGTACACCATCTAGCGGAGGCTCAAATTTCACCAAACATCTAGATTACCCGAAGTCATATAGTGTCAACATTCTTGAGTGAAAAAGAAGCCAGGTTTGTATTCAAGAACAGCGGCGGCAAGACGTCCGATGCAGACAGCCAGGTCAAGGCGACAAAGTAGACTGTGGCCTACGGCAAAGAACCGGTGTAGGAAGTGTGCATAACGTGGGTCTGGTGTACCGAGTAGGCTAGCCTATGTCTTTCACACCAGTCTATACATCATCGAAAAAAAACTTCGCAGGGAAGTCTAACTAACACACTCTACGGCAGACTCTCAAATAAAAATATGACACGTCCTTTGCCTGCAAAAGTCAACTGCGACATCGGCAAGCACAAGCAGCGTCGTACGAATGGGAACTGCATGGGGACACCAGCGCTAGTCATAACCGTAGGCCTGAGTCTAAGTGAGTCTACAAATGAAAAAGTTTTACTACACTCCATCCCCAATGTCCACGGCACACATATCTCCATAGAAGTTGTTTTACGTACAGGGTTCCTCAAAGGTTGGTGGTTACAACCCCACCAGTAACCTCAAAACTAAGTATATGAAGGGCGGGGTGTAAGCTATATTATGGGAAAGTCATCGCGACCCGTGCGGAGCCTGGTCAAGCGGTGCCGCCCACCGCTAATAGTATCGCTGAATGGCATGGTTGGAACCATAGGCTATGGTTGGAACCACGGTTTTAACGATACTACCGTTTCATGTTGTCAACGACGCATTAGTTGGCACGCCTGACAAGAGGGGCTAGAAATAGATTCATGGAGGCCAACTTCACCCTGGCCCGTGCTCTGACCTTACCCGTGACTCGCCTAGGTAAATTGTCTGACCTATAAAGTATGGCCTACATGCTATAGCTTAGACGCCCATTCGTTTGAGAAATCAAACCAACCAGATCGGGATCGGATGGCAGAATATATCAATGTATGAAGCATTACAAACATACGGAAGCAATTGCATGATTAGACGTTTATTAAATAATATGCCATTTTATGCGTAAAACTTCATGTGCGCGGACTGGACCAGTGGTTCTAAAACTTTTTACTGTTGCAAACCGGCAAATTCCTGTATTACGCTGCTATTCCCCAAATGAAAATTAATGCGACCATTTCGCATGTCTTTGTAAATAGGCTACCAGGCCTATCACATACTATAACCTCAGAACAACAAGTTGAGATACTATGGTCGCACGTCGCAGGACTACATTACAAAGTCAAAGTGAATGGCCCAGCTGGTACACTCGCCCTTTCTGCTTATTCACGAGGTTTCGTGGGCCAGTAAAAATTTCCGAGGACTGGTGATGGCCCCTGGACCAATGGGTGAGAACCACTAGACTTAACTGTCCCATCAACCCATTCCATATTGTTCCTATCCACCACTCACATATTTACATAGTCCAACATCCGATAGCACTCCAGACATGTTGTGCATTGCACATTGTAATGCAGAATGAGGTAAATGCGCCAACAGTAGACTGATTCTATCAATCTGCCCATCCACCTCAAAATCAGACTCACGAGTCCTTTTCCAATTTCTTCACCACTTCTTCTCCCAAAGCCTCAAGAATCTCTTGTTTGTAATCGTCAAAATCGCCTTCAATTTGGTTAATTGTTTGTTCTTCGACTACCCATAGAGTACAGTTTGTTTCTGTAATAAGCCGTGCATCATGAGATACGATAACGACTCCCCCGTGGTAACTATTGATCGCTTCGGCAAGCGCATCGATAGATTCTAAATCTAAATTGTTGGTCGGTTCGTCGAGGATCAATATGTCAGGCGCACTGCAAACTAACTCAGCTAGTGCCACACGTGCTTTTTGTCCACCGCTCAGATCCCGATTAGGAATGATATGCGCGTCGCTCACTAATCCTACAGAACCTAGTCGTTTCCGAGCGTCTTGGTTCTGCAAATTGAATTTCGTAATGAGATATTCGGCTGGAGATTTATCAAGGTCTAATTGATCGGCTGAATGCTGAGAATAAAACGCGATTCTTGCTCTGTGATTTTTACGCATTTCACCTTTGGTAGGTTCCAACGTGCCGCATAACAGTTTTAACAAGGTGGATTTTCCGACTCCGTTTGGTCCTACAATAGAAATCCGAGACTCCATATCGATACCGAATTCGACGTCCTTAAAAAGTAGCGGCTGTCCAGGATATCCAAATGTTACGTTGTATAATCCTAATATTGGTGGATTCATCGGCGGAGGATCGGGGAATGCGAATTTGACTACATACTCCTTTGGTTTTCGTATCAACTCGGTTTGCGTCTCGCTGCTTTCTTCCATGACAGCGGCGCCTCGTCGTCGTCCTTTCTCTTGCTTGCGAGTAAGTGCCTCCTTTGTTTTTTTCTCAGCGACTTGCTTAGATGAGCCATGGGCTTTGAGTTCACGCAACCTTTTCTCTTGCTTTTCGTATTGTTTCATCGTCTCCTTGAGACGTTGAATATACATTTTCTTGAATTGGGCAAAGTTACCTCTGTAATACTGCAACTTCATGTCATCAAGGTGGACTATATCAGTACAAATATTGTCAAGGAAATTTTGGTCATGGGAAACAATCAGCAATGTCTTTTTCCAATGTTGAAGATAATTATCCAACCAGATTACAGCGTTCAAATCGAGATGATTTGTCGGTTCGTCAAGCATGAGTAATGTTGGCTCTAAGAACAGTGCGCGGGCAAGCGATACTCTCATTCTCCAACCACCCGAGAAGTCTTGGGTAGCTCTTTTCTGCATAGATTTAGTAAATCCAAGCCCGGCTAATATACGCTGCGCTCTAGCTTCAGCCGAAGCAGCACCAATAGCCTCCATGTCTTCATAAACCCGTTTGAGTTTTTCATGAGCTGATAAATCACCAGCTTCTTGTTGCTTAGTATATTGTTTTTCAAGTTGGATCAATTCCGACCGCTTTGTGTCAGCGTTCAAAACAGCATCTAACGCAGAAGTATCATCGGCTCGTACTTCTTGCTCACAATAAAGAATGTCAATATGAGCTGGGATACGAATTTTCCTAAGCGCCATGTGTCTTAATAGGGTGGTTTTGCCTTTTCCGTTTGGCCCAACAAGTCCATATTTGCGACCGGCGACAATCGTCAACGATGCGTTTTTGAATAAATCTTTGCCTTTCGCTGCAATTGAGAAATTTTCGACTTTGATATCCATGCTGTTGTCTTGCAATGCAGATTGCTTTTGAGAGGTTTCCTGTTGTGAAATGCTGAAGTTTCCAAGCTCATCATTTAATCTTTCTGTTTCTGTTTCTTCCATCAATTTTTTAAATTTAAGCTGTTTTTGGTATTTCTTCCTATCTTTTCTTGACATCTTACTTAGAGCCTCTTCATCAAGAATCTCTGAGTCTTGCTGTGCGGGTCCATCTTCATGGCTGAAATCTTGCACTGGTTCACCGTTGTCATTTTCATCGGCTTCAAGAATTTCTTCAGCTACTACAGGCTCGGCTTTTTCAACCATGACAGGTTTATTTCGCTTCTTTTTTTTAACGGTAATTTCCTCAGGCAAAACTTTTTGAGATGATGGCTCATCATCTGCAAGTTCTTCAAAAAAAGCCTTTTTCGCGTTTTTCTTTTTCTTCTTTTTTTCCTTTGCTACTTCCGGTTTGTTCAGATTTGGAAAATCAGCCAAGGATTGAACGTCATTGGATTCCAATCCTTCAATTGTGGACTTGGTCTTTTTAGGCATCTTGTTAAATCAGAATTTTAACAAATCTATCTGTCTGCAAAAATGGATAATAATGGTAAGCCTGCCTATATGCCAATTGTGTGACTTCTGGCTAGGGTATGTTTTTGATAATTTGGTACCATGGTAGTTGGCAGAATGCTGTACACAGTCCCGTTTCTGTCAGGTTAGGGTACAGTGAGAGGATCTTACTAAAAGGCAGACCATGCAGAACTACAGATACTAATCATGGACTACATAAAAAATTTCAGCACAGCTAGGCCTATGGGTCCTACAGATGTGATGTTAGTAGCAAGAGAATAGCACAGGCTGATGGCCTATCTATTTATGCAATGTGATTGACATGACACGAGTTGGCATTACAATGTGGTTCACTCCACTGTTTCATTTAGCATTGGTAATTCAACGTGGAATTAGAGAGGGGGACGATAACAATATTTTTGCCGATACCCAAACATTTGGCCGATACTTGTGAAACATAGAGTTTCAGAAATAAAGGACTTGCTTATATATGTTTACATTGATAGTGACCATAAACAAAGATATGACATATATACATATTTACTGATTGGACCCAAAATTCCACTCCAAAACATATATTATGATATAAAAGACACATTAAATACATTTGTCAAATGTCAATGTTGTAAAAGAATAAGTTGACTTGTTGAGCCACAGTACTAGGATACATTTAGCCAGCGAGGGGGTGTACTGTAACATGCACACAGGTAAATGTTTTTGTTGTCTTACTGCGTGACTGGTGTGAGTATAATATTGAATGTAGTGCAGTCTGCGCATCATGGCAATGACATGAACAAACATAGCATTACATCAGAAGTATCGGTTGAATTTCAGCCGATTCCGATACTCGAAATATTGGCTGATACACATCCCATCCGTACGCCTGTGTTTTGCTTGGTCCACCTTCCACCACACAGATCCATTTGCTAATTTACCAGTACAGAATTTCGACCAACTAGTAGGTATATTATCGGAAATATTACTAATCTACAAAATTGTCAGAATGTCGAAAATACTTTCCGAAAATGTTGGAACAGTTATGAAGGAGTCTACTAATTTAAGAAAATGTAGGAATTGGGAATGGGAACGCAGGAACAAAAAGTTGAAATCAGAACCAGCAAATAATCGATGACTATACTATAATTCCGGTCGCTCCCTCTGCCTTTGGTATACGGTCTATTAATTGGAATCACCTCGTCCTCAGGCCTCAGCCATCGCCTTAGCAGCACAGTAAGCCTAAATCCTCTATAGAAGCCGATAACTATGTAAATGATGTCAACGAGCAACCCTGCTGCAGTTATTGATATCAACTTCAGCGGCCGCGACGTAGAAGCGCGTCCACCTTACTACCTACTATCCTACGAAGGTTAGTTATCTATAGACCATAGTCCATCTTCCGTGGCACTCCGAACGATAAATGGCATGTGAGAGAGCACGCAGCCATGCACGCAGTGCTCTCTGTGGCTTTCAGCGTAGCGGCTTTCAGCGTAGCGGCTTTCAGATGCATGGGAACCTCCAAATTCTTGGGTTCCGCATCTTACAAGAATGCGCTTCTGGATGATCGAAAGCGACTGAAATCTAATTTTAACAAATGTAAAATTTTCCCGTATTGGCAGGTCAATATTTTCAAAAACCTACTGAAATGAAACAATTTCTGGAAGCGGTGTATCAGCTTTTCCCACAATGCGAAATCGCGAAACCCATTAATTTAAAGGTATCTGTCGATGCAGGATGGAGGCGATGGAGCTCAGTGGATGAAATGACGAATGAGCAGCATGGGCTTAGTAGTCGGAGACGCCAACAATTCAGAAACGGCGACGTGGGGTTCACGTCCAAAGTACAGATTTATCGTCAAATTGTCAGTGTGTGTCAATTTCTGGCTCTTGCCTTCTATGTTATGGTGCGGCGCGCATAACCTAACTTCACGCATAAGGGTACTTACGGCCTAGTCAGTACCGGTGTATAGCTATAATAGCGGCTTAGCTTTAGCGGGACCGCGACGCATCACTATAAAACACACAACGCGGTGATGGTCGGGAGGACGGGATATAATCAAACAGGCTGTGTGTGCGGCGTGGGGATGGGCTACGTGTAAATCACAACCACCAGATAGATCATAATTGATTCCAAGGACTACGGGGTATCATTTCGGGTACCGTATCACTAGAGTGTTGGCGGCATCGCTGAAATGTAGGAAAGCGGGAATCACGTAATCATAAACATGAAAGGGCATCAGGAGTTTGAGCTGGGCGAAAGGATACTTTGTATATTCAATGTTGATATCACGACTAGAAGATGATTGGGGATAAGTAGAACTCCAGAGGTCTGCGCGGTAGGAGCCCCCGTAGTTCTGGCGATCTCGGATTATTATCTACTGGTTGAGATTTCGACGTTGCTTATTCCTCTGCCATTCACGCACAGCCTAGCCTGTTGGATCGAAACCCATTCTCTTTTCCCAATTCCTTTCTGTATTTTAGAAATGCGTGCTTCCTGTGTTTTGGCGATCCCTCCCGCTCTCTGTCTTTCATATTTCAGTGATACCCTATCATCTCACCTTTCAGGCTTCATCTGCAACTTTATGAGTAAATCTTCCTACAAAAGTCAGAAGTATTCTGGGGATTCCTGATCATCTGCTGTTAGTCGTTTCGACGTTGCCTATCCTCGGCTCTTACCCAGTCGGTTTGATCATAAACGGCTTCTCGTTTAGCCGTTACTCCTGTCGCACGGGTAATAATGTAACAGTACTAGAGTCGTTGTCGAGTTGATGTAAAGTAGAGAAATACCGGTAGCCTACCGATATATCCAAGATAAATTCCAATTAACGAAAGGACAGCACAAAAATTTCCATCAGCGACATCGATTTACCGGTAGTGGAATTTCGCCGATCTTACACTAGAAAAGCTATAACGAATCTCGATATTATACAATTATTGTTGTGTTTCGTGATTGTGATTTTCGCAAAATGACTCAACTTAACAAATATTTGTATAATACAGTACTCAAAGACTTGACTTGAACAAAGTTCCCAGTGATTCGACTGACTTTGACATTTAAAATAAATTTTGAAATATTGATTAAAATATTGAAACTCAACTTGGACTTGAATGCAGTTATTGGTCACTCAACTTGAATAATGACTCATATCGTCAATTGACTTGCGAAACAAAATCTATGATGTGGTCACGTAACGGATTTATTATATGTATCACTTATTCGCACTCTTGTAGCATTCAATTCTTATTAAGCTTAGGTAGCCCTATTTATCACAGTCAAAAATGGCAGAAGTTGATGAAACTTCACATCAAAAGCAACTGGATGAGTTGAAAGAAAGAGATCCGGAATTCTACAAGTTTTTGCAGGCAGAAGATTCATCGCTCTTACGATTTGGCGATGATGACTTTGATCTCGATGATGATACTTCCGATGAAGACAGTGACTCTGGCTTGCCGATTAAATTGGAAGAAGCTAGTGATAGCGATGTTGCTATTGAATCTGATGATGAAGTCGTGACAAAGAAAGACAAAAAAGATTCAATACTAGTGTCCGGAAAAATGCTTGAAGAATGGAAAGTTAGGTTAATGGAGGATAAACCATCCTTTCCGGCTTTGAGAGAATTGCTGAAAACATTCCGTGCTGCCGTTTTGCGATTTACTGAATCTGAGGAATCGGATGAGAAAAAATCGAAAAAACCAACAACAAAATATAAGGTGCTGAGTTCGGAAATATTCAATGCCACCGTTGGATTATGTTTTCAACAAGTCATACCATCCCTTGCTAAGATTCTCAACATAATTCCCAAGCAATCGTCGACCATTATGAAGCCACAAAAAAGCAAAAGTTGGAATAAAGTCCGCGAAGTAGTGCAACATTACTTGTGTGATGTCATAATGCTGAACCAACTCCTTTTAGAACCGACAGTTCTATGTGCAGCACTACGGCACACGATTTTGCTGATACCGTATTATCTGTGCTTTCCTAAAATCACAAAACAGTTGTTGAAATTTCTCATCAAGACTTGGAGTGGGTTTGAAGATGAAAGTGTTCGAATTGTCTCATTTTTGTGCATCAACAGGATAGCCAAACTTGATGGTGTCAAGTATTTGGATATCATTTTAAAGCAAGGCTATTTAGCGTATGTCTCCAATTGTAAATTCACGACACCAACGTTACTGCCGATGATTAACTTCTTGCAACAGACTTTATGCGAGCTATTCGCTATCAAGCCGCAAGCAGCTTACCCGATTGCGTTTTTGTACATTAGACAACTTGCAATTCATCTTCGAAAAGCGATGATGGTCCCCAAAAAAGAAAATTACCATGCTGTATACAATTGGCAGTTTATCCATTGCATTGGTTTGTGGTGCCGTATGGTCGGTAATATGTCCTCACAAGACGTCATAAAACCTCTACTGTATCCACTTGTTCAAGTAAGTCTTGGTACGATTGATTTGTTACCGACAGCAAGATATTTTCCGCTGCGGTTTCGAATAATCAAGGACTTGATCGCTTTGATGGATCGTACCGGTGTGTATATACCTCTTTTGCCGTACATAACAAAACCAATAAGACTAGCGGAATTTAGTAAAAAATCTGGGATGATCACGGAGCCTCTAAATTTTGCGACTATGCTCCGTCTTTCGAATTCACAGCTGAAGGCATCAAGCTATCGAAGTACAACAATGGATGAAATGTATGATGCTTTGATGGAATATTTCAACACACAAGCGCATACTATTTCGTTTCCTGAGATGGCGGTACCGACAATGATCTCTTTGAAAAAATACGTCAAAAACTGCAAGGTGGCTGTTTACAGCAAACCTATCCAACAGTTTCTGTATAAAATAGACGAAAACTCGAAATTCATTACAGATAAACGGTCGAAAGTATCTTTCGGAGTTTCTGACGTTAGATCTGTCAATAATTGGGAGCTGTCAATCAAAAACGAAGGTGTCCCATTTCACAAACATTTCAATAATTACAAGAAAACGCGGCAGTATGAGCACCGCCATGCATTGGCGGACAAAAACCGAAACGTCGAAGAACGACTTCCTCAAATTGACCGCAAAAAATTCATTGAAATCGCAAAGGCAAAAGATAGAGAAGAGTTTTCGACACTGTTTGAAGATATGGACGATGTGGATTTCAGTTTTGAAATCAAAAAGAAAGTGGCCGGCGGCGAAAGAACAGTTCATAAAAAGAATGATTCAAAGAAACGCAAAATGACCGAAGATTCAACACCAGTCCTGAAAACCTCAGATCTTGGTAGTGATGACGGTGAGAAAGAACATGTAAAAGAAGAGAAGCGTCCACGCGTGACAAAAAAGATTGAAGACGGTAATGAAGATGATGAACCTGATGTGGTAGAAGATTTTTGTTTCAGTTCTGATGATGACTGATGCTACTAAGCTACTTCTATTAAAATGAATTTTGGGATGTGGAAGACCTTCACATCGGCTGGATCCAAATTATTGTTTGCATACTGACATACCTTGGTTCAAAAATGTAGGCCTACAAGCCAAATTCGCCTGTTGACTTGGTATAACATGCCTGTTCTGCAACCAATGTCGGCCATGTGTTATAAATTATGCGTACTGTAATTCAATCATTCGCTGATACCGAGTTGTTGCTGTCACCTGTCAAAACTGGAAAAATGATAGCCTAATTTAGGAGGGGTGTAATCCAGTGCCATTTCCAGGTAGCGTGTGAGTGAATTCTTTTGTGAACACATTTGCACAACACCGACGTAAGTTCGTGTTCAATTATAGCAGAATTTCTCTTGCACAAGAGCAATTTAGCAATACCTGAAAGGAGCTTCCCCGTAGGTTTCCCGCCAGTCCATCTTTCCAATTTAGTAGGAGGGTCATTCACAAGCATGTGAGTCAGCACCCAAGTAAATTCATGTTCAAAAATAGCAGAACTTCCCATCCACACGAGCGATTTACCTGAGAGGAGCTTCCCCATATTTTCCAGTCAGCGACAATATTTAAGCACATTTTTTAAGGGTGTCATTGTTTTTCTTATCAATAAATATCACAGTGTAGCTGAGAGCTGATGATGGAATCCATCTTCACTTGATGAAAGAGCGTAGCTCTGAAGCTTGTGATGCTATAATTCTCAATAAACCAAGACTGGATGTTAAATCTGTGTGTGGTCAATCTTCTTGGTGATATCCACCGTTTTTCATGCAATTTTTTAAAGGTCATCTCAGCCTGTGTGCTTTTTAGGTGGTAGGCTAATTAATCTGCTTTGGTAATGGAGAATAGATGACCATAGTATCTGGAGGTGTACTTGATGGGGGAGACGAAGCCTTATAGGTCTGATAAGTGGTATTGGCATTCAATCAGGGATAGATACAAGCCACAGCCGGAATGGAGCCAGAGAAACAATGTATCTTTGCTTTCTTTCGTCAGGTACCTTTGCGGACCCCGTTACAGCTTTGTGCAAATTTTGAAGGTACGAAACGACGATTCTTTTCAAATTATTTACCACATACATTGTAGTCTATCAATTGCTTAGGCACCTAACATTGGCGTGAGGTTCTGGGCGGCCTATTGACTAGGTGCAGTATCTGCTACTACACACCAGACCGCCGCATTCAGGGGTACAGTAGGTTTATAGCAAAAGAACTAAAACCACACACCTCTGATAACATTAGTCATCTCATGACATTTAATAGGGTAAAACTAGAGAATGTAGAGATATGGTGTCAGTGATTCAATTCGTACTCGGAATCACAAAATGATTGGTTACCCATCGCTAGTATCTGAAGGAAAGGATTGGCTACAGAATGGAAATATAATATATATAAATAGACCCAATCTACTTCCAAGTCAGCAAGTCATTACTTTTCAGATTGCATCGCTGATCTTATTGGCGGCGACTTGTCTGTTGAATTTAAAACTCATCATGGAGACTAGCAGTAAATTAGAAAATCATCAAATTCTACTGGATTTCGGTAACTTCAATATATTGAAATAGGATTTTTTACAAAAGACAAATATTTGTCCTTATTTTTATAGATAAAAAGGATGGTGTACCAGTCCCGTTCAACGAGGACGACTATTTTGGTCATTATCGAGCCGTGGGTGGAGTTGGAGCTACTTCTAGGGAATCGTTTGAAATCAAGGTGTTGTGAGTTCTGGCATGTCGCTTGTTCAGTTTCTATGAAAATGTCGTTATGGCACACCTTCTTTGTCATTCGACCATGTTTCGTGTGTGGAAGAGGTAGTGGATTGAACCACTCATGATTTAGGATATTAGCAATTGATGTTACCCTGGATGCCCTTCCTGTCACAACTCTCCTTATTTGCCAGGGCTTGTATTCCAAGAATTGTACACAGGTATATAGATGAAAAAAAACTCATATACCGGTATATATATATATTTTATTTTGCCTGCGATCTAGCTAGCTCGTTATGACCCGCCATTCACTGACCAAAAAATGTTGCGGGACCCGATTTAAACCATCACCATTTAAACCATTTTTACCGCAAGCCCCATTTAAGAGCGATCTTCTATTACTTACTCCGAGGCAGCCCATTTCGTGAGAATGCCTTCACCATACCATACAGATGCTTGAATGGTTTGTGTTGTCTTCACAAGGTTAGGTCAAGCCAACATGTGGTAGAAGTTTCTATAAATGGTGAGCAAGCACACTATGATGATGATGAGGGATATGGGAGAGGAATGCACATCACAGTAGTACATGAGTCAACAGTAAGTATATTTACTTGTTAGATCAAGTGTAGAGGGAAAGTTGGTCAAAATTGGGTAATGTTGTATATAAAAGATGTTGTAAAGAAGATCACCACAGATTTAGCGTCCAACCTTAGTTTATTAGCTCCAAAAGCTAGTGAATGTTTTAATTCTCAATAAACTAAGGCTGGACGCTAAATCTGCGGTGATCTTCTTTACAATATCTATTAATCGTCCGCCATCGGCTCCACTACACTCTTCAATATAAAAGATGGAAATGTAAAAAAAACTCGATTGGCACAAGTTATTACCGTTACCGGTACCCGATTCCCACCGACCAGACCAGGGGTTCTTAAACTGGGGGCGCGCCCCCCTTGAGGGGTGCAAAAGATTTACAAGGGAGGCGCGAATGATCTTGTCATTGTGTTCGTAAAGAGGACATAAAGGAAGAACATACAGAAAACAGATATATATATAAGTTAGAAATGATGTAATTGTGGCAAAAGTCATCCCCTACCATTTTAAATTTTAAGGTTAGTGCTCTTTAGCCCCATTGTTCGCCACCATGAGGGAGAAAATTGTCTTTAAAGTGCATTTTGCAGTAGCTGTGTACCTCATACACCTACATCCTACTACACACTACAAAGTAGTGTGCAAACAAATACCTGCTTAATTTTTATTTGCTTAATATTAGGTGAGGCGCGAATTATAAGGATTAGTGTCAAGGGGGGCGCGGATTAAAATATTTAAGAACCCCTGGACTAGACCCAATATGGCACCCAGCATTTTCTTTGTAATGACGAGGCTCGCGATGTCTACATTACCGGTCCGCGGGTTTCTCCATTTTTGTAACAGCAGTTGAACCCCATGTTGGAAAGCAGGCATGTTTATGTTCGTTGATAAAATTATGTACATAAATATTAAATATCCACAAGATATATTAATGTGTGATCCTGCAATGTCAGCAAGTGTCTGTCGATGAACAGCATCAGACTTTTGACGAATGGCCTTTGTAGTCACCATGAATGGTGATTATGATACACAAGTACATTTATATAATAAGGTGTACGCGAGTGCCCACAAGATAAAATTCAAGACTGGTTCGTTGAACGTTTTGGAGAATACAATCGGTCTGCCTGAAAAGGTTGCTGACCCTTGCCCTGCTGCTCTATGCAGACTATGTTCTTCGTTGCTAGAACTCGTCGAGGTAAAACCCCACGTGTATCTAAATCAGTTTCACTTTCACCTGGTCACAATTATTACAACCTCAACATGCAATTAAATGCAACACTTTGAAGAAAGAATAATATACGGCTTTGTCGTATGTGGCTAGCTGCTCCAACGAAAAATTGAACTTAACTGCAGCTCTATGACGAGGCCGAAGAATTGCAACCCGACCCTAAGGCCATGAACTAATTCCCCATGTTACAGTCCCTAGATCTAATCAAAACAATTTGGGAATAACTGTCTATGAAATCTGTCAATTTCAATGGGAAACGACTACCCGGACTATTAAGTCATCACTGATCCAGAAATCGCTCGACTAGTGGAATACTTAAAGCACATCATTTTCTAGGGTGATGTGATGTCTCAAAGAGTATTTGACACTTTTTCTATGAAACAAGACAATGAAATGGTGAAGTTTCTCAATTCCATCTCAAGTGGAAGAATTCTTGTGTTTGCTGTAAAGGTTAGTAAAATTGTTGCTCAGCTACAACATGTCTCCTATTTTGAGCCGTTGTTATTTTGAATACTTCGGAGTGTGTGGAGACATGGATAGTTTTTAGTCAGCAGTTTTACACTGTATCTGGTCGATTGTGCATTTGAATGATACCGGTAATGCTTGAGATTTTGATACCGTATTGATATAATGTCGAAGGTGGGGAAGTATTAGTATCTGTTTAATCTGCTTGCTACTATCAATGGGACGAGTATCGGTTTCAGGGTAAATCGGCTGAAATTCAACCCATAGGCTACTTCCGATACAATGCTACGTTTGATTATGTCATTGCCAGGATGCGCAAACTGCACTGCATTCAATAGGCCTATTATACTCATACCAGTCGCACAGTAAGACTACAAAAAACATTTACTGGTGTGCATGTTACAGTCCAACCGCCACAATGGCTAAATGTATCCTAGCACTGTGGGCTCGGCAAGTCAACTTATTCTTTTACAACATTGAAATATATAATTGGTGTGTCCGTATACAGGTATATAATTATATATATTATACAGTGATAGTGACTATAATATAAACAAAGATATGACACAATTACTGATTGGTCCCGAAATTCCACTTCTAAACATTATGCCATCATACTCGCATGATATGCATATGCACCAATAGTTTGTGTGTAACTGTGTATATTATCATGTGAATCCGTGCAAATGAAGCAAAAATCAACAAGGACAGAGATATACATTGTCCTTTCCTTTCCTGAGAATGGATCTAGAACACAGGAGAATGGGTTTGCAACCTTTTTCGATTTATGCACCAACTTAAGCCAACTGCGAATGCATAATATGTGATACCCGTAACATATTAATTGACGTTGCGAAGGCATAATGTATAGCCATTCGCCATCAGAGGGTTAAATTAAATATAGATACCTAAGATACGGTTGCATCGTTTCTTCAGAGGATACTATGACGAAGATGTTTGGTTTGACAGATGAAATATACATTATACATATCTTGTTCTTTAGGCATCACTCAGATGCTGCATAAAAGTATTCTAATGCCACCCCTGATTTAGAATATTACTTGGCCAAGCCTAGTAATAAATATATTAAGTCACCGAAGATTTAACGTCCAGTCCAGTTTATTGGAATATAACACACAAACTTTCGGAGCTCTGCTCCATCAGGTAAAGATGGCAAAGGCTGTGTTTTATTTATAAATTTGGAACTCAGTGCTTATAGGCTACTATGAATTGAAACTATGAGAAAACTCTCTAGACCTATTCGAAGAGACCTCCGATATATTTAAATTCTTTATCACAGGATGAAGCTTCATTCCATTTGGGTAAGGCTGCTAAGGAGAAGCTGCGAGAATTAGGTAGTAAGCTAATTGATCGAATTGCCTGGAGAAGTACATGGTGCATGGTGTCCTCTGCAAAAGGTAGGTCTACCATACGAATACCTGTGCTTTCGGTCTTCAGTAAACTGTGCCTTTGCATAGATTGCTCAAATTGTTGGGTATCTTCGACAACATAGATTGGACTCCGTTTATGCTCCCTCTGGAAATATTTATCTATTCCTACCACCCCTGATCTCACTAAATGCGTCCAAGCCTTATTAGAGACTTCTCTATGGATATGTCAGTCGAAAGCAGTAAATTCATAAGATTTCCCCGCACGTTCATGAAGCTTCACTACCCGGTTCACCGAACTGGACATTAGGACTGGCATCAGCAATCTGCCACTGCAAGTCTATGTCAATATTCTATAAAGTACAAATTCTCTGCTCATTGGAGATAAGTAATCTTCCGTTTTTGCCCTGTCATTGCAGTTTTAATGTACACAGTCCAGCCTAATTTCTCTGAAATTTAATTACACTAGATTTTGGATGTCGCTCCATCTAACTCATTTACATATGATGGGTTGGTGGAATGAAAGCTTATGAAACTAGGATTTCCATAAATTTAGCTGGATCCTGGACGTTAAAATTACAGCGACATTATAAAACTAAAGCGGAATTATCTCGAAATAGCACAGAGGTTTATCAAATGAATATGACTGGAAATTGAAAATGTGGTGACACTCTCTAAATCTATCGTTTGTGGCCACCCGCTACTTACTGGACCTGCTACTGCTAATTAACGGTATTACAATTTCATCGTAATTTTAATTACAGGACATAATTTTGGTGAGGAAATGAAAGCAGCAAATGATGAAAATTCTTGGGGCAAGCCTGTGGAAATAACTGCGGAAGTTGATTCTGTAAAAAGTCCAAGTAGGCTTGTTGTAGTGTTTATGATATTCACCATTATAGAGACGTAGCAGTGTAGTTGTAGTAGGGACGGCGAGGGAGAACTTTTGTGGAATATTTAGAAACGTGTGCCATATGCTGTAGTCGCCTTATACACTTCTTCTCATCTCAATTCCGTATTAGGGATAAGTGATTACTGACATGCGTACAACATATGAGCAAGTTGGTGCACTCTCTCTCTCTCTTAATTATCATTAATGTAACATACCTACTTGTTTACATCAAGAATTGTGCGACAGTTTTGCACAATCTGATCAACCCTATTCCCTTTCAGGCATTCAATATTCTTTCTAGCCTAATCAATTCTTTACCTGGAAGCAATAGAGAGTTTGTTACATCATTGGGCACTGTAGTCGTGCAGTGCTCTGTTAGTACACTTCAAAAACATTCAGCACAGCTTAAATTAATGCCTAGCCACAAGACACAAGACAGTATGTTATGTTATAATTCTCAATAAACCAAGGATAGACGTTAAAATCTGTGGTTAATTTAAATTCTTTACAATATCTATTGACTGCCCGCCATCGGCTCCACTATATTCTGTTGTATTGTAATGGTTATCAGAGTCTTGGATTCGACATATGCCACGTTGCTATTTCTTCAGATGATGTGTGCATGTGGCCAGATGAAGTAGGATCCTCTCGACGAGCCATATTTTGCTGGAAGTTTGATGGATACAGGGAACTTTGTCGATGTGACGATCCATCTCCAATCACCTTCAACACAGGAAAACCACTTCCAGCTAGTGCAATTCCTGTTGCTGTCATAGCGAGCAATAGGCCGCAATACTTGTATAGGTAATGTATTCAACCATACTGTTAAAGTCATATACTTTGGAGAAAATCGCATTGTTTAGGAATGCCAAAATAATTCACTTTCTTCCCAAAGTAAAGAACCTGTAGGTGTTAAACTAGAACAGGCTGAAGCCCGCGAATTTTTGAACCCGCAAAGTTTATCATTTTATTATTAGTCATCGCAATCAAGTGCATTACCATAGGGTCGTCGTACTTACTACATGTAAAGGGTGAATTTTGAATGTGTTGGGATCAGTGAGCAGCCCGAAGGGTGCGTTTGACACTAATTTTGCGAAACGACCGCTGCAGGATTTTCCGTTTCCTGTCTACAGAGTAACACAGTCAGAAATACAAGACTTTTACCCAACCTTGGTAACTATCACCCTAAATCATGTGTGATCTTTAGTTGGCTGCAGCAATCCAACATCGGCAAGTTCAGTGTGGAAAATAACGCAGATGATTTGATTATTCATTACAGAATGCTCAGCACCTTGCTTGCGGTTCCTGGAGCCAATCCAGACAAAATTGTCGTTTTCATTGACGGACAATTTGAAGTGAGTTTGTCTAGACTAAAGAGGGAGAATGTGTGCTACCAAAGTTTTAATGTCCACCCAATTTTGGGATCTTTTCCCTCCTGATGAAGAAGTGGATCTTGGAAAACTTGTGAAGAAATTTCACTACACATTATTAGAACTACGACGACACTCTGTCTCTTGCATGCGTTCCTCCACCAGCGGTATCGCCATTCGGGTTGCCATGGCGGATCACTGTCCTCCATGAACTCCTTGACCTATTTCACTATTGACTTTCCTCATCCAACTTGACAACATCTAAATATCTCCAGCAGGTGTGCGGGGTCTGACTTGTTTTCTTCTACCTTGGGATCGGAAAGCTAGGCATTTTCCCACTGATGTAGTTCTTTCCTCCACACCAAAGTGTAACTTCCCTCAGACCTTACTATCAATGTGTTTTTATAGAAATAATGCTTTCACCGTCAAAATATTCTGACACAATTATTAATCCAGGAGCCATATCAAATCGGGAAGTTGTTTGGGCTGAAAACTTACCAACATGTACCTGTTGGGGTAAAGAAAGCCCGAATATCGCAGCATTATAAATCGAGTCTTGGTGGAATTTTTACTCTTTTTCGTAATGCTGATAAGGCGATAATTGTGGAAGAGGATTTGGAAGTTTCCCCTGACTTTTTCAGGTATTCTCATCATATATCTGTGGAGTGAGAATTTATATTTATTCATCATGTTATGGCGTATGTAACAAGCCACTTGGGCATGCATGACACCGCTTATCTTGCATAAGTTAGGCCATTTTGCAAGGGAGGATTATCGATGCCATTCCCAATGCTTCAGTAATTAGGGTTGTGATGACGTATGTGGCAAATGTTATGATAACGAGGATGTTCATTTTCAGTTGTCGGACCCTTTGACGAGCATGAATTTCCAGCTGGTCCGCTTCTATAGGGATATCTGATAATGTCTAGGCTGGTGGCCAGTGATATGATGATACTGCATAGTTTTGTTGAGAGATTGACCGTACCGCCAACCTTCGCTCCGCCGTCTCGTATAGTTTGGATGCCCAACATGTTCACCACAAAGTTATGAGGCCCAGTTTGCCAAAGCCCCAAATCACCAGTAATGGTAAGGTTGTCGACCACGAAACCTGTAGTTAGCTGGTTCAAGTCCTGACTGCACCAACCCGAAATTGCTCAAAATGGTATCAGCAGCTTCCACAGTAGATGATCTGGTCCAACGTGGATAGTTCTGTGGAAGGACACTCGATTCAATAGCAAAATTTATTCCTTGGTAGTTCTTTCTCTATCTCCAACATGCATCATGTGCAGAGCATGGGTACAAATCCTGCATGTATGACTTGTGTAATCATGTATGCACGAGTAGTGTGTACCATGTGCCGGTACACATAGTTGTCTATTGTCATGCGATATGCGTAAATGCAGCAAAAAATATACATTTTCCTATTATGCAATCCTATTGTTATTACTGGTATCCATCTTATTTTCACCGGAGACTCCTGTTAGTCCCGCTGGGCCTGTGACTGTCATGTAGCCCATCTCCTCTTTTCAGTTACTTCAGCGACACCATGCGCTTGCTTGATGAAGATTCTTCTATTTATTGTATATCCGCTTGGAATGACCAGGTGAGATGAAACAGGAATATCATTTTCATGTGTGAGAGAAAGATATTTATTCGTCCTGCAGGATGCACACTAATGTTCTAATTAAATGGGCACTAGACTGTAAATACAATAGCGCTGCAAATAAGAGTTGTGATCGTATAGACATTTTTTGGCAATTGTCATGCATCACTGAGTTCGACAGTTTTGGTATATCTGCCAAAAACAAAATTGGAAATGAATCTGGTATCGGTAGGTGACTCAAAGCCGTGACCTCATCTCGGTTCAATGATCACCGGACTAACTTGCATGTCTCGATACCTCGAGAAGTTTGCTTGATGCTTCGTAGGTGTTGATAAAGACTTCTAGAGAGGAAACCGTAACCATATGACTGAGGGTTGGCATTCATGTTCAGTCCGGTGATCATACAGCCAGGACGATGTCATGGCGGGGGAAGCACCTACAAAGTTCTTCAGTTTTAATTCAGCAAATTTAAGAAGACCTTGGCACTCTGTGAAGATTGGCCATTACAAAAACGTTCATTGATTTCGGGTTTTATTTGGACTGCCAATGTGTTTTAATGCAGTACTCCGTTATGTAGGCTACCTAATTATTATAATTCTGGTTGGCCTGGTATGACATAACATGTACTTATTAAGTACTGACTTATCTTGTTTGTAGGGATATGAACACTCCTGTCTTGATCCAACACTTCTGTATCGAGTAGAAACGATGCCGGGGCTAGGATGGATGTTGAAGCGATCACTTTTTGAGAATGAGCTTGAGCCAAAGTGGCCAACACAGGAAAAGGTATTTTGTTTTCTCCATGTCACGTGTTGCTTATCGTTCATTCCTACTGTCTCACTCATTTCATCCCGCCTGTGTTGTGACTAATGGCCAAGTCACTGATTCGGAGTCACAAGTGAAGTTGAATCACCGAGAACTTCAAGTTCCAATAAGTCCCGTGCTAATAATAATAACGGTCATTAGTATTTTCCTCTCATTACATATTACTACTAATTAGGCCAGTTTTGGAAACTGTCGTGTTTATCGTGATGTATAATAAGCCTTGTGGTGAAGAATAGTGATCACTAGGGCGTTTTGTTTTTTTTGACCTAACAACGTGGAATCTTGACAAATTTTGTCCTAAAACTCTGGAATCCATCTTCACCTGATGAAAGAGAAGAGCTCCGAAAGCTTGTGTATTATATACCAATAAATGGGACTGGTCGTTAAATCTTTGGTGACTTACCGTATATACTCACGTATAGGTCGCAACTTTTTTCTCATATTTTTCGTCCAAAAACTAGGGTGCGACCTATACGGTGGTCATACCTGAGTGAAAATTTCCACCAAGTCGGAACAAAAGCGAAACTTATCGGCTATTGCGTGCATGCACTCGTGCACGCACATACCAAAACAACCAATAGCACAAGGTCATGCACCAGTAATTTCTGCTCACGTAATCTGAATATACTGGTCTGGGGTCTGAATGTACTGGTTATCTGTACAAAAAAGCTAGGGAAAGGGCCTTTTAAGTCCCAAAATTTCCAGTTCGACTTATCTGCGAGTCAACCCCAAATTCAACTTTTTTAACACAAAATTCATGGTGCGACCTATACGGTGGTGCGACCTATAGGCGAGTATATACGGTATTATATTTATTACAACCTATTTGTAATATACGGTTAAGAAATTCTGAGGACAGATTCCTGTAATTGCAAAGAAGGAAAGTGTTGGGTGAAATATTTTGACCTAACGAGTAAATTTTGACTTTATTTTGACATGTAAAAAAATGGTTTGTATTGCAGTCACAATAAACAGTAGTATGCACGCATGAAGACACACTGCCGCTCAGTTAATAGCAAATCGGCCCCTTAATGGTGACGGTATATTGCAGTCACCGGAAATGTCAGTAATGTACCTGTATATAGAAATAGAATGACACATGCTTGTCTGCTCAAGGAGCCCACGAAACGTTTGACGTTGATATTTTATATATATATAGCAAATTAGTGATTATTATTATATTATTTTTTTAATTTCTTACTGTCCGGGACATAAATATAATATGCTTTTAAGGCCTAATATCGACTTCTCCAATTTTTGGTCACTTATACCGGTAACAATTTATACATTTCTTCTTCTTTACCAATGATGTGAGGTTTTAGCAATTAGCAATAATAATAATCTGTGACTATATTTTCATGCTCAGGCTTGGGATTGGGACATGTGGATGAGGAGCAGTGCCATTAGACAAGACAGGGAATGTGTTATACCTGACGTTTCTCGAACGTTTCATTTTGGGTCATCCGGCGTCAATATGGACAACAATTTTTTTGAAAAATATTTTGAGAATCACGCCATTTACAAGAATTCAGCAGTTGCTTTTAAGGTCAGACGATTGATTCATCAGCCAGCTCGTATTTTATGCACCTTTAGGCCTACTCTTGCACCTGTAGTGACTGATTTGAACCATTGTGTGCAATATTAGTGGCTTGATTCAAGGCAACCATGTCAATCTGTGAATTTTATGATCAGCACTTCAGGCCACCTGTGCTCAGATATACCATCGTTTTGGTACCATAACTGTTCAATGTTGTTCATCTATGAAACCGCATCACAAAGTTGTTTTGTCGAACTGAGGCGGCCTGATGTAACAACTCTTATGTTCCAAAGTTCATACCATGGGACACATAACCACTGAGACTCATTTGTAGTGCTAAGTTCAAATTGTTGTTGTTTTCGATTTATGACGTTTTAAACCACTAAGGTCATGTACACCAGGTCAATGCTTATGGTACGCGTGTGGGGCATGTCAATACTTCCGGTTTATGGCATGGATCATTATCACAACCATCCGCACTCCCCTGATACTGAATGCTAAGCAGAGAATTAAGTAGAATCATTGGTTTAACTCAGTCGGGCATCAACCTGGAAGCCCCCCTCCCCCCGATCAGAAGGCAGACAGTTAAGCCAGTCTGCCAACTGAACGGAAGCTCTAACTAGGCTGTTTGCTGTTTATGTTATAAGAGATCTGCCAACCGAGTGCCCATTCAGTGATTCTGACTATGTCATGAGGGCCTTGTGCTCAGTGAAGGAGCTCTGAAAACTTGCGAACTCTCAATAAACCAAGGCTTGATGTTAAATCTGTGGTGATCTTCTTTACGAGATATATTGTGATTTGAAACAGGATATTGAAAGAATGAGCCAGTCTTCATATGAACGATTGATGCATTCTTTGATTCAAAATTCTGTCCTCCTGGACCATTCAAAAAGTCCTTGCCATGAAGAATTTGTTCCAGCAGATGGAAAAAACGTTTCCTATGTAGCATACTTCAGGTAAAGATACAATAGGAGGGCTATTCCTCAGGACGTCTGCCATATTGTTTTAACAAGTTGGGTATTTCAGCAATGTATATGCTCAACTTAAGTAGATTTGAGCAAATAGAGTGCTTGGACCTTAGCAATTTTCCTTGGATTTCAACGTATAAAATTGCCAAGGTCCAAGCACTCCATTTGCTCAAATCTACTAAAGTTAAGTCAGTGTTTGCAACTGTCTTTGCACTGCAATATAATTCTTTATCTGAAATAATCCCTCTACACACCATCTGCTGAAAATCTGCTGATCCTGTAATCCAAATCGCTGCAGTGACAATGCCATTTGCCGCTGCATCCATGTGCCAGTATTATGATTGTTTCCAAACAAGAGGCGATGAGCATTTTGTTTGGCTCCACTGGCTCTCACTGCCAGGCCCGAGGCACAGTCTGCGTGGTTCGACTGTCTGTCTTCTGATCGGAAGATTCCAGTCTGATTCAAACCACATATATTAAAACTGGTATCCGTTCTTTCTCTGCCCGGCAGCCAGTAACAGAGGAGTGTGGAGTGTTGTGAGTGTGATAGCGATCTGGGCCATTAACTGTTAACATCAAGATCGCATAGCCATTATTGAGCAGGTGTATGAGACTTGAGCAATAGAAAACTCTGTAAATTCAAAGCAAAACACGAATTGGTAATTTCGCACAGCACACATAGCAATAGCTTGTGTTACAAGTAAAACAGCGTGCCGTGGCACAGAGGTTGAAAAATTGCCTTACATTGACTTTTTTCACAGAATGCCAAATGAGATTTCGACAGACGTGTTTTTGGAGATTTCAAAATGCTTACGAATCTGGGATCTTGATGCCAGAGGTTTACACAAATCGACGTTACGAACTTTCATCAAAAAGCAACATGTAGTATTTATTGGCTACCCAGCTTCACCGTATAGCCTTTACAAGCCTGTGGACGTTGTCCCGATTTTTCTAAAATCACCCGTTGCAAATATTGGATTTAACTCGTAAAAGATATTTTAACTGCGTTGGAAATTTTCATGCGTACCAGTGCTACTACTGTTGCTACCTGGTACTGAATTCTTGTTCTTTTTTGAAGCTGTGTATATTTCGATTTCGAATTCTCAGTATTACTGTGTTTGATCACGGATATCGTTATTTCAGAGGTGGCCACTATTAATATGATAAATTTACTTGGGCTGATGGGGGCAACCACTTACAAGGCACCCCGACATGGGAAACCGGAGCGATGCCCCAGGGCTTTTGTGGGGACCTAAAACTCCAAATAGTGGTCATCGAAGCTGAACACTTCTTAGGTGGCCCAAAAGGTGGAGGGACCGGGGAGCACACAATATATTTATGTCCCAGTCCCAAAAACTTTTCTGGTCTTTCTGACGATAGATAAAAAGTGTCAGGATTGCCAAATTTACTGGAAACTTGGTTCTCCATCAGGTGAAAATAGATGTTACGGATAATGTACGACTTACATGCAATAAGGTGCCTTGCAAGAGCAGTGGAAATTTGCAATACATCCACTAAGGACTCTGCAGTGACAATATGGCCTGATGGCTTACATGAAAGGTAAAGCATCGAAACATTTGAAGGTGATTTAATTTCACAAAATATTCCAGTGTTCACCATTTGGCTCTGTGAAGAGGTGATCCTTATCCTTTCCAGTGACTTTTGAGTGTCATGGTCCTTGAGCTTAGTTGGTTTTTTGCCATAGTATACATGATTTTTTGTTGATGCGCCATTGTGACTAAGCCACAATTGCAATTGTCACCGAGCGGCTTCCCTAACCTTATCAGTTATCACATTTTACTTTTATCTTTCATTCAAGCCATCACCATATTTTCTCCGTACTCCCAGTTGGGTGCAGTTAGGAGGGGACTTTTAATATATTCTTATCATATGTGTATGTCAATTGATTGTGTAAGGAATCGTGTGCAATATTATGGAGGTTGTGTTATGTAGCATCATGTTTCTTATTAGAGATCAACCGATATTGTTTTTTCACATGACTGATGGCCGATATCGATAATATAAAATCATGAATATCGGCCCCGGTAATCGGTCGACTCCCTACTCTTTATATGTTGAATTTCTGTGTTGCTCAAGAATCTGTTGCCGAGAACCTAAGACGGCTAAAAAAGTGTTTGTTTGAAATGCTCTGTGTTGTTATATTATAGTGATCATGAAAAATTAGCTGTCATACCAGTGGAATCACGTGACTCTGTGAGCTGAGGTATTATTAATGGTCTGGATTCAGGAACCCAAGACAGCAATAGTATGCCTGTACGAGTGTGCAGTAGTAGTAGCCCATGCAGTGAGTGTATGATTGTAATAGTGATCCGGGCTATAAACTGGAAGTATTGACACGTCTACCGTGAACATCGACCCGGCCTAAATGACCTTGGTAGGTGAAAAACGCCATGAATTCCAAATAAAAAAATTAACTCCTACCAACAACTAGATTCCCAGAAACGAATTTACAGGATTCAGTAGCCTAACTATTCTATACGTATGGTGATATATAGGCTACTTATGATGTAGGAAAATTCGGTTTAATATTTCATAGGTGACATGCATGCGGGATAGGTAGCCTAGCCTACTCGCGAGTCACGATCACGGAATCTAGGAGGGCATGTCACCTTCACATTCCGTTTCAGTGACTACGGAATTAATTAATGCAAACATGGATACAGCACGGTTGCATGTGATGTCACTGAAATGAATATGAATTAATATCGACAGTTCTAGTATTTTACTGGTTACCCTCATTTTGACTACAAATTGTTTTAGAGTGTTTTTTTCAACACAGCGATTTAATACTGCGCACATAGCCTACTGTAGCTTTCAGCAGGCGGCTTTTCGTTTATTCGTTGGTGTTATCTGTTTCCTGCGCTTGAAAGCCAGTCTATAGACTGCTATATATAGCATTTGGTTCTTCAGTGTAAACAATAAGTATACAGGCTTCTCTCGTCTTCCACTTATTTAGAAAGCCCTTGTAAAGCGCGATTCATCCGCCTCGACGTAATTATAAGGCCTTTGTTTAGACCTCATCCTAGATTTCGCTTATCAACATTGCTAATTACTTGTCGCACTGACAATAATGAGTTTCATCCAGCATTCGCACACCATGCAACTTTGTGTTGCGGTTGCAGTCCTGCTGTTGTATTCCAATTCACTCCGTAACACCTGCAAAATTTAAATGTTCCCCCAATCATACAATAGCCTACCCTATCTATGGCGGGTGTAGGCCTACTTTTCTGGCATTTAGACTTTGTACTTGCCACGTTTAATCGGTGAAGAACTGGAGGAAATCCTGCGTTGATTCCGCATGCAAGCAGCGTCACGGTTATCTCTGATGCAGCGGTGCTTCACAATTGTGAGAGAATCACGTCAGATGTGCGTCAGATTCTCCGCGAAAGTGTTTTATAATAGCTTTTACCGCGATGTGCGGTAATGGCATCCGCAAGAATCGTTTTCCGCATGCGGTAAATGAAAAATTCGCAAATGCTTTATAATGCCTGCCCTGCACATGAACCCGGACGTAGTAGGCCTACAGCGAACTCTCAAGATTGAATGCGGTTTTTGCTATGAACAACACGCATATCCAGTGAACAAAAAAAAGAAATGCCGCTGGATTTATCGCCGCCGCTAAATCGAAAATTCTCACCGCTAAATATAATAAAAAAAATCGGTAGCTCTAGCAGAATATCGATAAATTGGCAACACTGCACAGGATTGTGGAGAGAAGAGAAGGAGACGGCGCTTGACTTATAGCGCCACCGATGCCCGTGCGACTATGACGAGCCGTGAATATCCGTCATCCGTGGGCTTCTGTGGCCCGATGCCACTCTCCGTGCATTTAAGCGTAGATTTAAGTTACTTCCTGGGCAGACTTAACTTTTCTGGGATTTTAATGAAGATCGCACCCTAAATTGGGGACAATTTAAGTTATGGCCCCCACGAACGCAACCGAAGTCTTGAATCGGAATTTAAGTTTAGTTTATGTCCTCCGCTCTTAGTCTCAAAGCAGTCGCTTGACATATTCTACATGAGGTCGTAGTCGGGCTTTCGCTATTCGCTTTCGTGGCGCGACTGGCGTTTATATATTTGAGCGAGCCAAGAATCACAGTCGTATACAATAGAGACTGTATAGTAGTACTGATTTGACGCAAAGCCGGCGATCATGAAAAAGAAAATAGCTGAACTACGGGTAGCTGATCTACGCCACGAACTTGAGAAACGTGGGCTTGATAGCAAGGGACTTAAAGGTGCTCTCGTGCAAAGATTACAGAAGGTTTGTATGCTGTAAGGAGTGTATTCATTATGTACTAACAGTTGAAATCGAATTCATCGTTCACAGGCTGTAGTAGAAGAGGGTTTTGATCCCAACGAACTGGAGTTATCAGTTATGGATGTTACACCATCAAAGGCTACAGGCAGACGATCCGTAGGTCGCGGAAAAAGGTCTATGGGGACAGGGAGTGAAAGTGAAGAAGTTAAGGTAATGCCTAAAGCGTTCAGCAAAGCGCATATTCGTGTTTAGGTTGATTTGTAAAATTTTTTTTATTTACAAATTGTTCATGTTTAGGGCTGTGTGTTTCTCTACTTTTTATTAGGTTTTATGGGTGATTTTGGACTAAACCACTTCATACACTTTTCAATTCTCATAATTGTACTCTTGAACGATATTCAGTAAAATAATGTGCTGCATTACTCCCAACGCACTACGGAACCGAAGGCGGGTGTGAGATCACTGAGTAAGGCTGGACTGCATTTCATGGCAGATTTTGATGGGAACTTATACGCGCAAGAATTGCCCGTCTGCACAGATTTGCACGCATTTCACATAGCCCGTACCTATTTTATGCCTAATTTGATCCACAGTGGGTAGCAAGACTAAAAACCATATATTTTTTCGCATTCCCATCGTCTCCCTGCACTCTTTAAACACGGGAGCCCCGCGCGCGACATGTCGAATTTTATATACAAAATGTAGACTGGGGTTGAGGTATGCTGAATTCAAATATCGCCCTCCCATTCACCGGAAAGCGAGAATTTAGAAGTTACAAAAGCGAAATTGCTCACTACAGCATTATCAGCGATGGCTACAACTGCTGTCATGCTTGAATACACATACGTCGTCCCTGTTTCATAGCTCACTGCAATACTACTTGAGGTGGACGAAACCGCTTGACCCGGCTCTGCTTTGATTGCGATGCCTTTCCCATCAGATACATTAGCCTATAAAATACCGCTAGAACTACCGTCTTCAGCCTATTAACCGTGTCAGTATCCCTGTGCAAGATAATATAGATGATATACATGTATATGTAGGCCTATAGAAGTTACGTGAAGGGAATGACTGAATACTGAAGTGTTATATGTTTTGGCTACCTGTATAAGCAAATCTTGTTACGTATGTGTGGCATACAGATACGACCTAATGCAGGTCATGCAACTACCACAGGAATGCTGGTCTTGTTTAGCCTACTGCTACATATTGTAGCCTACAAATTTGATATATGTATCATACAGAATGTGTCACAGTTAAGATTTGTGGACCTGTCCTTAACATGATTATGGTAGCCTATTTCATTTGGCTGCACGGAAATAATCACCTGGCCCTGTACTAAACGATTGTTGCTCTTACTGTATTTTAGGACTCAATTCCACAGATAGTTGAGAATTCTGAAATAATTCTGCCGCCAGAATTAAAGGATGATGTTCTTGGTAAGAATCAATTTGTATATACCGGTATATAGCCTATGAATATTACTCTCAGCAGCAGTGTACTCAGAAGTATTCCCAGTGTTGCATTTCCTTTGTTTGCTAATGATTCATGGAATCTGTTGGGGTTTTTTTTTGTTTGTTTGCTGTATTTCAAAGTGGTCTTCAGCGGTTTGTTCTAGTACATTCGTCCAAGCAACATCGGTTTATTCGCGCAGAATAGCATCCGAAAATGTCATCAATGGTCAGGACTAACTCACATACAACCAAGAAAATGAAAGTATTTTATGCAAGATTGGGCTGAAAAAAACACAGAAGGGATCTGAAAATTTCAGCATTTTTGAGGCATTTCATGACACAATTTCCCTAAATGCAAATTTTTGTTTGGTCGAGGTTTAGATGGCATTATTTTTGAGTTGACAGTAATCCTAGGTTTACTTTTGTTGTGAGATGACCCAAATATTTTGCCAATCCTATGTATAGAGGAGGAAGATCCCGGGGATCACAAGAATGGGGTGACAGAGGGCAATCCTGACGTTTCGTTCGACTCGCAAGTTGAATCCACTCAGCTCAACGATGATAATGATAATGAGACTCACCCAATGGAAGAAGAGGACCCTACTGATGATGTCAGGGATGTTACGCCGACTCGTGATGAGGAGGGCGATGAGGGATCAGCCGAGCAATATTATGTTGACGAGAATGATCAACCTGGCAATGAGGAGGAAACTGAAGGCTATGAGGATGTAGCCGAATGCGATATTGACGATGACGCTCATGTCGAGTACGAAGAAGAAGCAGGTAATGATTTTCAGCATGATGAGAACAACCCTGACTATCAAGTAGAAGAGGAAATGGAGGAGGACGAATACGGACAAGAAGCGAACGCGGATGATGGCGAAATTGTCTATGAAGAAATGGCAGGGCATGAGGAGTCTGGGGCTGGTGATGCTGTGGAGGAGGATTATAACGAAGTGGACGAGACCGGTATAGCAGCAACCGAGGTTCAAGAAGAAATGATCAACGAGAATGAGAAAATGGAAGGTTCCCAACATGAATCTCCGCAAGATGTTCCTGTAGAGACTTTGAGTGAAACGCCTGCGACAACAGGTCCTGAAATTTTAGATGATGACAAACCTGAATCACAGGCGAAAGTTGAACATGCCGGGAAGGAAGAGGTGACATCGTCAGAAGTCGACGTTTTGGACATGCTGGACTATGACCTCGAATTAACAGGGGAACAGAATAATATCAACACGCAGCAAGACGAGCAAGCTGCGAAAAACGTTGCGGTCAAAACCGTAAAGGGAGACACAGCGTCAATCAACACAGAAGAGATTACCACCTCCGATGACCACAGATCTCATCCAAAACCAGACTCCTCTAAGCCATCTAGCGTGGAGTCGGCAAGAGCGGGCAGCCAATCATCAACCAAGAGGTTTGTGAGTGGTAAATCTTGTACATAAAACAACCCTTCTTCAAGCGAGTTCTTGCGGAGCAGATTTTAATCATCTCTATCTGAAATCGACTGACGAGAAAAAAAGCAGCGTCTCAAAAGTGACCTACACTTCGCGACTCTTCGTTAAATAAGACTTCCTAGATAGGCTATAATTATACTATGTTCATCGCAAGTCTGTTTTCTGTGCTAATTTTTGCTTTTTCGATATAGTGCCACAACAACTGCGAATGATAGTGGAAAGACATCAGCTAGTGGTAAACGTGAGACATCCGTTCTGTCTAAAGAAGAAAACATAAATAGAAATCTTTGGATCAGTGGATTATCCTCTACGACGCGGGCTAGTGAGCTGAAAGCTGCCTTCAGTCGTTACGGCAAGGTATGTTAGACATAATGTCACGTACGCCTGACTTGCCTGCGATATTTTACAATCAAATTGCCAAAAAAAAAGATTTCTTCAATAATTTTCTTGTCAATTCTAGATTTGTTAGCATTGATGTCACAGATTGAAATTGTTTTAAATCCCAAAGTTCTTATAAATTTATCTAGGAATAATTGCTAACAAAAATTTTGTTGGAGAAATAACTTCACTTGATTTTGTTTGGAAAATAGTTAATGCCTCGTCTTGATTAAGTCATAAATTTCATTTCCCCGAATCCAGTCAAGTCACTCACCCCACTTTACACGAGTCAAGACTTGGACAAGTGATCTGAAAAAAGCAAATCGTTGAGTCGTGACTGCTCTATGCTCGTATTCTAGCTATGTGTTCAGCTGTTTACGCTGACACTGTTTCTCCATCCCTGCAGGTTGTTGGTGCAAAAGTCGTCACCAATGTCAAGAGTCCGGGCTCAAAATGTTTTGGGTATGTTACGATGGCAACAGCTGATGCAGCGAGCAAGTGCATTCTTCATCTGAACAACACTGACATGCATGGCCGGATGATCACGGTGGAAATCGTTAGTTTTGGATTCATATATTTTGCAGCGTGATGAATTTTTTAGCTAGTCACCAGTACTGAGTTTGGTATACTATATAAAGCCCGTATTATTTGTCGAAAATTCCCTAAACACTTCACCGGTGAATACGTGCGACCCTCTTGTCAAAATTGCCACAGTTAATAACAACATCTACTACGTCAATAGGTAGTTTGTTTTCAAGGCTCAACCTACCTACTGATACCCTTTTACCAATTACTAGTATGGGAAAATACGCAACTCACATGCTAGGCCTGAGACACTGACATACAAATGAATAATTCCCATACGACAACTGATCATATTTTGCAGCATGTCAGTGTGATGCTTGTGAAGCTATCAGCTCTCACAATAAAAACCAAAAATACCCACGTTCGGTATTACAAGCCCTGAGATTTTTTGTAGGCCTTCCATGGTAAGCCTATTCCAAAAAAAAACTGGTGTGAATTCCATTTGCGGTACATTAAATCATCAACCGGTCCCATGCACGAATAAGTTGAGACGAGACGAGAGTGTCTGCCAAGTCATGGTGCTGATTAGGGGAGCCGGATATTGAACATCAGCTCTCTTATACCCTGTCAGAGTCCAGCATGTTTGACACGTAGTCAGGTGTCTGCTTCTAATTGTAGGCCAAGGGAGACCCGTCTGCTTCATCAAAGAAATCATCTACCACCTTGCCAAGGAAAGAATCGGAGACAAAGGTCTCGGCGAAGAGTAAAGACGGAGATAGTGGTTCTACTGGCAGCTCGTCTCGACGCCAATCATTGGGACAAGCAAAGGATGGTGACGGGAAGGACAGTCAAGACAGGTAGCCTAGTTAAAATGAAAGAGATTTTCTTTAACGGGAGCGGTGTCTAACCTAGGAAGCTCATTTAGCATTTCCTGCAAGCATAAGCTCAAATTCAGATTCAAACATGGAATACTGACACACAGGGCTACCTGACTACTTACTGTCTTCCAGCAACAGTCTGTCTTTACCTACTGTAGGTTAATGAGTGTTGAATGGCATTCGATGTCATTACGATAATTCTGTGCTTGTGCCTTGTGGCTCAGTGGCTGTGTTTGTAATGTTCTTGATCTCTCCTTTTTCAGCACAAAGAAGGTTCAGGATGGCAAGCCGGTTCAAGCTGTCAGACGTACCGGAGGTTTGTTGCACGATTTCTGAATATTTATCCTGACACAGTGTGGTGCTCTTCTCTGTTTCATACAATAAACTAGGGATGGATAATAATTTTATCGTTGGTCCCCACATGAGAAACTGAGAATTTATGGAGGGTCGTACCTAAAGGCTGCACTACATTGTGCTTGAATAAAGTATCTATAACTCTATAGTTATACTGGTTTTCGTACGTATTGTGCGGTGTAGTTTACCAGTTTCTCTCTCCTTTTCAAATCTTTAGTCAAGTTATTTACCCATAGTGACTAAGTCGAGTGAAGTTGTCTAGAAAACGTAACTCCAGACATGATAACACTGTTTGGTGAAATGCAGATGGACTCTGACAGGGTGGAGGATCAGGATCCAGCGTACATGTTCAACTGTATTGCGTATTTTTTCAGACGATGAAAGACCGAGTGGTGGGAGGTCGCCCTCCAGATCTCGACCTGACAGAGGGCCAGGTTTGGGCGGTGTACGTGTCGGCGAAAAGCGTCACAGTAACAGATCACCGGTTCACAACAGAAGTGCTTCTAGAATAGAACCAGAGAGGAAAAGAATGCGGCCTATGGATGCAGGTTGGTTATATGATTAATTTGATGTCTCAGAATTGAGATTATATTTAACTTATAGGCCTATCACATTTTATTGATTTTTATGTACCTATATAATATTTCTTACAGCTGACCGAAAAGTTGTGATGGATTCAAATAAAGGAGAACTTCGTGTTAACGTAAGCCGTACTGGTGGAAGACCATCTGGTGGAGCAAGGTACTTAACCAGCCATTTTCACTGTCTCCTCACTCTTGTTAGAAATAACATTTCTATTTGTATTTTATCTGATCCCAATCGATAACTATCATCTGTGCCCTCCTTTTCCATTGTTTAAGGACGTAAATGAATGATCTGCCACGCTTGGTTACTACCATCACTAGTGTATTAATAGAAAAATAGAAATAAAAGTCACGTATGGTACAGGCATATTCATATTGAATTGTATGTATCGTGACAGGTGGGAAGGGGATCAGAAACCGAAACCTTTGCTATCGAGAAGACGAAGCACGTCACCAATTAGACGTCGAAGTTACTCTCCATTGAGGTCAAGCAGAGGGTGAGATACGAATTTTTATCGTTTATGGTGACATGTTTGTAATATTTTGTTCTGTTTTTCCCAGTGGCCGGGGACGCGGAAGAGGGGGCATCATGAGGACGTCGGGTACATACGGAGACAGAACTGTAACTAGGCCTGGCCCGAGAAGAGACGGACATGTCTTGACCATGAGTCAGATTCGGTACGAACACTTTGTTAATTGGATAAATATTAATTCCTAATTAACTTGGTGAAATAGCAGGCAAATTGATTCGAGTTGATTGGGAGCCTCCTTGCCAAAAAAGGCTTAGTCTGTTTGGTGGTGCACCATACTTTGTGTGGAGGTATGATGACGGCTAAAACGGAACAGGACTTTCGAGGTTCCAAGCCTGGGTAAATAGGAGACGGTCGTGATATGAAAGGTGTCGGGTGTAAAATTGCTGTCAAATAATGGGCAGTTTGGTCCGATCACAACAAAATATTACCATAATGTCAAATAATTATGAAGAATTAGCAACTTATCATTTTAGTAAGTTTGCTATCGGTTCATGATTGATTGCCTTCTATTATGCACAGTGCTCAGAATCGCGACCGTGGACGGATTCAAGACCGTAGCGGAAGAGGTGGGGTATCGCGACGAGATATTAGTGCTGATAGAGAACGTCTCCGTCGTGAGCGGGACGAAAGAGAGCGATTGCGAATAGAGCGTGAACGACTGGAAAGAGAGAGGAGGCAGTTGGAGAAAGACAGACAAGAACGGGAAAGGTGAGTTTGAAGCAAATGTTTTTAAAAAAACAAACCGACACATTATTATTATTGTTGCTGTTTGTTATTTTATTTTGTCCTTTTCGGTGCATTTACATATAACATAGAATCAGGCATGATATCATAAGCATATAAACTACATCCATGAACTGCGTATCATGCATCGGATGTGTGCACACGATTTGCTTACACACAGGCTAGGCTGGCTGACAATGAGTCGTCAAAGGAGTTGCAAGTAGGCTACATAAGTCAACCATACCCCTTGCATTGTCCCGTATGCACTGGTCATCTAACAGGGAAGCCATGAAGTATGGGTACCGTTTTCAATGCCTTTCCTAAGACCCAGTTGCAACTCAAACCCATGACATACTCTGGCGATCTCACCACACCACTACGCCTCGAAACCTGCAGCTCGACTTGGATTTCTATACATTTAATAATGGTTGATGAAAAAACTTGTTGCTTTGCAGACTTGAAGCAGAACGTTTGAGACTCGAGCAGGAAAGAAAGAGGGAACTCGAGCGAATAGAGCGTGAAAAAGCCGAGATGCGGCGATTACAAGAAATTACAAGGTATGAGTATTATTAGTTATATATATCATATGCGGCAGTACACAGTTGTGAAAATGCCAATCCGTCAAAATCTATTTATCTCGCTCTATGCTTCCAGTGACATACTTTCCTTGTAGATATGAAGTGGAGCAACGGCAACGTGCAATTAAACGTACCTACGACGAAGATAGCGGCCATCGAAACAGTCGCGGTTCCAGAGATGCCATTCCAGTGAAACGCTCAGGTGATCGTGGCGGTGGACGACCAGAAGTTCGTCGGGAACGAGAAGATAATCGAAGGTGGGACGAAATCACTTTATAATTGCAATACCAGTCTTATTGTGTTTTAAATGTTCGGTAGGAGCTATGGCAGCTTCAATTCCAGAAATAGCGGCCAAAGAAACGGACCGAGTAATGAACCGCCTCCACCAGGTACAATGGATTACAGATCTCGACAACAAGTGAGTGGCTAAAATGCATTTAACTAACTAGAATTCTTGAATAGTGGACCTTGTGACGAATAACACTGTTTTTAAGAAACACTTTTAATGTATTGAGATGCAGTCGATACATCTGGTTTCTAGATTCATTCATTAATAAACCGCTGGGTGCTGGTTTTGTAGTGTGAATGAGGTTGGGGTATGGGGTGAGAGGGACAGCGTTAACCTAAGCCCCCGCTTTGGTGTGAACCGCGGTTCTTCTTTTGTTAGACTTTTTTTCTTTTCTTTGAACTAGAGGTCGGGGCGGCCATGCAGCACCCAGTGCTTGGTTGGTCAAGTAGTGTGTACCTTTTGTACTCAATATGGAACTCCATAATTATGGAAATGAGAGCAGCACCAAATTTCCCCTCTCGCTTCCAGAAGCTAACTTATTCGCATCTGGATATCCAGATCAAACCAGACAAAAAATGAAAAACGAACTCCAGTACGATTCACTGATTGGCACTGGAGTGTCTCACAATAGTTCGTTACTTGCTCAGCGTTTGATGTGACATAATGTCACCATTCTGGCAAAAGTGAATAGAGTGAGACAAAATGAGTTCATTTCCATTTGGATCTCGCGCACCGGGTAAACCTGGCGTTGTCTTGTCATGCCAAGTCGCGAACATTATTAGGTGTGCGTAAGATTAGTAAAGTGATTTACTTCGTTGTCGGCATGTTTAATTCTAGTATAAGATGTTTGTGTTGTCTTGCCAGGGATCATCAAGAGACTCTGGAAATACTTCAAAGTTATCTACATACCACGACAACCGTGGAAGACCTCAGGATAGAGATGACTCTCGGTATGATTATATAGCTTCTCAGGGAACAATGATTCATGACTGCCCAAGTATATAATACACAGTTGATTGTCATGCTGAATCACCTAATTCAGAACGGGCTCTTATCCCTATAGCAGGGATGGGCACATTGAATCGGGATTTATAACGCTGCCTGGCGCAGCTGTTCTTAATTTATGCGAATGGTATGGCCTTTTAAATAGCGTAAAATAGGAGAGCCGGTGATTCTATGTCCGGTGTTTGGAATTTTAAATTATTCAGTATATATATGTATATGCCCCGATTGCAACCCTGAGACTCCATAGGCCATGTCTAAGCGTCTTCGTAAATTCCTGTATTGCCATTCATGTTGGCAGGATGGCAGCAATATGCTATTTGTAGGCTTACCTTTTGGTTTTGGACATAACCATGCATGAACCTGTTAATTTTTAAAACACTAGCATCGAATAAGGTCAATCTTTCCTTAAACTGGTACCAACTGACAAATAATACCATCGGTCTCCAAAATTGTGTGTAATTTTGCTAGTAGTAGCTTGTCAGTTTGATTCAAACCATGAAACATTTACAAAACTTTCAGTTACAGGAGTGAAAGCAGAACTGTTGACAAATATGACAGAAGATCGTCTGGCAACGCTGGCAGCAGCAGATCTATGGACTATCATCAGAGTGCGAGTTTCGGTTAGTTTTGCTGGATTCACGCATTCAACTTGACATTGTTATATACGATGTTCTACATTCTGTTTTGCAGATCGTACCGGTTCGGATGCACACAGACGAGGAGCACCGACTAGAGATAGTAGGGACGGAAGAAAAGTTGTGAGGGAACGACCAAATGCGCGGGGGTATGTATTAAAATTTTTCATGTGCTGCTAATTTATTTTTGTTGTGGGCGTGTCAGCTGAGTTGGTTGGGAGCCCCGGCAGCCGACACCTGTCCTACACTTAACAGTAGATAGAAAAATAGGTATTTGCATCTTCTGCACTTGGCTTCTGGCATCACGGAGATAATGCAGATGGTGATGTAACACAACAAAGTCCAGTACCTCTGGCTGAAGTCTAAATGCTGTTGCTCACTCCGCGCACTACTGTAGCTGCGGCTAGTCCCAAGTCCGACAGGAAGTCGCGCCGGCCATCCAGTTTAAAACTCCCTGCTAGATCATGAGAGGTTTGACCTGATCCACTGTGGTCTCCCACCAATGGGGCATGGGCAAAAAACTCTTTTTTCATTAAATTGCACCTTTCAGTGGTTCACCGCCAGAATACAGACGACAATCGAATGGTCGATCAAACGCCACTGCCCGAATTGAACTCACCAGAGAGCAATCCCCTCCTGTCAGAAGGCTTCGCAGGGAAGCGTCTCCTCCAGCTGTTTCGCGCAATTCGAATTGGAGGGATGGTGGTAAAAGCACACGAGACACGACAAGAAGAGGGGACGATCGTGATCTTCGTGAACAACTTCGAGGGGGCCGACAGGTGAATTGATTGAGTTTGGCAATTTATTGTGCGCTCTCATGGTTTAGAGCTAGAAATGTGCTGCACACTGCAGAAGTGCAACGGACCTTCTTCCATTCATTATCTGCTTCTAGCCGTAGGCTATTCAGCCAAGCTGGTTTTGAGTGTTGACATGCTGTGCTGATATCCTTGCACATGATTTGACTGTGGTTAATGGCGAACTCCTCTCCCGCAGCAACCCTAGTCAATCATTCAGTATCATTGATACTGTAGCTATTGAGGAAATGACCTCATGCAATAGATATATAGACAGACTGTCACCACAGTTTGAGCATCGAGCAAGATTTATTGGAAACGTAGTTCCCAAGCTTTCCACTCTGTCGCTTTCATCTGACGAATGTGCATTGAGCATGGCTGTTGTGACACTCCTTGTATTTGTCAATTTTATTCTTGATATGTCGAGACTATTGATCCACAGTAATCGAATTGTTTTTTGATTTCAGGAAAATTACTCAGAATCCAACAGAGGCCAACGTAGAGGCTCGAGGTCACCAAATCGCAATACTTCGCAGTACTCATCCACGAGATGGCCTGACAACAACAACGGTAGCAGCAGCACATCTCAACAAGCCTACTCTGCAAGTAATGAGTAAGTCCTCTCACTCGTCTCTCGCATGTCTCTTTGGTACAAAGCTCTGCTGTTGATTTTCTTAGTGGAAGCGCAATACCTACCACCGGTCGGAGTAGCGGCAGTGCCAATTGGAGTCAGCAGTGGGCACAGAATGCGTGGGGTGGTGCAACGATGCAGTCTGCTTCTACGGTGAACAGACAAGTGTAAGTATGTTTTTGAAGATGATGAACTTTATTGCCTGGGCCAAGGGCTGGCAACCTTCGCTAGTGACAAATGCCGAATTCGCAACTTTTTGGTGGGCCAGAATTTTCAATAACACTATTAGACATATTAGATTGAACCTCTCATCTCTGACAATCTCGTGGTATTATACCGCCTTTGCAGTTTGGCAGGCCATATTCCAGTAATAACTAATTGATACATAAGCGGCCCCAGTCGAATTTGCATTGCGAGCCGTAGGATGCCAACAGCTGGTCTAGGCCCTACCTAGTCCTAATTTAATGGCTTGCTTTCAGGAGACCTAATTTTAGCGGATGCGTGCCCCAATATTAAAACTATGTATGTTGAAATTAGCATGTGACAGCTTGTCGATGTCCTGTTAGTACAGCGTACAAGTGCAGTTGTAATGCATGTTTAATTGTTCAGCCCTAAATAGAGAGGCTCGTCAGTTCAAACCAGGCATTATGGTTACTGCATTTCTGGTCTTGAGATCTTCTGCTGTATCGGTGTTTGTGATGCCGCTACAGATGGTATAGTTAAGTTATGTAGGTGTCCCCACAGGTCCGACACGACACCTGTTCATGTCAGTGCTGCGAGTGTTATGACTCGAGTCACGTTTTTAAAACCTGGGACTTGACCTTGAGGCGTGGGAATATAAGTGGAGACTTGAATTTGAAACTCGATATTAAGTATTGATTGGAAATCAGTCGGGAAATTTCTCAGCTAAAAAAGAACGTGAACTTTATGCTGATGCCGGAGCGCGGTTTGAACTTTGAATTATGCTCGTGCCCACAGAAAACGGTGATCCATCTTCCCATACATTTTTTTAGCGGTGGGTCGTGCTTGTTCGTGTATGTCTCTTGTTGCAGCAATGATTTCGTATTCACTGATTTAACTTTTCTATTACAGGATTCCACCTTACGGGACAGTACCTTCCCAGTCTGCCATGACGCCGGGAAGCAACCTCATACCTACTGGTCAAGGATACGTCACGTCCGGATCAGACCGACAGTCAAGATCGTTTCAGGGAAGCTCTTACAATAAGCAGCCTATTCAGAGGCGGTTCTGAGAAATCCTTCCTGTTTTCAATTATCCGAGTTCCTGAGAACGGTCGGTTTTGTGTACATTCTTTGAAACAGTTGTTGGATCATGTAAAGTTGTGATCGGTGCTGCCATTGTTTTGTGGCGATTGTAAGTGGTTGTTAACTGTAGTCACTCCCTGTTGCTTTTCTGTTACTGTAAAATTCAAAATACAAAGTGCAAAGTGGGCTTGTTATGTGTTATGTGTCATGTGTACAAGGTGTAACCAGTTGCTACACTGCGCTAATTGAGAAGGCAAAGAGTATCATGCAAGTTTTTCGCGCCAGGTCAATGTTTCCGTTTATAGCCGGAGTCGCTGCCAAAGAATTTCCGCACTCTCCCGGTACTGTTTGTTAAGTAGAGAAGGCACAGATACCAATTTTAATATCTTCGGGAGTCGGGCCAGAAACCTCCCGATCATTACGCGGACAGCCGAAACCACTCGGCCAACTGAACGTAGTAATAGGCAAGTAAATCCACGTCACGATTTAGCGTTGCGCGGACCAGGGTCATATATGTAGTGGGTGGAATGACCAGAAATTTGTTGACAGGAAATTACTCGTAACCGTAACTAACCACCCGGTCGGTTACGCAGCTTGGCGGAAGAAGTTATTTATTTTGGACCGTAGGGCTACGCTTTGGTGCTGGCGGTATGTGTGAACGCTTAGGTAGGCTACTCTAATGTTCAATTGGCCGAGTGGTATAGACCGTCCCGCCTTCTGATCGGGTGGTTCCTGGTTCGATTCCCGACCGAGTCAAATCGAAGACTTTAAAATTGGTATCCGTTCCCTCACTACCTGGCACTCGGTATCGGGAAAGTGCGGAGAGCCGTGATTGTAATAGTGATGCGGGCTATAAGCCGGAGGTATTGACACGATTACTAGCCTATATTCACGAATCATGTTTCACGATTAGCCTACTATATCCATGTATCATGTGTCGCGATTTCTGTCTTCATGTATCACGATTACTATATCCATGTATTTTCCCCAGCCTGTCTTGCTCGTGATGCAAAACGCAGCCTGGTGATAAGCGCCACTGAGGATCTTCTACATAATAATAATTCTCTAATCTGACCATAGAGATTTTACGTGACTAACGAGAGCGCTTACTAGTGGTAACTAGAGTGAGTGTTTTTGAATGACTTTGGTGGTAACGTCGATTACACTACATCATCATAAGTGGGACGCTTAGCGGCGATGTCATCCGACCTAACTGTGACGTCTTTCGTTACCCCTAGAATTTCCGGTTGGATCCGCCCATGGGTGTCGACACGCATGTTGCTGAAGTAGGACACCTAGACTGCAGCCGGGTAGGCTCTAGGATAACGAGTCGTACCTGGTGTGTGCGACTGTGCGTGTAGCCTGCAGCAAAATATGGGGTGTTGCGCATATAACAAATCCAAAAACGGCTGAACACGGGAGAAGTCTTATAGCAAAAAGGGTTTAGACATCTTTCCAGTTCTAAAAGAGATTGGTTATACTCTAGGCCTGCCCTGCGCCTATTGGCCTGCCTTGCGCCTATAGGCCGCCATGATTGAAATATTTCACACAGAGCGTAGTAGGTCTATGTGCTACACACGGAAGATTGCGAATATATTTCCAAGTATACTGAGGCTGGACCTTGAATTTCTGGTGACACACTACAAGTACATACTCTACGTCAATATCGTCAATTATTATTAATATATGTATATTTGATCCTCCATCATCGTCGGTTCCATGTTGCTATATCATGAAATATTGAAATCGAAGGCCTACATACATGACTGCAGCAGCGGAATGATGATTGAAGGGAGAATAGCCTACGTCGTTTGCTGAATTGACGGCAAGCATAATCTTACGGATATCGCGAGACGTGATCGTGACTTTCAAGATGAGCTAGTAGGTCTATGTGAGCGTATCACTTAGGAGGCAGCACCCTATAAGCCTTTTTGGCCCCTTCTTTATCGGCAGTAGAGTTGAGTCTTCTTGGAGGTGATGCAGGGTAGTTAACATTAAAATACCCTTCAGTGTCAATCGACGGGATATCCGGATTGATTTTATGCATTGCAACGTTCGAGATGGTTGCTGGGCAAGTGTATTTTTCATCCAGACTTTGCTCTCTTGACAGTTTTGTCTTAAATTCGCGACGCTGTTGTACGTTTAGTTCGTCAGCGTCACAGTAGCTGTTGTCTCTTTCTAGAGGCCTTTTTTCAGGCATGGGTGCAATCCGTAGATTTTGCCAACTTTTCACCGTAGCCGATCTGTCTTGGTTCATTTTAAGATATGCACCAAGCATTTCTTGATCTTGCTTCTTTTCTTCCGCGGGTGAAGGCTTCAGTTTCTGCTTTATAGGATTGGCAGGTCTGGGCGATAGATACTGGACTACAGGGACATTACCCGGGGCAAGATAACCAACACTTTTACCGCTGTTCCTTGGTTCATCCTCAAAATATTGTGAGTCAAGACTCTTTCTCGAATTTCTATTTCCGGTGCGGTGGGATTGTCTGTCCGTAGACAACTGATCATTATTTTCCCAATCTGAAAACATTAAAAAGACTCGTACGCTTTAATTGTCACTTGTGGCCCACTCAATGGATAACGATGGCGATGGATCACTAATCGCAAGGCCCGAGATATGCGAAAAAGAACGCAGACCCCTCCGACCTCCCCTCCCTTTTCCAATCTGAGATTGTTGATGTTTAGTATAGTAATAGTGGTCTGTGTAGGCCCATATATGCTTCACGGCAGCACGAAATATTTGTATATTGCTCGGCGAGGTGCCGTGCACGAGCGTTTTATATCTAGGACGAAACAGAAGAGTGGTTCTCGTGAGCACAGTGTTCCCCATGAGCACTATGTTCACTAAGGGCTCCGAAAAAATACGGTTTTACGAAAGTAGCGTATTTCAATTTTTATTTTAATAGTGGCGTCATGGTGTGACGTCACGAGTTTCAACACCACCCTTTTCGAGGCTGGCTGCGTCCCTGATGCGCAGTAGTCCGACGTTCTCTAGCCGCAAAAAATGAGAGTGGTGCAGCCAGGAGCTCTCGTCGAGTCTCTCGCGAATCAGTCTAGGTCGACGTTTGTGGTCAAAGGTTAAAGTACTACTCAGTTAATACTAGCCTACTGACTAGATGACATTGCATCGTTGCAAGTGCATGGTCGTATCGCCACCAACCTGATATTTACACTGAGAATTTGCTACTTGCCTGTCTGTCTAAAGCCTGTCTGTCTGTCTATCTACTCCAAATAAGATGATATAGATATATGACAGAAGCTCCTCTTTGGCAATATACCGTAGTCATTTCTCACCAGCCAACGGTTTAGGCATCGCTGGTGAGGTTTCACGTCGTTGGTCACCTTATAGAGGTCGAGATTCGTCTTAACGACCAAGTGTGTCATCACGTAGGTTAACTCAAAATCCCCACAACCCGTAAATTCAAACACCACTAGAATCTACTAGAGAACGCGTTAACTATCATACAGCAACCGTCTGCGTCATTCTGTGTATAATCACCATCAGCGCGAACCGTACATTCGCTATTACGCATACGACGAGCAGAGTAATCAATCAAGTTAACATGGCGTTGGCTGTCAACCCTCGAAAAGAAACTGCCAAAATTCATTTCGAAATTCGACGGGATATGTTGCGCCATGAAATCTGTCGGCTACTATCGGTACGTCAGAAATCGCCACCTGACGATCGTGAGTAGCCTATGATGGCTTATGCCATTCAAAGGTGGAGTCACCCAAGGCGATTACGCCGGTGCCTTTCGTGAGCCCAAAATTCGCAATTAGCCAAAATGGTCAACGACAAGAGATATTTTTGTAGGGTCAAATTCTATTCGTTCACCGAGGTCCAAAATACTTCTAAAAGCCACTGAATAGACCACGCCAAGGAGATTCTGGGTCAGGGCGTACGTAACGTAGATTACCTGAATAATTTGCACTTTCAAAGCTGCTTTCAGACCACATTGACACGGTGTCAACAGCAGACAACGGTGCAGTCGGCCAGTCAATATCGATATCAACGGCTGTAGTGACAGTCGCCTGAGAAATCGATAAATCACCGCGTCGTGGACTCCTTCCCGTTGATGACGTATCTGAAATTGTTTTTCTTGTTGTTTTCAACTATAGTAGGATCGTGTAAGCTAGGTCAATGCTTATATTACAGTAGGTCGACGGAAGGCAAAGCAAGCTGTCCAAGTATAATATATATATAATTATATATATCTTTACTAACTGCAAGCGACACTGGGTCACTGGGAACCTACCTTTTTCCTTGGTTGTTTCCTTGAAGAACTTTGGTTTGGGAGATTCGTGCGATGGTGGAGAGGGGATCCTTTCCCATTGAGTTTTCTCATGAATTGCGCTCGAGGTCTAGGAAACAAATTAACGGGGCATATTATTTTCAGAATGCGCCAATTTGTAATCGCAATTACTTACAGAGGATTTACCAAACGATCTCTCACTTTGGGAATCTTTGTTCATTTCAACGTACTCGATGGCATTTGTAACAGGTGTTGTTGATAGGAATGCTGCTGAAAAGTTTTGTGCGCTCTGAAAACATGTAAGCTACTGTAGATTGGACTGCAGAGTTGTAAAAAATTGCCTTAAAATTGCGTCTTTTCTTGGGGTATATATATCGTACTTTGAGATAGAACTACAAACTCTTCTTCTCTTCTGCTCTAGGTACTAAAGTAGGCCATGGCTGGACGTTAAGCCTGTGGTGATCTTGTTTACAATATCTTGTAAAAACATAAATTAATTCATCTAATATCCACACCGAGTGTATATTCGCGAATAAGGCTATTTTTAAGCTTTTCGAATTATTCGCCGAATAGCAAATAGTGCCAGAGGTATTCGTCGCTGTCTGTCGCTGAGAGGGACACGACTTTTCATGTGACGTCTCGTCGTTAGCTGCTTGCTTATTGCACAATGCACATTGCTAATGATGACTAATCCCTGTTGGAGCGAACGCCAGCAATCAGTCACTGATGTCGTAATAGATCTGCTTATCGGCAAATCGTTTGATGTCAATGGAAATTTACCCCACGACTTTGAATTTTGAAAGTAATTGTCCTCGTCAATCAAGGTCGATCGGTGGGTTTGACGAAAAGACGGGTAGTAGGCAGTGGCCGAACGATGACAATCACTTTCATATTTGTGCCGATAACGCTGATTACACAGAACGCGTTGTGATGAAGAAACGGGGCTTCGAGTACTCGCATAATTCACGAGAAATTCACACGTCAAGTCAGAGTAACGCTGTGCGAACAGAGCGCGTGAACCGCAGCAACCAGGAGCGAGTTACCTAGCTTATTCACCACCTAACATCAAAGCATTTCCAAATTTTTACAAATCAAAAAATAGGCTATACACGAGAATATTCGCGAATTATTCTCCTGCGATGAGTAATTTCTTGCTATGAAGAGTGGAGAATAAAAGGGGGTATTCGCCCATCTCGAAATGGATCAATGGCACACAGAGCTACATATTGTAATATGAATATATCATGTCTGTCAAAGGCGATTTCATTATTCCCATTCCGTGATAGCGGTCATCCATCAAACATCGTGTGCAATTTTAACGGAAATGATTCAAATTGATTTGGTCACTCTGTCTGACTAGCCGTGCATTAGTACTTTTAGTTGACAGCCTTCATATAATACTTGATTAGAGCATGCGTATTCCGTACCGATTTTTGATTCCGGTCCTCGAATATCTGCAAGCCGTCAGGATCAGTAACTAGAACAGACACTCTCGACTGTTCCGCAACGTCATACTCATGGTCGCGTAACCGGCCGTTCAGATCTTGGACTCGGAAACTCTGAAAATACATCAGGTCATAAGATGGCTAGAACACTTGTATAGTATAATAGTGGTCTCTTAGCTGCTAGGTTATGATTTAGCCCATATGGCTCGCCATGGATATCCTTTGTCGTCGTTGTTTTCAATTTATAACGCTTCCAACTACTGTACTAAGGTTATGTACGCCAGGTTAATGCTTAGGTAAACTTGTCAATAATTCCGGTTTATAGCCCGGATCACATCACAGCCACAACACTCCGGGCTGCTGCGATACGGGCTGCCAAACAGAGGAAGGAACGGATGTCAATTTTAAAGTGTTTGATTTGACTCGGTCGGGAATCACCCGAACCTCCCGACCTGAGGTGGTCAGTCAAACTACTCCGCCGAACAGCCAGCTTCTAGGATATCATTGAGCCCATCACAGCCTACTACGTTCATTCATGTAGTAGGCCATGAGCCCATATATAGCATACCTCATATGAGCATATGTTTTACGTTTAGAAATATTTTTGTGCTTGTATGAGGCTATATAGAGGAGCCCACCCCAATACTTTCTTTGTTCCCATCAGTGTGATCACGTCAGTCTGATGTATTCAGCAATCAATTTATTGCGAAGTGTAATAGTTTCTCTTATCGAAGTAATATGAGGCAAACGATCTTTCTTGCAAGAAGCAATAACCGAGTATTCAATTCGAAATATAAATTGTGAAGCGGATCCCACTTACAACATTCTCTCCGGTGTATTCGTTTTCGATTTTACCCGATTGTGCTGGATTGGCCGATCTTCGCAATATACCTTTCTCTGAGCCACCTGAAATGTGTTGTTGTTGTTGCTTCAACTGCTAAAGTCACATTAGGCCTACGTCATACCAATGCTTACGCCATTATGGTACCCGTGTCTATAGTGTCGGTTTATAGCCCGGATCACTATCACAATTCATAACCAACAACCACAACCCTCCGCACTCCCACAAGCCACAACACTGATTGCCAAACAGAGATGGAAAGGATACCAATTTTAAAGTTTTTGGTTTGAAGCTGTAGGGAATCGAACCCGGAACCTCAAGCTCTAACCAAGCTCATCTTATTGTTTGGCAGTGATTTTACGTCGGACACCCTCTCCTGCCACAACCATTACTATTTCCCCCGGGCTTGGATCGGTCGGGGCTTGGTAACGTGTACTTTTATGCGGGTAACTCAACTCTTGAATGCGGGCTGTTGAATTCGAAATAGATGAAAATTTATTATACCTGTGCTTTCATTTGTCGTAGATATTCTTGACAACAGTCTTGAGCTTTGGCTTGAAATGGCCTCGTACACATGCTCGGAAATTCTCTCCAATCTGTTCAGAATTGCAAGTCTATTTGAAGATTGAGAATCTGAAGCTGAAATTATAAATGTCATATTATTTTCTTTGATGGATTTTTGCGTGGGCTATGTCCTGTATCGACCCAACCATCACCGGCCAGGCAATATTTCAAGTTTTACCGAAAACCTCCTGAACCTACATTTACATGTGTATGTAAATGTCAGTACTTTCACCTCTACACCGGCGATTGCCAGTCTACACATAGCCATAAAAATGCTACGATTTTTTTTATTGCGTTAGACAACGCAATAACGTTCGCAAATTTCGCTAATTCGTTCCTTCAGTGAACTGACCTTTCCTTAAATTGCTGAAATGGTTGGGTAAATCTTCAGCAACACCGGATGAGATTCATTTGCTTCCCCCGTTGCTCACTCCGCCAAAACTATATTATCCAAGATTCGACTAACAGCTACCGGACCCTAATTTATCAATAACTTATATGGCGAGGCTTCGCCGGTCGTAGAATCTAAAATTTCTTAGGCTCCCCGCAAGTTCACGAAGCATCATGGCATAGGATTTCGTATCAGAGTCCTAATCTCCGGTGGCAAGTTGTCGTCATATCCCGCGAAAAGTGCTGTCGTATAATCCAATAAACCATCAAATTCCAGACGCCTATAAGACCCACATCTGATACCACGTTTGGTTTGTGGACGAACTTCATGTTGTTAGCTATATATGCCATATACCCACCCGCAACATTTTGATTTCGACTTAAAATCTCTACAGGGTGGGTGAATTCCAGGGCTAAATTTGGTACGAGTCCTGGTGCAACACTCTGAATATGTTACAGTTGTGGTTGCCGTATTCAAAACAGTAGGCTATTAGCATATTCGAAATTTACCTCGAGTAGTACCTGTTTGCAGGAACACATCATCTGACCCGACCGTCGCTTGAATTTGACCAAGCGTCTGTTGTTTGGTGACGCGTCGCTTCTTCCCGAAGCAGTAACATGAAATTCCGCAGCAACACAATAGAACGACCACAGCCACGAAGCCAATTACCAACCAGATTATCCATTGTTGTGAGCTTATTGGTGACGGAGCTATACCATAAAAGTTCAACGGCATTCTTTACAGCGAACAAGTCAACTAATCATTTTATACTGTACCAATAACTTTGCATTCGGTTTGCAAGATGGCTTCTTTTTGACACTCGTTCTGCTTTGCACTTACAGAGTGGTGGCATACTTGATAACGATAGCGTAGCTGCGGAAATGGGATAGCTTTCATGTCAACGATTTTTCCGAAACTATATTGTCTCTCCAACTCTTCATGTATACGGGCCGGTAGTTGAGTGGGGTTGAAAGTCCCATGTCCAGGCTCCAAACCTATCCTAAATTAGGTCTGCCTGATAGGCATACTGACAATGGGTCTGTTTGGGCTAAATTTTAAAAAATGTCGGGTGGGCACCGGGCCTGTACAAAGGAAAATTGACTGAAATTACTCAACGACTTTGACATCACTTCAAAGGATGAATATTATTGCCTTGGGTAGCACAATAACAAAGCTCAAAATAAAGCATTTTTCTCAAGTGAGGGCAGGCACGCGGCATAAAAACGAGTATACTGCGGGTGTGGGACGGGTTCATGGCGGTCTATGGTCTCTACCATACCTGGGTAAGCAACCCCCAGGGACTGAATCCAGGCCTTTGAGGCATTCTCCAGTCCGACTCGTGCGAAGCCAAACTTATCAATGATATCATGCCTCCTCACGTGGTAACATATATGGTAGAGCGGCGACGGGAATATCACGAATGAGTCGCTGCAACGCTTAGTCCCAAGTCCCAATCCCTCCAATCTTCCCCGCTCTACAACCTCATCGGGCTTCCATCTCCCTGTCGCCCAGTCCGAACCCCCACAGTATTTTCTGTATCATACACATGATCCAATGGATAAATGTCGTTTGGTCGATCAACCATGGTCTATATAGGCCATACCCATACAATACCTGATTCGATGAAAAATCATTCCACTGTGACCAAGATGTCCATCGCCTATAGATCGGGCATACTGATGACGTAAGTTGACCGCATGTTGGAGTTTTGTCACAAGACAGTATCACGTTTTCATTACTTGAAGAAGAGCAATCAGATAGTTTTATGCATTACACATATACAATCAAAAGTAGTCCTGTGAAGTGCTGTAGCTTCTCTGCTAACTCTATCGCGAGCATATCTCACTCACACTATAGAATAGTTATTGGTCATATATATATAATTCATTCATACATTTTTCATTTGCGTTTTCACAGGCAACACGCACGGTCTAAATCCCTATATCGTCGGTACTTTCTTCGTAGGCCTAAATTGGTTCTGTGCATATCACTTTTTCAACGTCCAAAATTACACCAATCGTGCACGACGAATCCGTCGATCTGGCAAGCTACGAGCCTGCGACGAGAGAGGATTCCTGATAGGTGTCATGACGAACCGGCTTCGTGGTGTAATAGTAGGTCGTGGGCCACAAAAGACGAAACGGACAGGCCCCGGGTTCAAATTCAGTCCGGGGAGTGCGGAGGGTGTTGCAGTTATGATAGTGATCCGGGCTATATACAGGAAGCATTGACCTGGCATGTATGACCTTGCTGTAGTTGAAATCGCCATAAATTCAAAATAACAACAACGAACTCGTCGCGCTAAGGGGAAAGTATAGTTTGCAAGAAATGCACGAACCTGTCGCACTTTAAGTTTTCAAGGCAAACCTTTTGAATGTCCAGATCACCGGTTAAAGCTCCGTCGCAAATGCTATCACAGCTTGGGCCAAGGGACCTTTCCGTTATTGCAGTAGTCAGCTGTTTCATAGAGGTTGTTTTAGGGGTTGTCTTGGATGTCGTCAAAAATGGCCTGTATGCGAAGTACAACGAGTTAACAGCATCTATCGCTTGGTGAAAATATTTACTGGTACTTGCTCCAGCCCTTTTGTCATAGCCTACCATAGGCCCGTGAGATCCCTTGCTTTTAAAAACAGGCTAGTTCATCACTATGTAGCAAATGATAGGCCTATAGCCTACAGCAGATACTGTATAAGTAGACTATTCAGGTCCTGCTTATGTGTTAAATAGCCGACTGCAGTTGCACTGTAAAAGGCGATATACTGTAGGTAGGCTAGCCTACGTCTCGAGTATCGCAAGTATCGCGTTGGTTGATGTGCTTATTTGGCATTGACGCTGTTATCTTAGCGTAATTTTAATAATCATTGCCAGTATGGCCGGCCTGTGCCTTCAAACTCTCCCTAAAGCGCATGATACATTTCGCCCATGGATAGGCCTATATGTTTGTTTCGGCAGTATTAATATTATTATTATTATAAAGACGATTTTCAGTGGCGCTTATCACCGGGCGGCGTTTTGCACCACGAACAGGACAGGCTAGAGCAGGTCCGTGGGTATATACTAGTCGGGACAATTGGTGCACTAGTCACGTTTCTACAGCCTGCATCGTGTCATCCGAAATTTTCGCTTGCCCCTCCTGGCCCCCTAAAAACACGTCTGCAGTTTGTTGTCAGCATGGACAAATTTCCCGGGTCGTCACATGGTCGTCGTCCAACTTCAAGCACCGAGAATATTTTTGGCTCCCTTGCCGAATTTTCTGGTTACGAATCGCCAGGCTTCGGTTCTAAATTACCTACAGTCTAGTCGCCACATTATAATGAGCCATATTTTGAATACTCACGGTATTATCACGTTGCATGGAAACGTATTGCACTGCGTGTGATCGGTTTCGCTGAATACCTTTGAACCGCAGTCACTACTTATGGTTCCATCGATGGGATCACGGCAGTTGCTGCAACATCGAAAACACAATTAAAAAACAGACATGCTGGAAGAGTGTGAGGCCTAATAATAAGCTAGTGATGATGACGCTTCGGGACAACTACGTCATTGCACATTCCAGTCATGTGGTATTCTAGATTAGCTGCTATACAAGAGAGTAGGCTAGACAGGATAGAGGTAGTAGTGATCACAGGAACAAGTGACGACCGCAAATGGTCTCTTAGCCTCAACGCACCATTCCAGTCTCTCCCGCTCTACTCATCTATCTCATCGTGACTATTTTGACCGGACCTAAGCACCTTGGTATCCGAAACTTTTATTTGTACATTCTCATTGATAGACAAATTTAATTAGAATGTGCAGTTCATATTCATTCTTATTCATTTGTATATGATTAAAGGATCGGGCCTGTGAAAGCAAATATGTGAAAGTTTCCAATAAATTTGGCTTAACGTTGATGCTAGTAGGACTGGTGATCGTGTGACGAGGGTTGTGAACGAAGACATCGCATCAGTCCTCGTCAATCAAAATGCTTGAATGTATATATATGGCCTACTCTATAGGTACTAAAGAACTAAAGTAGGCCATGGTATATACGTGACATCGACTGTCGTATCTAGGACACCGGACTTGCTCTAAAATTCCCTGCTAGTATTATCCATTATTGAGTTATACCAACCTAGACATAATTTAGTCGATTACATTTCCCACGGAAATCTGTAATTGTCCTATTCCGGTCGTTGAAACTGCAGCCGTGACCGACCAGGCAATGCAAGGAGATAATTTTGGGAAGTGCGTTGGAGATGTGGGATTGTTTTTCCCATGTTCGAACCACGTGAGAACGTTTGGCGCGAAGTTTTAAATTTGAAATCGGGAGCCATTCTGACATTCTATATCTATGGTCGTCTGCCGCAACGGAGCACATAATGCGTTGTAAAATGTAGTCATGGAAGATACACCGTTCGACATATCTATTCCACCATTCCACGCTAATCGCGCAAATGTCTACGTAATACTTGTGGTATGCTTTCCTTGACTTACTAACGGACTTTTGATTTTATTCCTCCATCGCAAGTTGCTGAGCATTCACTGTACGAGCTCCATTGACACCATCCACCGAGCTTGCCTCCGCAAGTACAGCGTTTGTGAGATATTTTTGAGCATACAGGATTGGACTTACACTTGAATTGAATCTAAATAATATCATTTCGTCACAAGTAACGACGCTGCGGCTAGCCGAATTCCAGTTTACTATTTCCTCGTATCGTGACCACATTGCGTATAGGCTCTATTGCGTATTTCCTTCCTAATTGGACACACGAGCTGCGTTTAGACAAATTAACTGATTCATTCTACTACTTATGTAATAATTGATTAATGATTACTGATCAAGGCGATCTGATTATGATCGCTTTGTTACTGAGCAATACATCACGTCAGCAAACTGTTATTCAGCTCACGAAATCAAGAGTATGCCAACATAGAATCTCGTCTCGTACCCGCCCGATATCCATCGAAAAATTTATCAAGGCAATGAATTTGGGTATGGCTTTTTCTGCCAGTTAGCTCAGTTACCCCGTACCGATACCAAATTGCATGAATCAACCCGCAAAAGGTTGAATCAAGCCTAACCCGTCCGTTTCCTGCACCGCGCGGACGGGTCTGGGTGTGAGTCTCTTTAGGCAACATTGGTTTCTACGAATAACAATATTCCTAGACAGCTCAAGGGCATTAGATGTCCAGTCCGATCAACAACATGGGAACACTCGACGACAGAATAACTCACCTTTTCATGGCGGTTACTGCATTGTGACTCACAAAACTGCAATATCTGATCAAAAGCATATCCGCCGTCGCAGAAATCTTTGGCAGACTCGAAGTATGAGCAATTGACATATTCCTCATAGAATACTCCCTTACTGCAAAGAAACTTCGTCGATCCCCCTGTCGTACATATTCTGCCAACAAATGTAGGTTCAGTTAAAATAAATCTGTGTTCATAGAAGTATTTCAGCCATATGTGTTGTAAAGTGCTTGAAAATAAAGATAAAATTTTCATTTCATCAAGAAAATTAAGTATTTATTCTGGTATGCATTCTGGAGGTGACGACCTGAAGACGGTTTCGCATAGCCGAATAGTCGTCACCTTGGAACCTGGCGGAGATTGTAATGTGATTGTTTTCACGCGGTTCGACGTCTAAATATACTGGTGTCTTGCAAAGTTTATTATAATCTTTACGATTGGGGGTTAGCTGACTGCACCGTCTGCAAGATTCCTATGCATTCCTATGTACCTCAAAGAAAATATTTCGCCATAAGACAAACATTACATTCTTGGGATCTAATCCGAACCACGGCCTACTTCAGTTCTAGTACCTAGAGTAGGCCATGTCCGAACTTCTAGTACCTAGAATAGGCCATGTCCGAACTTATATAATCAATTCTTGGGACACAGCCTACAAGTCCAGCCAAAAAGGGGCTTTCTACAAGCGATTCCATACATCGATACTATCCCCACTCTATCACGCCGCAAACCGATGCCAAGAAACAGCACTTCTCTGATTGAGAACAGGCCACTGTCGGTTGAACAATCACCTATATTGCATTAATTGCTCCGATACCCCACTATGCCCGATGTCTAAATGCGCCGAGACAGTCCCACATTTTCTAATGCAGTGCCGTCGATTCACCCATCTTAGACAAATATTGATTAGAGCTTGCACCGATGCCAATGTGGATTTCTCACTATACAACTTACTCACCCTTCCCGAGCTAGCCTCTTTTGTATGCGATTATGTTACAGAATCAGGGACTATATTATAGAACCCCCATTACTGTGTGCTATTAATGACTCCTACTATTTATGTAACTATTATACCCATGTAGGCCTATCTGCTCCAGCCTGTCCTGTTCGTGGTGCAAAACGCCATCCGGTGATAAGCGCCCCTGAAAATCTTCTTTATAATAGCCTAATAATAATAATAATAATAATAATAATAATAATAGTAATAATAATAATAATAAAAGCAAGCACTATTATGTTGCTATCGCGCGTCACGTACTGTACTGCATCTTCAGCTAATCTGCGTTCTCCCCAGTTGGTCGACGTGTGCAAACAACGGGTAAATCGACGCACCAAGAATTCGCGTCCAATTTATTACACTGCACAAACGGGAACGCAATATGATTTGCTTGACGCTTGACAATGCCGCGCAAATGCCATGATAGCAGCCTATGCTTAGTGAATTACTTCGGGCAATGATAGCCTCTCTATTTTTAGATTCCAGCATCTGTATTAGACGCCAACTGTGATTCAGCCGTTTCATATCCTAATATGGTTCATATAGTTATGCGTATATTAAATAACTTTGAATATTGGGAACGGATTTCATGTGTTGTTACTTTGTTGATTTATTGCATGTCCCGGAAACAAATCTCCAGTTTTTTTGGGGGGAAGAACCCGCATTCCCCGCAGCACGCAAAACATATGCACATACGCTTCGACCATGCGCAATTGTTTCGATCGGCCTTCCCTAAATCGCCTCAAAGAAGTTGGTTGGCCTAATCTGTGACTCACCTTTCTCTTTTGAACATGCAGGAATACCAGTTACTTTTTGGGCAAGATTTTACTCGATAATTGTACATTGCAAATTGCTCGGCAGAAAACGTTGTCGCAAATAAGACAAAAAAGCATGACCCCAATAACGCATTAAAAAGCATAATATTTGAAATCTGTCAAATATGAGTGTAAATTGATTGTGTGGTACGCAATAATCGCAATTCTACACTAAACATATATCTGTAATTAGGGTTGTAGTTTTTATCAAATTACAACAAATCGCAACCGCTTTAAACCGAGGCCTTGATAAAAACCAAGGTTTTTTCGGTTTTTACTGGTTTTTATTAAAAGTAGGGACTCCATAGTGGAGACCAAGTTGTACGTTCACCTTCTCCCAGATTCGTCGCTTGGATATTTTACGGCAACCTCCAAGGTTGCATTGTGGAAATAAGCTTATTGTACAGTAGGCAATCTTGTAAACCGATAAACCGAAGCCACGTTTTGGTCCAAACCAGTCACAAGTCGGCCTACAGGGTGGCCATCAACACACGAGGGGTCAAATGGAATTTGCCACTCCGACATTACTGTGTCATGTGATCAAGAGCTTTCACGACTTGCATTCAGTACAGTACAGTTACTGAGTTAACTTAGCGGGCATTATTTCACCATGTTTGTAAATGATGATGATAAATATGTGACGTCATAAACCGTCAATGACATGTGACGTCACACAATGTGAGGATATGACGTCATTGGGTCCCCTCCGAAATCAAAAGTAGTTTGCGGCCTTGTTTTCCTTTGAGGACACTCTATCTATATCCATCGGAAAGAAATTATACTTCTAAAATTGAAACTCATTGAAGCATATCAATGGTCATCGACAGGAACAACTCTGTGGGTTATCAAGATTGCATCTGCTGGGTACCCTCCCCCTTCCCCCATGCATTTTCTAAACAAATTTCTGCCTCTCGATACATTTAACATCACTTCTGGTATCTTCAGGAAGCCGGCGATATAGTATGGTAGGCTAAATGAGAAAAAAACATTAAAAACCGAAAAACCAGGTGTTTGATAAATATTAAGAGGAAAAAACACCGGTTTAAACCATCTGGTTTTAATCAGGGTTGATTAAAACCACAACCCTCTCTGTAATGCCATAGCACACTTTTTTGGCACACTTCTTTCGGCGACACACAATCGCTGAAAATGTGAAAAAAATCTCGTGCTCCTACTTACTGTACATTCGCGATATGTCAACGCCACCTGCCGCTGCATTTATGCGTTATTCATTTGTATGCAAGCTATTATTGCTATAATGTAACATACTTCAAGTACTTTCAGCAAGAGCTATTTAAGCACAGATTGGCCCAATAGATATTTCGTCAGGTCAACACAAAGATTATTAGTTGGAGTCAGCGATACTCGATAATACCAATTACAGCCTCTCGTTTTTTAGCCAAGATCAAGCGCTAAGAACCCACACAAGGCCTAGGCTACGTGTCGCCCCTCCGACACTGCTAACCATAAAATTCTTCTAATCAAGCATCTGACACGATCATACTCGCACAAACGATAACATCTTTCCATGGTGTCGGACGAAGCTGCGACTGAGGACTCTACTATTTCACAAGCTGTTCATCAACGTCTTTGAATTAGCCAGTTACACTTATTCGCACGACCATGTTCCAGCGATTGTCCACATGACAGCGGTCTCTGTTAGTTACAAACGCCAATGGAATCCTTTTTCCGCAGACGTTAATCATACGTGATGATAAACCCTCTCGCGGCGGATATGAGGTCACATAATCTGATTTAACTGACGCATGATGACAAAAGAAACGAATTCGCCGTTATGCAATCGTAGTTTTTTGGAAATACTGTATGGCCTTTTTTCATACCTATGAGTCAAAGTCAGAGCCGCTTAAAAGTCAAAATGACGCAGGCCAATACAGCAAAAGAATATATATATATATATATATATATAATTATAATTATAGTCTACCAGGCCTAATAATTCTGTAGAGCAGGGGTGGCCAACCAATCCGAGACTGGGAGCCACATTTGAGCCATATCATACACACACACATGAACATCGCCTCGCTTGTTGATAGCCGTACGAGTAAAAAAAGGTCGACCCTGAAGGTGTTATTCTTTTTACTCGTATTGGTTTAGATCAATGTATATTCAGATCAATTCACATTGAGGGAGAAGTTATTTTTTAAGTTGAGGTTGTGAAACACTGGCTCAGCTAGATTTTTTGTATGCGGCAGCGGCATTGAACCAGGCGAAAAGCCGCATGCGGCTCGCGAGCCGCGGGTTGGCCACCCCTGCTGTAGAGGGTATTTACTTTCAGAGCTGTTCCGCTTCGATGGTTTTTCGCCTCCTGCATCTTTCAGGGTTGTGTTCTTGCGCGTTCCTGAGCTAAATCATCATTTTCGCACTCTTTTCTATCTTTACTATACTTGAAAGGGTGTGGGGAGAGACTGTCCGAGACCTCACTTTACAATCATCTACACGGAATTTTCCGTGATATTCGCAAGATAGACCGATACCCCGAGAACCCAGTAGAGCGTGAAGTGGAAAACATCTGCGTCTCGTTCGCGAGCTGCAGTGCGCCTGTGTGCAGGGGAGATGAAGTACTGCACTAGCCCTAACGAAATAGCTGGAACAATTGACATATTCGGTGATTGTCGAAGTACTATAGATTCGACTGAACTAATTTTCGAACTCCGGAATCGTCTACGAGCTGAGAAGTAGGACATTGAAGTTGGCGACATGCACGGAAATCATATACGCGGATATGCCAATATTCCATCGAATATTGCGTATAGCCCTGACGAAATAGCTGGAATAATTGACATATTTGGTGATTGCTGTAGTATTTTAGATTTGATAGAACTAACATTGTAACTCCGGAACCGTCTACAAGCTGAGAAATAGGATGCTGACGTTAGCAACATGCACGGAAATCATATAGGCCTACGCGGATATGCCAATATTCAATCGAATGTTCTTTGTCTAACCAGGGATGTCTTGAGTCAAGACATCGCTGGGTCTAACACAAATTCCAGCTATTTCGTCAGGGCTATACGCAATACTCGATGAAATATTGGCATATCCGCATATATGATTTCCGTACATGTCGCTAACGTCAACGTCCTACTTCTCAGCTCGTAGACGATTCCGGAGTTCGAAAATTAGTTCGATCGAATCTACAATACTTCGACAATCACCGAATAAGTCAAATATTCCAGCTATTTTGTCAGGGCTATACACAATATTCGATAGAATATTGGCATATCCGCGAATATGATTTCCGTGCATGTCGCTAACGTCAACGTCCTATTTCTCAGCTCGTAGACGATTCCGGAGTTCGAATATTAGTTCAATCGAATCTACAATACTTCGACAATCACCGAATATGTAAAATATTCCAGCTATTTTGTCAGGGCTATACACAATATTCGGTGTAATATTGGCTTCCGCGTATATGATTTCCGTGCATGTCGCTAATTTCAACCTCCTATTTCTCAGCTCGTAGACGATTCCGGAGTTCGAATATTAGTTCGGTCGAATCTTCAGTACTTCCACAATCCCCGAATACGTCAATTATTCAAGCTATTTCGTTAGGGCTGGCGCAGTACTTCATCTCCCCTGCACACACGCTCACTGCAGCTCGCGAACGAGACGCTGATGTTTTCCACTTCACGCTCTACTGGTTTCTGGGGGTATCGGTCTATTACAGTGCAGGGGCACTAGGCATCGTTGTCGGTGTAGGACAATAGGAATATTACGAACTCGGATTAGGTTCGTATATTCTCGTATTCATTCGTAACACGAAATCTTGGTACTAGCTCGTTACCGAACCCAGATTCTGAACTGATCAGGCCACAAGACGCAGCATTATTTATGTTCGCGTAATCAGAGTCACTAGTGCAATCCATCATATATCACGCTCTCCCGTTTATTTTCGTATCGCCGATGATCTACTGATACTCTATAGCGGGGTCGGCAACCTTCAGTTTCGCGGGCCGCATCAATCAATCGATGAGCCCGCGGGCCGCATCAATCAAATCGATGAGCCCGCGGGCCGCGCATGTCGCCGATTGTGAAAAGATATTGAATGTACATGGGGCAAATGTTGTTAGCCAGGTTCGGTTAATAGTGGAGGTTCGAATGCCTCGTAGGTTTTCGTTAAAAATGCCGACAAAGGAATAACTGCTTAAAGTTGACGATAACGGAATCCCCCCTCAACCGTTCAAAGTCGGCTTGGTCGTTATTGGCCCGCCCCGACTGCTTAAATTTCAGTCCTTGTTCACGGTAAATAATTGCTGGCATATCAAACACGTAGGTTTCCAAAGTGGGAAACCACGAAGTACTTATTTTTCCATTCCTTCTTGAAAATTCGACATTCAGAACCAACACTCCAACTATTCGGCGACATTTTAAAGTTCAGAGACTGCATTGCTTGTCTGCTTCCGTGGAGACTGCGCTCTTCGTCCGAGCTGTGACCTCACTATCCGGTGAGACCTCGTGAACGCGAAGTCACTACCGCCAGAATGTAATTGTCAGTTCATAACAAGTCAATTTTACGAATGGTGAACTCTGATAGTCAGGCCAAAATAGTTGACGGCACATGTTGACGCGATACCTAAATTCACGAGTGCAAGGGATATCCAACAAATCATAGCTTGTTAGCGAATGGTCTGCCGACGATGACTACGCCAATTGTATCTTCGACATGATGTGTAATAATGACTTGAGTTAGAAATATAATCTGTTTCATTTTGCTTAGACATTAAGCCAAAATTGGAAAAATCACGGGGGCCACATTACAAGGCTTCGTGGGCCGCATGCGGCCGCGGGCCGCGGGTTGCCGACCCCTGCTCTATAGTAACGAAAGTGATAGCTTGCCAGATTATGGTTAGATCATAACGTTTTTGAATAAAGGAAAAGATTCAGGCACGACCATGGGCGACAGTTTGAGCTGAAAATGACACTGTTAACGTCCCGGAAACTGCGTCCATATGATCCACGCTAAATGGCTCGTATTCAACTCTGTGTGATGGGGAAGTTAGTTACTTGTTAGTGCCACCATGGCCTACTTTAGTCTAAAGTAGGCCATGGTGGAACCTACATGCTACAGCAACGGATTCTGGTACGGCTATTTGCAACCTTGCAAGATTCGGCTAGCCAGATAGTCGTTGTTATAGGCAGGCACACAAAATTGCCAGAATTTACAACGTTCATCTAAATAACAATATCATGGGGCACACTCACACACAGTTTTAGTAAAACACCGATCTACTGGTGAGGGTAAGCCACGGATAACGGGAAAAGAAAACAGCAAACCCTACCAAAATTTTCCATTTTTTCTTGGCAGGACAGGCTATTTATATGTGAAAATAAGACTTACAACTTTGTTTCGTAGTGTCTTCAAGAGGTACATTATCCGTTTTGTCAAATAAACAGCTAAAACTTCCTCTCTGATAACGGCCGCTGGTCTACGACCTTATAGAACCGCATCACTAAATGTAGTATCAGTCCACGAATTGTATGCAATATATCGCGCACGTTGTCAGACCGACTTTTACGCCGAGGCAATGCAACGTAACTACTGGGATCAATTCCCTACCAGGTCCTACAATGCTTGCTAAAAAACTAAACTCTGAGGCTACCCAAAGTACAAGGCAACTGGAGATCGCAGAGAATCAAAATGGCTAGATGAACGCTACTACACATGGCGTACCAAACCAACTTCTGGGTAACCTGAGGAACTGTGGTCATGCTCACAGTTCAGGCTGACAATAACGCGAAACCTAGCATTGGTTGAAAATGAGACATGATTCACAACCAGTAAGTCACCAAATATATTACCATCAGCAAAACGACGCATTACAAAACACTTGAACTGAAATCCGAAATTCCTTTCCACGCTTACACTGCACATGTGTGCCTACTTCTCGAACCAGAAAGTACAACACACGAGACTCCAAAAGAACATGATAGGCCTAGAGCGATTTTAACAGTATGAATGAATATGAAAGCACGATTTGAAAACCACTTGACACGATAACCTAACAGTGGATGAATAGAACATCACGACACCAAATCAAAATGTGCAAAGTACAATGCCATCTTCGACTTATCTAACGATTCTTGAAGTAATCCTTGCTTCTCTTCACATCGGGATCGATCGTATCCGCGCCTGGCTTCCAGCCAGCTGGGCAAACTAAAATATATATTAAGATATGTAAAGGTAAAATTCATCATAAATAGGCTACTTTCAGGTGTAACCTGGGGTGGGCACTGGCCAACTATTTGCTTCACGGGGCTACAGAATATATGATAGTTTTATTGGGGGAGGGTCGGACGGCTGGACAACATTCTGCATAAAAAATATGTTTACCATGTTTAGGCCGTACGCCTACGAGATGTCGCGAAGAGGTGAGAATGGGAACTCGGGAAAGGTGGCCGTGGCTGAACTAACATATGCAGCCACTTGTAAATGTCGATGGGCGATGCGGGCCCAACATCGTTGAATATATATGCCACATGCAATAGATGATCTCCCCCTCGCCATCACTAATCCTTCTTGCGGCACTCTTATACTGTTCGTACTGTAGGCCTACTGTCTAGTGTATGCGGATGCATGTTAGCGCAAAAGACCAAAGTCTCCAGTCACGGTCGGTCCCAAAGCCAGGGAAATGGGGATGGTTGCGTCAATAAGGGCATCCGGCCCAAACTGAAAAATCGTGAACGGTACGGCCGATAGACATAGAATGTCTGCATCTCTACATGACAACGAGCGTCAATAAAGACGCGACATTTGTGTTAATCCGCAGTAGGTGCATGCATAGAGATTATGTTGTTCCTGATCCCACACAATTAAATGAAACATTGGCATATGGCGGTTGGACATCTTCGGCTCTTTCACACAGGCTGGAATACATGGGGAATCTCATTCCGACAGTGAAATCGCCGGTGTCCGCCCGTAAATTTTATCTGTCACAGTTAAGCATCAACATGCGCGGATGCTAGCGTCTGTTAGAATCTGAATTTATGAACGTGCTCGCGGGAAATCATTAGGACACTCCTTAATTCCTTACTGCACCATTGACTGAAATGACGAGTGTCGAGAAATACTCGTGACATGTGACCAGCTAAAATGGACCAGACCTACACAGTTGTTCCGGCAAATTGACCGAGTAGGCATAATATAAATGTCTTTCAGTAAGGGACGACAATAGAACTATAAGTAGGCCTACAACACTATGAACACTATGAAGACAAACAAGAAATATGAGCGAATGAAGGAGTATCGTTTAACACAGGATGGGGGATTGTTATTACCTTTTCTGCAGGCATGAATGAACTTATTCATCCGTAAGGAAACGATGGGATACTACTCCACCAATACCGTACGCCACGAAGGCGCAGAAATCACCACCATTCATTAACAAATTTCTTACAAGTCACAGAATGACAATGCATAAAAATCAAAAATTCTAGATTCCTAGTGCGATAACAAAATGATACTGTTCCATTGATAATGTTGTTCCAGCTACCTGAAGGCTAAAAGGTAGGGTGATAGCATAATATTTGAAAGGGTGGATATGAGAGATGTACGAAACAAGTGCTCGAGTGCGACTCGGGAGCGAAGTTAGCCTAATTTGTCTGGTTTGTGTTCGGATCGAATCACCGCAATTTTCGAGGGAACTTTTTGTACATACGAATCAGCTTATGTTAAATGAGCTGCGCGAGAAAATTTTGTTATATCTTTCCATCACATGGGCTGGATTATAATTGGCGATATATATCCATGGTGCATGGGGGAACGTTATACCGGTGTATCATTTTTTGGTTCCGGCACATGGCTCCTGTCCTGACTCCTGACTACGTGTGCATATACATTGTACAAGTATTTGCAACGTCATCAGTTCAGATTCAGGGCTCGGTATCGAAACTCATGCCGAAAGTTTGTGGTCGTCCGAATACAAACCTAATCCGGCTTCGTACCATCCCTAGTGGATAGACAAGAAAATGGTCAGGCCACAGACGATGTATAGTTTAGAAATTGGTGATTACAAGTCTGTTAAAAAAGCCAAGAGACAGAAATGGAAGTGAAAGTGGAAGAGTTAAGGATGCTGTGATTTTTGCTACAAGTGTCTAGAGTGGGCAGAAAATTAATATCATCCGAAAATTAAAATTGAACATGCCAGGTGGATTACAAGACGACGATATTTCCATATGGCTAATCAGAAGATGAACACACACATGCACTTAGTCCAAAATCAAGTCCAGACCTTCACACGATCTAATCTTTATAACCGTTGCTTCTTGCAAGGAGGTGACATACGAAGTGCCAGAGGCTCCTCGTCTGACGCGCCTTTGAAAAGTCACAAACAATAATCCCAAAACCATGCATTAATATCAAGACAATTCCAATCAAACCATAACACATAAGAGAAAATAAATCCCTCATTTGGAAACTATCATGATTGGAAATGACATTCCTTGTCAACAATAAAATTGTTAGAAAACTTCGTTCAAATGATGTTGTCATACTACAGGATTTGTTAATTCTGTTCATCAGAGTACACAATGAAAATAGCATTATTCTACATTGGAACACCGGGATACCTTATACAGAGGGAAAACTATTCAAAACTTAATAATTTGTAGTGGGTCTCAAACTGGGGCTTGAGATCCATTTGGAGACATTTTATTAGGAACGAAAAGCACCAAAACGTGTAAGCGTGATGCCCCTGAAGAATAATCAGCTTTTATTGGCACTAGGTACTCTTTACCATGCCAAAAGCTCGAAATAGTTTGGATACAATTCATGGACACCCCGTCGAAAATAGAACGAATCATATCGAAGTCGAGGAACTAATAATGTGACGTATATTTTAATTGCTTTCCACTTTATTCATTGCAGGCACACATTAGATAGAGTCACTCCTGCTACCTTTACATTCTATTTCAAAATATTCCTGCTTATGCCAAAACCAAGGTCACAGGACTGACTTTAAATGAAACAAAAAATTTGCATGAACCTGCTGGTGCCATTTTCACTTTTTAAGTTGAAACATTTTAAAATATTTGTTAGCAATGCAAACACAATTAGCTGCCCATTGCAAGTTTACTGGTAATATTCCATTCATAAGCAAAATTCATCCAGTGGCTAAGACCTTGCATACCTGTAAGCTGGAAAATTTGAAATATACTGTGGAGACAGCAACTATAGCTACTGGGTGCATTGCCTGCAATGAATAAAGTTGAAAAGCAACTAAAATATCATCATTCCTTGTTAGTTCTTTGAAACGGGAACCTTACCCAGACCCACCACTATGATCTGCTGCTTTTAATAATAACAATATAGCTTAATGCTATTTTACATTAGGCCATTACATTTCATTTGGACAAAAATGCTGTGTTTGTTCTCAAGGTTGCTCATCCTAATCTAGAAACAGCTGGTGGGAAGGCATGATGTTGTCACAGACTCACACTAGTATGAATTATGAGGCATTGGCATAGATGAGTTCATGATATCCATGCAAATCATCGACAAGAATCCTGTAGAAAACGTATACCTGCTAACGATGCTTCCACGTGTGCGTCATGACAACTTCCTCAACATATGGCGGATGAATTGGATGATTTATATTCACGTAGGAATATAAAAACAATAAGGTATATCACATACAAAAGCACGTTGAGTGTCAGTGGATAGTTAACAGTGACGGTGATTTCATAACCTGACCCATGCAATTGTTGCCACATATTACGGTTCTACGTCAGCAAAATGCACTACTAGTACCACGGAGACATTTCATTCATACACTCTACTTACTGTAGGCCTACAATAGCCTACACACTCTACAATCTACAATAATAAAATCATAATCAAACAGTAACGGAGTGCACAACAAGATAAGCACGCTTGAGGAACACCGGTAGGCTACTACGCATTTCAGAGCACACAGCAATGTCTACGGAGGCTACAGCTCACACATATATCCGATCAACCGTTATGCTAGAGCAGTGGTTCTCAACCTTTTTAGCTCATGGACTATTTCCAAGCTGGACTAAATACTTGCGGACTCAAGTCATAGGCTTTTAGTGGCGTTAGCCATTTTAAGTAAGTACACTAATTGTTAAAAATATCACAATTTACTATATCTAAAACGAATAAAAGTTCACCTAAGACTAAATCTTTCAAACTCACTCACATTCTATACGGCTAAACTGGTAAATTTCTTACTACCGGTAATGCTGAATCTTAAAGCGTTTTGCCTAATCAACACACACAGGCTGATAAGGAGAACGCAATAAACATCTTTATTGTGATATCACAAAGATAAAACTGTCGTGTAATAGAAGTATTTTACGTTTTATTTGCAATTCGTTCGCACTGATTACAAGAAAAAGCAAATGTGCTTGCAGACTCAAATGAGTCCGCGGACTCCAGGTTGAGAAACGCTGTGCTAGAGGTTGACTAAACTACAGCTAGTTGTCATAGATCGTGACTTTGAAAGAATATTCCATACAAGATATCAGAAGACACAATATAATGATAGAACATGGGATAAGGCAACCATTCCTTATAACTCATATGGTAAGCCACTTGAACTTTTCAGGAAGGCTAGGCCAACAGGAGGAAGATGTAATCTCAATAATAGAACTTAACGTACCTTCTCCATGTTCGTCAGTAAATTTGAACGCTTGTACAAGACGAATGGTCTCGTCTACGGATCGGCCGACAGGAAGATCATTCACAGTAATTTGTCTCAAGATTCCATTGTGATCAATGATGAAGAGCCCTCTGGAGATAAAAAATAATCATGGTACCAGTACTACCGTTATGATCCGAAATCTAAAAAAAAAGCTGTTTTTTTGGACTCTGATTCATCTCGCCACAAACAATTTTTCAAATTGTATGATACGAATGTCCAAGCGTTGTGCAAACTGACCAAATAATGACTTAAGGATGGCAGTCTTGATACCAGTATCGGTACAAGAATCAACAAATCCTGGTCTATGATACCTATAGTACAGAATCTGGACGGATACCGTGCATTAAACACACAGTGTAAACTGTAGGCCTACAGAATAACTACCAGTACCGTACTTTTCAGGCTCAAAAATGGGCACGGCCAATGGACGGTTCTGAAACCATCAGTCTAGTGTACAGAAAATTCAATTTGCCATGACACTTATTTACATACCGGTATCTATCATGTCAGCTATTATTAATTCACCAAGCAAAAACTGGAGGCAAACGGAATTCACATCCAAAAATAATCTAGGCCTAGTCCATGATGACACAATCTACAACTCTATTAATACTAACCTGAGGGAAATACCTCGCTCCTCTAACAAAACTCCATATTTTTTAGATATCTGATGATTTGTGTCGGCAATAATCGGTATGTTCATTTTCCCCAAACCCCCCAATTTTCTTGGGGTGTTCACCCTAAAATACACACAACGGCTTTGAAATGACCTACTAGTAATATACAGACAACATTCCCAGTATTAGATGCCAGCAATACTGCAAGTACAAGACTAAATCGTTTGCTGCTTTGACCAGTCTGCTACACCAGCCCCAGCATAGACCTTCATCTAGCATCATATCTTGCACCCGGCTTTGTTGTTTAATAATGAGATTGGGACCCCAAGGTGATAGCTACACAAAGTCACACAGATCACCCACTATAGAGCCAGCATGGGGGAGGAGGGGGAGCAGATCACAGAAGATAAGCTAAGAAAGTACCAGCAGATCCCCACCTGGATCCCTATTTCGTAACTTGGCGTTTCTTAGGAGCTGAAGAATGAGAACCAAAATATTTTTTGAAAAATAGCCCTAACCACCCAAAAAAAATATTTACTGTATACTTTTGTCCACTATTCGAGCCATCATCATGATTAACATGCAAAAAGTAAAGTCGAACATGAAAACCGAGCTCACAATCATTCCATTTATCTGTAACAATTGCTGCATTCTTAATTTTTAACTGGGCCAGCAAATATCGTAAAGATCCCTAGAGATTCAACGTCCAACCTTGGTTTATTGATAATTAAAACATTCACAAATTTTCGGATTACTGCAGAATGCATTGGCTAACTTCAGGAGGGGTAACAAACAGAGCCAGTAGATGGCATGGCTTCATTGCTTGTCCATAATTTTACATTCATATTCAAATAACCATAACCATGATAGGCTTTGCCCTGCTGTAATTCAATAGAATCTATAGATAATATTATCTTTGTTGTTAATCATTCCACAATTCTTTATCACTTAATTGGGTTATAACATAATCGTCCCTAAGTGAGTTTCAAAAGTCCCTGGTATTTTTCTATGCTTATTGCTTACAGTGCAAATAAACCTGTACAAAGAGACATCAGAGAGAAATATACATACCAAGCTTGATGACAGTATTCTGAATCAGTCGAACAAGCAATCAATTCGCAGTCAATATTTCTGAACTCCTGAACTCTATCACTGAAGGCGATTATCTCAGTTGGGCAAACAAATGTAAAATCCAACGGATAGAAAAAGAGTACCACATATTTTCCTTGAAAATAGAAATGTTGACCTGTTAACTAGTACAACACACAGGCGCGCAGAATAGCATCAGCTTACCTCGATACTTGCTTAAAGAAATTTGCTCGAAATCTCCATCAACCAGCGCAGTTGCAGCAAAATCAGGAGCTGGGGCTTGCACTCTAGCTTGCGACATACTGATTAGTGATTATATCCAGATATTTGACGGCTAGTTACGTCTACCAAAAGGATTATTTATTTGAGGCTGGGCGGTACACCAAATACCCTTTACACTTTCTACTACGGCGACACTCGGAATGGCCTGCTTCACGATACGAACAGTGCGCCGTAGGCGGAAGAACGCACATGTGATAAACGCGCCGAACTGGATGATCTTTTTTGCCCTTGACATATTTGCGGCATCGTAAATGTACACTACCGGCATTTTTATCTACATTCGTGCTAAAAATTGTACCGTAGCGCAAGAATAATATGATGACATACACTCGCGCGCAGGATGGCAGAAACTTGCATTCACCACCCATAATATATATATAGGCCTATAACGAGTATGATCCTATCACTGCATTAGGACTAGGTTCCATTCCGATCACCGAAAATAGAATCGAAAAATATAGCTGCTGTAGCCCAATGTGGAAGCAGTATCAAGTTCTAGGGGAACAACAACTAGTCTACTAGTTTAGCGGCTGCTGTCTAGCCCACATCAATTCGTGGCGCGTAGCCAGCAAGCCACTCTACTGCATCTGCGTTCCCTACCACGTTGGGCTGTGCTCTTGGGTTTATATGTCGTTGGGCGGGCACACCATCCCGCAACAACCCTCGACTTTTCTACGAACGCGGTAGCAGTATGGCGTGCTCTTAGCCGCGTCCTCAATGTCCGCGGACTGCAGGATATAACTAACGACGAACTGCCGGTACAGACTTTATATATAAAATTTCAGATAAAACGACGACGCAATCTAGACGAGTTGCTCTTCGCTCGACAGATGAAATTCGCCTGAAACACGCCAGGTCGACAATACAACCGAACGCGCTGCAGGGATGCAGGATTGGTACAAGGTGATCATTGGTTGCACCAAAGCAAAGCACAATTATATAGCACGTACAGGGCGGGGTGTTCTAATAACACTGCCGCGATTCGTAGTGATAGGTGTGTGAGTGCCGTTTCAAGGGTTGGGTAGGAGGAGCAGAGGTGTCTTCCAACCTTACAATATCTTGATCGTTACTACTGACGGTGGTGTGTGTGTGTGTGTCGGTGAGGATCATTTAATGCGGAATATTGGCCTGCTACTATCGTCAGGGGAGTTTTGTTCGAAACGCTGCAAGTGCAATCGCCCTGGGATCAAACTGTCGGTCGAGGCGTCGTAGAACCTCTAGTAGTCTCAATATAGTAAAGCATTTGGGGGTGCGTTACAAGACTTTGTGCGGGCCAGAGTAGACGGCATCCAGTGATTGAAGCGTGCCATCAATCCGTAAAAATACATGGGTGCAAGTGGGTTAAATCAATACGAACATGTGGGTTATGATTACAGTGGAAATTCGTGGGGGTTTGGCCGATAGCTGAAAAAAATTGTTGCACGTTACTCACGAAAGTGTGACTGTTCGTATTATTGTTGTAAGGTTAGGGATTAACAAATTGCCCGGCAAGCGTAATGACGTCCCATATAGGCCAGTTCTGAAGGCGAATAACCCAAATCCTCCTTTATCGAGCAGCGTAACCCTAAAAGTACCTATCCCAAGTGGTGATATCAATCACATGGGCTCCACTTGTTCCATCTCAAGCGTACGTCGTCGCCGGTTTCCGGGTGACATCGGGAACTATTCCACGGGAAGCAGTCGATCACGTTGGGGTCACCACAATTATGGCGAGCTCTTGGCCGCAGACTGCAGGATAAAACTCTGAAGACGATACTGGCGTACAGACGTTATACAAAAAATGTCAGATAAAACGACGACGCAAGCCAGACGACTTGCTCTTCGCCCGACAGATACAATTCGAATCCCTTTTAACTTGTAAAATGCCAGGTCGACAACCCCCCCCGAACGCGCTGCAGGATTAGTAGCCTATAAGGTGATCATTGGTTGCACCAAAGCAAAGTACAGAAGTTCTCCCTTCTGTACCTGTATCGCTGAGCTGTGCCTGCGCCTACGTCTGGCACTTGCAGAAATGAGGTTCGAATCTTGGGATTATCCCTCGACACTAGAGATCGACCGATTGTTTTTTTCATGGCCGATAGGATAATCGGCCTTTCACACGACTGATGACCGATATCGATAATCCAAAAATCACAAACATCGGCCAATATCCAATATTGACTTTCTTACTTGACTAACTGCCGATACCGATAATCGCATAACTACAAATATCTGGTTGGTAATCGGCCGACCCCTAGTCAAGACACGGAATCTCAGGCACTGGTGACAACGCCAGTCTCAATCTCTTCGAGTGGAAGCTGTTTCGAGCAACCAAACCAGGCCAGATACACAATGTAGCATTGTTAGGGCCACACACTTTCGAACCTCATAACTAGAAAATAGATATTCCCCAAATTATTTAAATGTTTTCCAATAGACATCCTTAACTCAAAAGGCACCATCACACAATCTCATTGTGAACGCTGTGTAAATCTAAGAGATCGCCATATGCAGTCGTTGTGGCCCTGGGAATGCTAGGATTGCCAAAACGAAAGGCTAACAATAAATATGGGAAAGCCTGGTGCAGAGTATATAATATATGATATTGGCGAGGAACAGAAACATAAATGTGGCAAGACAAGTTTCAGCTTTGTTGACGATTTCAAAACAAATTTTCATGCTTTCCCAGCTTCTAACACCCGAGCGATAGGATCCACGTCGAGTCCAATAATCCGTGAGGAAGTGGGTTTCTTCAATCTAGGTCTCTTCTGCAAAACATCAACATTGCATGATTCAAATGTCCTCGAGACCTTGATAGTCAGTGGGGACATTGTTGAACAGTCTCACTCTCAAGTACTGTAACTCAGTTGGTTGGGAACCTAGCACTCACCCATGAGGTTGAATCCCCAACAGTCAGAAATAGGTATGTGCAGTTTCGAGGAACCACGTCATGATGAGGGAGTGGTAAAATATTCACCGGAAATCGGGGAGTAAGAATCTGTCGAGTTCCCCGACATGCGATTCCCCTTGTTACCAGATGTTACTCTATCTATTACTTTGAGATGTGACAAAGCATATGACTTTTGAGTTACCTTAGTAGTGGGTCTGTTGGGCTGGTGAAAAACCTCGATATGCTTCTTCAATGAATGGCAGTGAGCGTAAGATTTTCCACACTTCTCGATATAACACTTGAACAATCTCGCACCATCATGAAATACCTAAAAATGTCAGTCTAACAACAACTACATCAAGAAAAAGCCTGTCCAGAGGGAGTAATAGACACTAAAGATCTTGTAACTGGTAACTGCATGGATAGTGGATAGATAATGGATAGAAAAGGTAGAAAAAGTGTACGTGCCAATAGGATTTTGTCTTGTTATGTTCTTGCTGGAAATACGCCGCTAGTAAAGCATTGACAAATATACATATACATACATACCACGCTGCAGACTACTTGCTCACATTCACCAGTCCGCCATATACACCAGACGAAGAGACTGGGAAGGAGCCAGCAGCTTATCTATCCCCCGATCACTACATTACCTTTGTTGCGTTGGCTGGCTAACAAGGAAGCTGCAGCACGGACAGATACACACATATTTCACATGACACAGACGGCACTCGGTACTTCGTGGCTGTCTATGTCATGAATCCATCGCTATAAATTTTTGCAAACACTTCTAAAGGTACAATCATCATAGTATACTTCAAGTTTGCGAATAAAACTTTCAATAAATCAGGCTGAAGCTGAACATAAAAACTTTGGTGAATTTCTCAAAATAGATTCAAACATTTAGTACTCAGAGGGGGCATACCCCGGTGCGACACTTCCTTATGCAGTGGCAATAACGTTACATCATAATTCAACCTTTCAACGGAATCATATTAAAATGAGTAAAGGCAGATAGTGATAAGGATCATAAGGGATGAAGCATACATTGTGTGCTTGTAAAATGATAATGATGATATAAAGCAAGTATATATATATCCATAACAAATTTACGTACAGCGCTCCTGATGTTACATAAAATCCTATTGAGGAGCTAGGCAGAAATAAAACAAACTTACACTGATATGCGTCTTCAAAGCAAACTTTTTAGTAAATGTTCGAGTGCACTGTGAACATCTAAATACTGGGCGGACATCCGCATGAACAACAGTATGCTGATTCAGTCTGAAATGCAAACAATAGCATGTCAATCCAGGAACGTACTGAGGGAAAAAAATCATCTATACTGGCACTGGCAGGGTGGTAGCTACACTGCTACACAACATTTTGAATATTTAGATGATTAGTCATTGATTACTGTAGCGACTGTACGGTTGCGTTTTTCTAGGTGTGCTTGGCAGTCAGCAACATTAGAATCGGAGCACTTTCAATCAGTAATATTTTACACACGCGTTTCACTGTAATCCACCTTAATGCTGTATTCCCTGAACGTTAGACTTTCACTTATAACGAAAGGTACTTTAATAACAACAACTATCATCAGTGTATCGTGAAACTGTTATAAAAATTTACTACGTGCAGACCTAATTAGGATCTAAATCGTTATAACAATACACAGTTACTTTCAATCAAGTCTCAACTCATTTATAAACCATGTAAGGCCGAATTCTCTCTCAAACACAACGACATATCCGAATTGCACTTCAACTTCACAAGGGAATTCTCGCGACTGCGAGCACGAGGTAAACATGAGACCATCACGGGGTCGAAGAGTTACAACCGGAAACGAACAGGATATTCACACCGTAACAAAATTTACTAGAAATGGTGAGAGCTCGGATTAGGTTCGTATTCTGACAAACACACCGTATATACTCACGTATAGGTCGCAACTTTTTTCTCATATTTTTCGTCCAAAAACTAGGGTGCGACCTATACGGTGGTCATACCTGAGTGAAAATTTCCACCAAGTCGGAACAAAAGCGAAACTTATCCACTGCATGCACTCGTGCACCACATACCAAAACAACCAATAGCACAAGGTCATGCACCAAATTTCTGCTCACGTATATATTTTTGTCATTTCTCAAACAGGGTTAGGGGTCTGAATGTACTGGTTATCTGTACAAAAAAGCTAGGGAAAGGGCCTTTTAAGTCCCAAAATTTCCAGTTCGACTTATCTGCGAGTCAACCCCAAATTCAACTTTTTTAACACAAAATTCATGGTGCGACCTATACGGTGGTGCGACCTATAGGCGAGTATATACGGTACATTGGTACAACTATGTTGCGGAATCCCAAATTGGTGGGCGTCACAAATACTTGTACAATGTATATGCACACATAGTCTGAGTCATGTGCCCTAACCAAAAGATTGCATCGTTTCCCCTTCACTGTTGGTATCGCCAATTATCATCTAGCCAAAGTGATGAACGATAAGCCATAGAATATAACTAATATGAAGCATTTATCATAAGCCTATGACATACAAACATTCCCGTGAGGGTTCGATCCAAGCACTAAGTGAACCAATTGCGCCAAATTCGCTCCGAAGTCAAACTTGAGCACTGAGTTTGTACCATCCCTATTGACTACGTTGGTTTAATGTAATCAGTGAAAATTACCAGTCAAGCCAATAAATAGCATTTCCAGTACAATATATTAGGCTTCCGTGCCAGCAGCTTGCTCCTGATTTGTTGAGGGACACAAAGCAGTGTTATATTGTCCATGTCAATGGCTTGACAAACTGCATCAATTATTTACAAGATATCATTCCTACATTGCATTCTAATTTTATTCAATTTCATTAGGCCCTACTTCATTTTCATTTTTAGACAGACGGTGGCAGGCTACTCTTGATGTCGGCATGGCAACAAGCAACATACTCTAAGACTACTGCCGTTACTTTGACTACTTTCGTCACATATTGATTCTGTGCATGCCCCAATTTTCAATGTGTAAAAAATATTACTAAATTGTAGTTTCACGCATTTCAAGAGATTACAGTATATACCTGCTTTGCGATGAGAACACTTTTTCACAAGTTGGACAAGCAAATTCCTTCTTCTTAGTCTCTTTATGCTTCTGGGAGTGTGCCATGTGAGCCGACCAATTCTGAGATACCTCATTACAATGTTTACAAGTATAACCTTGGTGGACTTTATGATGTCGCTTCTTGGCATTTAATGTCAAGAATTTCTTATCACAGTGTGAGCACGAAAATGGAGGTATTTGTGTATGTACGAAGGAATGTTCAGTCAGTAAATGATGCTTTCCAAATGATGCAACACAGCTTGGTTCCTCACAACTGTAACGCTTTTTTTCACTGAAAGGAAAGAATGCAAGAGATCATGAAGCTCATTAAGGCAGTGGCGTAGTCAGAGAGAAAGTGGATAGGGTTTTCAAGCAATGCTAGCCAGTACTTTGTGACTGAGATTTATAAACTGACTTCGGAGTCCAGCTACTTCTCTTGTGCCTTTTTGATGCAGAATGTAATGTCGAGTGGTGCTAACATGGTTTGTCTGCTGGACGACAAGTAAACAGTAATCCCTTCAGTTGGCAACAAGAGCATCTTGAGGAATTTGCACCACAAATCTGACGTTGAATCTGTTACTGAATTTTATCACTTCACCACAGGTTTAACGTGCATCCTTGGTTTTATTGAAAATTCATATCTATTCGGTATTTTTACTTCATGAAGAAGCAGAGCTCCGAAAGTTTGTGAATTCTATTCTGAATAAACCAAGGCTTCCCGTTAAACATGTGAAGAATCTTCTATACGGTATTGGTTTCCATCGGCTGATCGGCTACACTATATTCTTCGAAACAGTTCTACGTCACATCATTGTCCAGTCTGCATTTTGTGGTCGGTAAGCACGTGAAGTAATTTTAATTAAATGTTTTGCGCGGCGCTCCCGTATTTCAGGAGCGCAGGGAGATGATGGGAACGCTAAAAATACATGGTTTGAGAAGTCTGTCAACTCATTGTGGATAAACTAGGCAAGGCCAGCTTGAAATATGAGCGGATACACAAAAGTTCTTGTTGAGATATGCCATGAAATGCAGTGTGAACAATTGTTAGTGAGTAGGCCGATGGACATTTTAGAAATAATAGGTATTATCCTACGGAAGGATATAGGGTTTGCAATATGTAGGAGCAACTTACAATGAGTTTTGCACGTTTTCCCTTGAATCTTGTGATAGAATCTCTGGATGGTGATGAGCAATATGCTTATCCAAATAACATTTTCGAGAGAAGAACTTCTTGCAGGAGTGTGCATAGCACTGAAACTAAAAGTATGCACAAGTATAAAACAAAATGAGCCATATCACATAAATTCCCACTAAAAGTACAAAGCACTTGTACCAAATAGGCATTTGCTGACAATAGACCAATCCGGCGACTCATCAACAATGGTGCTTGACGTCATAATGCTGCAGGTAGAACATTGGTGAAAATGCATTGGGAAGATAGGATGGTTGGAAAATGCCGATAACAGCGGTTGTGGCGTAGCCGATAGTCCGGTGGTGCGCGATTTCGCTTGGGCTCGTTGACATTTTGGCTGTCCGTAACCTCCAAATTCTCGGTTTCTGACGGACTGGATAGTGATATTTGAATTCAGCACGCCTTAATTTGTGATTTGACACCCCCTTCGGTTCCATAGTGAGTCGGGAGTAATTAGACTGCACAAATACCTGTTACATCTTTACATTCAATGACTTAACTATAAAGATATCCCAGTGTTTGCGAAGACGCTCCATGTCCATCCATTCTTGAACTAACGCAATTTCCCTCTATATGACGTCACCAACCGCTTCGAGGAGTCGCCATTCGCTTACAGGTCTATAATCTGACGTACGAACGACCCCATGTCGCGATAGATAGCTGACCTTAATGTCTTTCCTGTTGTGAGTTTCCACATGGCGCGCAAGAATCTCATCGTCAGCATACACTTTCCCGCATTCTTTACATTTAGCTGTCCACTACAATTGAGAAAAACATGTCGCACATTAGACAAGAGCCTACTTTCATCAATTTATCAGTAACTCTGGCCCTACCTCGGATTTATCAACATGTTGTCTACGATGGTGTAGCCTCAACAGTCTGTTTTTCTTGAAGGTTTTCGAACAAATTTTGCATGTGAACATTTTCACATTCCACAAACTCCTATCCTCGCCCGCGCCTCAATGGCTAGTCCTGGTCAACTGGTGACGGGGAACGGATTTCAATAATACGAAGGCTTCGTAAATGTTTTACGTACGCACGCTAACACGTGTGATATCCATATGAACTGAAGCGTAACGATGGTAGAAAGTTTTGTTTCTTACGCGCCTTGCCTCTCTCCTCTCTTCACCCATACTTCTTGTAGATTAGCCTTTGTTTGACACAAATGAGACGTTCCACTCTCTTTATCTTAAGCTAAAAAAATATTGAACTCGTAACAGACATTTGCTACATTTGGTGAGGTGCGATAGTAATGTTTGCTCATACCGGCTACACGGGAGGGTCTTTTGTGGATTGTTGTATTACTCCATAATAGGCCCTCTTTGATAAGCAGAAATCATGAAGTCGGTTTGTTTTCTTGAGTGGCCATAGTATAATGCAAGCTAGTTGCTAACTAAAGCTGATTCATTCAAGCAGAGACCACGAATTTGTAGTAATCTGAAGTCTCGGTTTGTTTTCTTGAGTGGCCCTATTATTATATAGGCTAGTAGCTATCTATAGCCGATTCATTCATAATGTCTAATTCTACCAATGCTGCGTCAGAGTCGACGTCTATTGGTGACATCACGGAAGATCGAAGCGATGCAAGGCCGGGTGACGAGACTCCCTACCAAGCATCCACTACAACGAATGGCCGGGCTCACGACGCAAAAGATGTGGTGCAAACGGCTCCGAAAAAAGATAAGTCTGATAGGGAGAGAAGGGCCAGAGACATGGCGTCTGCATCGAAACTTTGGCTAGCGAAGCCTTCTAGGGGCATGTCAACCAGTGCTAAGCGTCTGCAGAAAGAGCTGGCTGAAATAACACTTGACCCGCCACCAAACTGCAGTGCAGGGCCCAAAGGTGATAATTTATATGAATGGGTATCTACAATATATGGGCCTCCTGGTTCAGTTTATGAAGGGGGTGTATTTTTCTTGGATATCCATTTCACACCTGAGTATCCATTCAAGCCACCCAAAGTTGTCTTTCGTACAAGGATATATCACTGCAACATAAATAGCCAAGGAATTATTTGCTTGGATATACTGAAAGACAACTGGAGCCCAGCTCTAACTATTTCAAAAGTACTGTTGTCCATCTCATCACTTCTTTCAGACTGCAATCCAGCCGATCCTCTTGTCGCTAGTATCGCAACACAATTTTTGACCAACAAGAAAGAACATGACCGTATTTCCAAACTGTGGACAAAAAAATATGCCACATAATATAAGTCTACATCATGCTGTTGACTTGCAAACTATCTTTCTATGCTGTGATTATGCCACCAGCTTTTGTATGTAACAGTCCCTGGAGACGTGGCTATCAGTCAATATCTAAGATTGTATGCATCTAAATAAGAGCTGTAGTGAAAAATATTGTGATAGTGGCTTCAAAAGCTTGATAAAAATGGAAATCACCACATGCTCATTGTTTAGAGTCTTTGAGCAAATAGGGCCTACTTTGAGTTAAATTGAACTTAATCATAATCGAAAAATCGTACCGGGTTGTGTAATTATGTTTTGCTGTGTGTGAAATTTGGAACGTTCACAATTTTGATGATTATTATATTTGAGGTTGAATTTATTTGCTAGACCATGACTTAGTGCTTCTGAATGACAATATACCATACTGTAGTTGAACTGTTATTAACTAATAATTATTAGCGCAGTGCTAAATGAATCATAAGACCTCACAGGCATGCCTTCTAATTTTAGAATTGGCTTACTCGCATTCAATCCTATTTCCTGGTTATAAGGTCTAATGTCAATTTTTGTCCCTGAAGGTGACCGATAGTAAAGTTCTTCTACCTACTTAGAAGGTAGAATAGAGGACTTGCCTGTTTGTGCTATTTTACGAAGTATCATTGATAACAGGAGCCTGCCTCAAAATAATGCAGAGCTACGTTGGCAATTTAATTGATATTTGGGCTACCAGGCCCTGGGAATTTCCAACCTGATCTCAGAGTGGCCATGGTGATATCCAATCCTGCAATTGAACTTTGTAACATAATCATCACCGCACAAATTTTGTCGAAAATTCTTGACAATCATACTCATTTGAGAAGCCTAGTGGAGGATTGAAATCTGAAATCTGTTGTGTGCATTATTAACACGCAACAATTACCATTTTCAATATAAAATTTTAAGTTACGGGTACCGTAGATACTGTATTTTAATCTGGGCAGGCTTATCGTAGTCTTGTAGGCTACAATTTCTTCAATAGTTTCTAATTGAACTGCTAATCAACTCAAATCACGTTTTTCAGACAACTCGCTAGGGTCTTCTTAAACCAAGTGGGAGAAAAATTTTTGTTACATCGCAATGGAATTATTATTTATCAGGTATATCACAAAATGTTTGCCTGGAATCATGCCTAGATCCATGTGTGCTTAGTATGATGTCACTGCAGTGCAATTTCTGCTACTTTCGTTAGAAAAGCAAACAAGTTTCCATAAAATTATCTGAGTTCGGCTCGACTTTGACTAAAGGTCACAGTGACTCGACTGGACTCTCAGTGTAATATTGTTTTATAAACGTTTTCAGGCAATTATTTCTCAAGTGTTGATTGCTGAAGTAGTGTCCTTAAGTACATAAGTACGGTATATTACTAAGTGCTTCAAACTCAATTAAAAATCATCATTACATGGGCCAAATCTGGACATTCGAACCTCTTATACAATTTGTTGATATTGTTATGAAGTAAACTTAGTTACTGTGCAGTTTTGCTTTTGTTATATGGCCTCGTTGTGATGTGCTTGTGCTGATCATGTTTCCTGATCACAAGCATTCTGCACGTATGTTGTATCTCTGTTAATAAGGTATGTTTTTCGTTTTCATGAACCATTTTTTCACTTTCACAAATGCTGGATTATTCTTGAATAATCAAGTGACAAATGTGCTTAGCTGTTCTAAGGAAGAGAGTAGCCTAAGCTCCTAAGCATCAACATGTGTGGGGAGAGCATAGGAAAACGTGTCATTTCAAAACAAACTTGATTCAGAATTGAGCTATTGTCAATGAAACTCCCTACGTTGGTACTACCTGATGTACAGTATGGCAAACATACGAATTAACTTGAAGTCATTTTATCCTAAATGGACACCAATCCAATAGTATTTATTAGTTATCTATATATTTGGCACATAACAGAAGACAGCAATTGCACAAGAAAATTGATCGCAGTGAAAACATTGATAGTACCAAAGCAGAAATCATCATCTAAAAGACAGTAGTAAAACGGCAAAAGGTCACATTTCTATTCTATTAGTTTACACTGAAATTAAACGAGCAAGACTTAAAGGTTAATCAGGTTGGCTTGAAAGAAAGCTACAGGCATTTAAAACATTTTGGCTTTCTTCTATTTGAAATTGCTTGAGTAGCGAGAAATTTAATCTACCTAGCCGCCAGTGAATCATCCCATAAGTTTCCACAGTTGCACTGCACTAAGCAAAGGAAGTCAGTTACAAATTCCATGCCTGCAGAATGGGAGTGCAGCCGTTGAGACTCACTGACCCAGAAAGGTGGATCCTCATTTCCCACTCTGGTATTTTTAAACCGCCGATTAGGGATGGGCAAATCGAATCACTGGTGAACTCAGAATCGAATCGAATCTTTCCTTTCGAATCAGGGTATTGGCACTTGTGTTTCCCTAACTAGAAAAACATGTTTTACAAAGTTTACTACGAAGCCAGTTTTATATTACTTTCAATGTAAAAGTAGCAATAAGGTAGAATACAATAAACAGGTTGTACAGTATCTTAGCGGAACGTCCAATTGAAGCAGTGATTACAGCAATGAGCTTAAGCAAGAAGCTTCACAAAATAAGGGCAGTGAATTTAGCAGAAGTTGAAATTAGAGGTCAACCGATATTTGACTTTTTTGCTAATATCGGTATCGGTCATTTTGGCCGCCGATATTTAAGTGTTGTTAGGGAAGGTATTTCTCGGCGCTTTTGCTATACGCCCGCATGCGCAGTTGTCTCGCTTCAGTTACTTTACGCTTGTAATGTAGGAAGTGTGTGCCGTATGCCAGCGCCAGACTAGGCGGCGCCGCTTAGAAGGTTCACGCCTTGTCGTAAACAGGAAATGAAACATCCGGAAGTGGAAACTAGCGGGTTTACGAATGAATACGTGCTTTTTGCTGCATGCTGCGACTGTGAAAACACTTCGTAACACATGGAAATACTGTACGTGTTTACCCGAGCACTAAAATTACATCTATTGCCGTTTGGGCGTTCGCCGAGAGGCCATTCCCCCGATTCGAGATTCGAAGCCTGCCTAATTTTGATTCGAATCGATTCGAATCTGCCGATCTCTACCGCCGATGCACAGCCAAAGGCACAAAAATATTTTTTCGAAGTGTGGTAACTGCTAAACCGTTTAGCATAGTCAGTTTCAAGCGTGATTGAGCCAGTAGCCTGATAACACAGTGATAATAGAATATATTAATGGTGCACATACAGTTGCCTACGATCGTATTCCAAAACAACACTGATCCAGGTTATATACCCAAATCAATCTCAGAGATACAGTAGTTCGGTCTTCAGAACACGGGTAACACCATTGGCGAATTTGCTCACATATTGCGTGGGATAAGAGTGTCACACTGCACCAGTATCATCGTACCAGCTATGCAATGCATTCAGGTCGGGGCACTGTATGGCGGAGGTCGCCAACATCAAAGGGCAGGGTTTGTCGGGGGTAGAAAAGAGTACCTAATCCTATAATGGGGGGCAACCAAGCGGCTTGGTCATCAAATATACACTCGACCTGCCTGTGTTTCCCTGGCCTACACCCACGCAGTGCAGGTGCAGTACACTTCCCATTGGAGGTGCATGTCCTGGTTAGCGGGTTGTTGCTGGCCTTGACCCTTCAGAGGTTATTATGTACCAGTCATCTGGCTACCTAGCAAAAATTTTACGACCTGCACCAACCCCACCTATTAGGATTTGCTATTCCCCACTACTACCGCCATAACGTGTCTTTGAGTGTTGGCACCGGCACCGTGTCTTTCAGGTTTGCTCAGCTTTTGTAGTGGTCCTAAGTTGGGTCTAAGAAAGTGAATTTGGGTCTGATCGATAAGAATCCTATCGCATCTGCGACACCAAACACAAATCCACAACACGAACATGATGACAAAATAGTAATCATCAAACTTCCCTTCAATAAGAAGGAAGTGTAGGCATACTATCCAATCTACTTTTTAGAGTAATTTCTTGAAAACAGTTCATCCTCTGAACTTGAATCGAAATTTACCGTGAGGTCGCTGTGTCCAAGCAACTCCATTCTAATATCCTCAGATCGAACGCCGTCTGTTATTGAGTTGTAGCAATATATTAATTGATTGCTAACAATTTTAAGACCATGAAAAATGTCAATTTACTAGGAATGTTCACATTTCCAAAGAGCACATGCATAAGATCAGATTCAAATACAGTGGGCGCCGCATCCCGTAAACTCAGTCGAAGTGTCAATGCCAGTTCATGTTCGAATCAGCGGCGGATTGAGGGGGAGGGTGAATGGGGCGATTACCTCCTGGCCCCTTTGACTCGGGATGAGTTCTTTATTGCCAGACGGCCCGCTTGGGACACACTGTGGATGAAAATTTTTGCCAATAATTATAGATAACCACCAGGCCAGCATATGAATGGTCATGACAGTGTGAGTAGTAGACCTGGCAAGCTCCAGGCTGGATTGGCAGTCTGGCAAGGTAGCCATTAAATGGCTAAAATGGTTTTCTATTTTGCTGTGAGTGGTATCTATGATATAACGTACTGCATTGTGACATAAAAATATATAAAATTCTGAATGAAACTATAAGACATACACCTTGTTCTGGAGGATATTGAGTTTTCAGGTAAACATGAAAAATGATGCCGGATATGCAGATTCCAAAACCGATCCAATTCATAGTAGTTAAATTGTCATGGTTGTAGTGGGAAGCCAGGAGTAAAGTGCAAATTTCCTGAAAGACCAATCAAAGTTTGTAGCTAATGGTACGGGTACTGAGTTAGATTACACAATGGACCATTTGCAGTGGGCATTGTGTTGCTCTCCAAAACAAAACATGGCACCATTTGCCGTAATGCAATTGCAAAATAGGCTGGTTTGAACTGTGCGATTTTATAAGCCGAGAAAAATTTGTTTAGTGTAGTTGAAGTATTGGAAGATTAGTTAGTAGCTGTAGCGGTATCTCCAAAAGTGGAGCCCCACTAACTTCAGTAAGCATTGTGACTGAATCACTTTTCTCGTTTTTGATGTCGCACGCTTTATTAACAAGTCAACGTGGGCGTGGCTCTTTGATTGAAAACACACTACTAAACTAGAATACAGACCTTCCCGAAGGAAAATCAGACTACTACATACATCTGGAAAGCCATCTACATGAATCAGCTATCGCCTTCTCCAACAATCGCTGAACAAGGATGTGGCTAGTTCTTAAGCTGACAGACTTTCAGCCCCAGTAGGTAAACTGTTGTAGGATTTTGTCACAGAGCATATCCAGTCAGGACGCTTGCAAAAATTATTGGAACTCAGTTTACCGCAATTCAAGATACAAATTTCCATGATCTTCCAATACTTCAACTAGACAACTTTTTTCACCCTTAAAATTGCAATACAAAACAGCCCGGCATATGAGACTACGACCAGCTTGCCACCACAGCCCACCCCAGTGATAAACTGATCAGTAGAGGGCTTAGTGCAATATGTCCACTATTCTGAATGCGCATAACTGCATAGGACTATGGGTGACAGTTCCTCGCATTAGAAACATCACACCCAAAAGAGAAAAGCGCAAGTATTACCTTGAATATTCCACAAATAGAAAGAGTCAGAGATGACGTATTGCTGAGCAGAAGATATTCCGAAAAACCAAGAAAAAATGCCACAAATCCTCCAACCAGCATTTTCATGATAACTGGCAATTGATTTGCGAAAGATGTAGCGGCAAATAACTGATCGGTTGTTAAAAAAGAAAGTCCTTAAAAGGAAGATGACACTGAAGAATGGAAGCACGGTTGACAAACAACTGAACCATACCTTCATGTGCGATCGCTAGTGGGAACAATCCTAGAAACATAGTCGGCATCAAATGCCACATCAAATGAATGGGGTTGCTCAAACCTGAAAATAATGAAGCACACAGTTACCTTGTTGATTGCATCGTTTCACCTGCGGATAAATATCAAATATTTAGTAAAAATGGCGCAGTAAGTCCAAGTAATGTTGGAATGTGAGTACCGCTATGTTATAACAAAACTTATCCCCAGGACATGTTGCATTCAGAGCACCGCCTTACCCAATGGGCGGCTTGAGTCACCGGTTCATAACCGAGACAAAGGAAGCTAACTTTATACATTGGCATGTAATGTAGCAATGTCGTGTATGTCTGAATCAATAAGCAAATTTTACCTAGCTCCTGCTTCTGTGTTAAAATTTGACTCAGAGTCCAGCGAAGACCACCAACAAAAGCTGCTGACAGAACGAGCACAAATCCTTCCACATTGAACTCAGTTGATTCATACACAAATAGAAATAAACCGCCAGCAATCAATATAACAACTATGACGAGACTCCATCGCTGAAATAATAAATCAAATTATAATTACTGGTACTTCTTCTGTCCGATTACACCATGCTGGTGGTCACACTTGGTCGAACCGTGTCAAAATTTGACAGAGATTTTATGACGGACACACTGGGTAGGCTCATGGCCTACTTAGGCCATGGTAGGCTATTACTGTGTTGTACCACCTCCCTACGCCTACCATGGACGGCGCGAATATACCTATTTTTCATTTTATAGGATCGAACTACGACGGCCGAGCATCGGGCTCTGAACCAACTGAGCTAGGCAGCTAGCTCGCCCGCTGTGTCAAATTAATATAGGCTACTACACTACAATGCTAATCAAAAGGTAGTTCAAATTCTCACCGGCTTCTCCAGTTTTAAAAGAATCGCAAAAGCAAGAATAAATATAACAGCAGATGATTTCACCATGGTATATCTGTGAAAAAGAAACGAATAATATGCAAATATGCAAATTACAGTGCCTTAATGTAAAAATATATTATTTTTCAGAAAGCACAATAATGCCAATGACCATTGAGCGACGGGTCTGAAGAACCTGCATGAGGCCACCATGCAGTGGCTGCTGTGACTTCTAGTCTGAAGAAAGCCATACGAAAAAAGAATGATGCAACAGTCCATGAGAGGAACCGGTCCTTTCAGCACCTACACATTACTATAAACATGAAAAAAATCTAAATTGTATGACAGCGCTGTTCAGGGGCTTGACTAAATGTGTGTTTGGGGACGACTGTTACGGTATATAAGATTCACACAAGGTAATCTGGTTATAACTCTGACGGAGTGCTGGCAGAAGGTAATAAAACTTACAATGAAACAGAGATGAAGACAAAGCTCCAATTAGATAGTCCGATGTCGATTGCACTTGCTAGACCTGCAGAAAACAATAATCCTTTTGTTATAAAGGGTTGCAACATAAGCAAATTAAATTTCGAGCATGAACTTTTTTTGAAAGTTATTTTGCTGTCTTTCCCACCACTTAGTTAACAGAGTGGCTGGACTGTCCACTTTCTGATCGAGAGTTTTCATGTTCGATTCTCAAGTGAGTCACACCGAAGGTTTTAAAAATTGGTATAATATCCATTCCATCTCTCTACTTGGCAGTCGGTATTGTGGTTGCACGCTGGAAGTAACGGCTATAAACCGGAAGTCTTGACACACATACTAAGCATTGACCTTAGTAGTTGAACACGCCATAAATAAAACAGCAACACCGTCTTTCCAAGTCAGATACTTCAACAGGTTATCATGCACAGCCTCATGGTTGATAATACGGTAATCATGAAAATGAACAGTACATCGCAGAATGGAGTCATGATACTTCCAGCTCCAGAGTTAGTGATTATAAATCGATGTTGATTAATTCAGAAACCCAAGGCCTAACCCACGGATGGAACTGCACACATGCAAAGTCAACTAGATAGTTAACAAAGGGCACCTAGAGCTGTAAAGCAGATTACAAATCAAACAGTCTATGTAGGGTGGAAGGTATTGGGTTGTTGTAAGTTCATAGTTCTGTCTCAATTACTGTACCAGTAATGGAGACACACTTTCTTGGCAGATATTAGATAGCTATGTATCAGAATTGCAGAAAAATAGAATATACATTAACAAAATTTAGTAGTAAGCCTTAACTTTTTGAAATGTCGGCAGGCTGAATTAAAACACATACCAGGACACAATTTGTCCAGTACTGTGCTAAGCAGTAGCCTACTGTACAAAATATCTCTACCTACCAGTTAAAAATACCCTCTTGACATATACATCCCACTCCAAGGTTGGAAGTTCTTGCTTGCAGCAGCCCAATAAAACACGCGCGAAACCGCAGATGATGAATGTGATCAAAAAATGTGAACATGTTGTCACAAGTGGGTAGTGAAAGTCCTGAAATAAAGCATTGTGACTATTTCACTAGGTACCGTACCGAAGAGTGTAGTGTAGTGAGTTAGACTCGGGAATGAACTTTGCCTACTTAGCTACATTTGGCTCGTGTTCAGATCGAGCTCTTACCTTTGTTCTAGACTTTTAGCATGAAGAAACAGTATAAAGCCTATAAATGACAATAATTACACTTTGGGAGTATTGTTTTCTGGCAAGTTATTTTTCATCCCTAGAGTCCTAGATCATAGTTGTTGATGCCAGAATGAGGAGTGAGCCTTGTAAATCATTAGTAATAATGCCCTGGCTGCTGTGCGACTGCCCTGATGCCTAGAAAGTTCGAAGAATGCCATGCGAAGGAAGAAAGTCCTGGTTACAGCATGTGACATCATCTGTTTGGACTTGGAGTTCATTAACGAACTAGTGCCAAAAGTTCGCGTTCCTTTGAATGCGAACCTAATCCTGCCTCGTAACCATTCGCAGTGAGGAAGAATTCAATGAATCCCTGCCTAAACAGACAGTTGTCAATGGTCAACACAGGAGCGGGTACTAAGGACAAGCGATGCCATGTGTAGGCATGCATTGACACAAGAGATTTACACATTTTCAGGTAGATTTACAGAATAGTGAATGTCTGGTGTGGCATTGCCATTTCACATACCTTAAATAACCATTTGTTATAAAACGTAAGTCCGATTGAAAAGATGTAATAAAATATCACTAATGATAATGTTTTGAGAGAGAGCCATAGAAACTTTCGACACTTTTCACCGAAATGCGTTCTTGATGATAAAGTTGATTTGGGTTTCAATATATGAGAAGTCACTCCACGCAAAGAAAATCGAAATTTGTTATCTTCATCCTTCCACATTGTGCGACCTACAGTAAATGTACAGGTAAATAAGACGTTTATTGACCACACGGACAAGGGACAAGTAGGCAGAAAATGAAAGGGCCTAACCAGTTCAATTTGGGTGGCGGGGGCCTACTGCATTTCGTGGCTGGTGTGCGTGCGACATTTTCAACTAAATAAATGTTGCATACGGGGCTCCCATACTTCAGCGGCGCAGGGAGATGATGGGAGTGCATAAAATGCATGGTTTGAGGTAGTTTTGTCTGTTGAACCATTGTAGATTGAATCACAGGACATAAAATAAGCAGAGGTTGCGTGAAATGTGCGCGAGAGTTCGCGTGGACGGCAATTCTTGCGTGCAAACGTTCTCGTCGAAATCTGCCATGAAATGCAGTCTGGGTGGCGGGCAACAATGGAAGTGCACTTGTAAAAGAGTATTTTTTGCCTCCTTGACTGTAATACGTCCTAATTTGATTTTTGCTGCATTTGCTCAGTCTCACACTGGTAGGCCTACACACAACAGACTATAGTTGCGCATATTACTTTGGCCGTTAGACCTATTATGTTTGGATGATGTTACAACTTACCAGACCAATAGGTCCACTAACTCGTTAGCATAACCGGTCGAGTAATCATTTGGAATCCAGCGTAGCCTGCCCTACGTCCCTGCCTATATGCTACTTCCTACCAAATGAGAATTTGACATTGCAATCCACACCCGTGGTTGTACAAGGGTCGGGAAAACAGTTGTGGCCAATTTATATGAAAAATACTGCTATAATAGCTTACCTGATTTACTCGAATTGACAAGATTGATGAAGTTAAAGCAGAAATATCCAATTCATTGATCTTCGGTTGCTAACAGTACGGACGGCTACATACGGTTCACCGTACACGTATTTGGCATATGATATCCAATATCCGGGCTGGACAAGAGTGAATATAAAACGACTTTGGGCTGGACAGAAGAGAGAAAGCTACGCGTTAACTCTAGAGTAGTTTCCATTTGGGGTCCATGTCGAAAATTTGAGCTCCGCGACGTGACCGACGAAGCGCGACGTAAAATCTCCGAGAACCACAGAGAGACACGTAACCACTGATATGTATACTCCCTGTATGGTGAAACAGATAAGGCAGTGGTTCCCAACCGGGGAGGAATTCTGTCATTTCAAGGGAGTGATGTCAAACTTAGATTTTAAGATAACTATTGGCTTTTGAACAGGGTGTTGCAGCTGTTTACTTGGCCGGTATGGAATTGCATTTGTTCTTGTCGAAATTGTGTTGATAGCATATAGTTCAGTGGGTCGACCCGCTAACTGGTCGGCCTTTTTTATACTCGTATAGGTTTCGTAGTGCATTTTCAGATTTGGGGAGAATTTTTTTTTAAAAATCGGCATAGGAGGAACGTAGCAAAAAAGGCTGGGAAACACTGAGATAAGGGAACCCCTAACATGGCGATGCCCTCTAACCCTACATCGTAACTTGGTGCACGCATCTCATGACCCATGGCCCATGGCCATGCATCCACTGAGCCCATCTCCGTTGTAGGCCTAGCCTACCGGTACCTCCGATTTTCAGAGATCGTAATTTTTCATGTCATACGGATTTCGTGGCCAAATTCTAGTCCATTGTTTTTATAGAACGGTTCCGCCACCACCGCCTCAACGTTTTTCAAGCTGAAAGGTGAAATTCCGCATGTTGGAGTTTCATCAGACAGAATATAATATCTTCACTTGATTAAGGAGCGGAGCGCTGAAAGCTAGTGAATGTTCAAATTCTAAATAAACTTAGGCCGGACGCTAAATCTGTGGTGATCTTCTTTACAATATAAGACAGAATATTATAAGCATTCTAGAGGCCATGCGTAGGCCTATTATTGCACGTATGAATGGGATTCTAAGTCCAAGCACATGGGCTACGCTCCGATCCACATCGAAAAATATTTACGAATTTATGTTTGCTAAAAAGGTCTGACCACGTGACCGATAGCCTATTGGTTTTTTTCAAGGCCGATACGAAAATCGGCCATGCGCATGACCAATATGATATATGGTGGCTGACATACTGTATAGCCTATATATGATGGCCGATATATTGATAATCGAAAATTATGAATATATCGGCCTCGATTTTCGGTCGACCCCTAGCCTTCTGTGTACACTGCGTAGCCTACCATAGAAAGTAAGGTACTACAGGTAGGATCGACTTGATTGATGGCGTTCGATGGAGCAGTCCGATTTGATTTACTGATGAGGCGGACATCCTATCGATTTCCTTTAGTCTAACGCCCGCCGCCGCTAAGCCTATATAGGCGGGGCCCATACCGATAATTGCAAAAGATACGAAAATCGGCCTCGATCATCGGTTGACCCCTAAATGTCTGTCTGCGACGCCGATATGCGAAACGACGCAATCACCCACAGTGTCCTAGACCAACAACCCAATATATGTGACCTTTTGCGACCGTGATAGCCTTGTACTTCAACTTCTTCTCGTCGAAAGGTTGCAGTGTATAGGCCTAGAAAATCTACATTATTCTAAGGATGAAAAAGGCTCGAGGCACCGGCCTACACCGGGAATTGTAAAAACACGGCGGTGTAGGTGACTGAAATGACTGCGCGGATCTATTTTTGGCCCGTGCCGAGTACGCCTATCGACAGACGTGAGACGGCGGGTAGCAATAGAATCACCAGTAGGGTCGGCCGCGACCAACATATTTTTTGCCAATCAGCACGAAACTAAAATACGCTGTTAATGGGTAGACCAAATCCCCGGGACTAGAGAACTAATTATCTTTTTCCTCTAAAACAATACCAAATATCTGAATTCATGGATATCCCATTGACCTCGGTTATCAACAACCCGAGTTCAGCACATGTTTAGGCCTATCATATAGCGTACAATACTGGTCATCAACTTTTGTTCTACACTTTTGAAGAGATAAGTAACCGACGCTGCAGATCACAGTCTCAAGGTTATACTAGTTCCCGCGATATCATCGAAAATACTTCATACTTCCAATTGATGGAATTTGTCACGATGGCTGTCTTCGCAGAGTTGGCATGCATAAATTATAGAAAGACTTTTGATCCAATTGTTCAATAGGCAACAAAATTACTCTATTTGACTTCCACAACTCTTCGGCGTCGTTCACACGCGTATCACAATGAGGGTCAATTACAAGGAGATGTGCGCATTTGCTTTCCTGGTGAACAGCAACTCCTACGATGCCTTTCGAAGAGTTATCACTATCACCACCCATCATAAGCGGCCCACCGTTGTTCACAAAATGTTCGCGTAAAGTTTCAACATGTCTTCCAAACTCACCGGGAAGAATGTGAATTAAACGGCAAGGTACATCGTAAATTGCGTCCAAACATATGGATATTTCGACCGACCCTATCCACTCCTTCGAATTTATAAAAGACGACGGCTTATCCTCCGCATCCACCAAAATCTGTTGCAATTCAGAAATCGTGGGGACAGCCCCGCGAATTATTCTACTTGTTGTCTTTGTCTGCTTGTATCCTGAGTCGCGCAAGCAAAAATGTATCCAACTACAAAGTGTTTGACATGTTCGGTATCCACAACCCCAGCCTCTGTCGTCAAGTCCATCGATACGGTAATGATAATAAGAATAGTCCCCGGATACAGCGTACACAGCAAATCCTTGCGTTCGATCTCCCTTTAAACATTCCTCATGAACATTTTTCAGGCACTCATCAGGATGAAGAGCCATATTTCTTCATAGGAGTTGAGTCTACCATAAATACCTTTGACCTCTCGGTGTCTAAACAAATATATATAGGCTATTGTAGGCCCTATAATATCTATTGCATTTACTAGTTTACGAAGTGTATTGTATACATGCGAAACCCAGCGGTTGCAGAATACTACTGGTACAGCGCAGTTTCAAAACCACTTTCGAGAGATTTAGGAGTTTTCCAATGTCGCACCCTCCATCAAGTGTAAGAAATATCATATCTGACATCAGTATGCAGCATGCGCCTTAAGCCCGGATCGTAGGCTATAGGGATAGCTACAGTCACGTCTACGGACCTCTGTAAAGTAGCGGACGACATAAATTCGTGAATTCCTCAATGGCTCAAAGGTGATCACAACAGTATTCGAACTAAAATCCCCTCACGGCATGATGGGCATTAGCGAGGATTTCTGCAGGATAACGACGTCGCTAGTGGGCGCTGTAGCTTCACCTAGCGTCTGGATCTACTGCGAAACACTTGACTGAACTCACTCATTCACTTACACCTGGCTACAAAATCTAGTGATTTTTCAAGAACTAGTCTAGATGGGGGCGATCAGCCGATCAATTGTTCATAGTACGAGAAAGTGCTAAAGGCCAGAGTATCAGATCATAGGCTATTGGCCTCTACTACTGTATTAGCAAGCCAAGAAAAAATACAGGCCGAAGCTGTACCCGAGACTCGTAAACAGAACCGTCACGCTCGATTTAATTTTACAGGGCAATTACTTTTTCCTAAGCGTAATCAGAGGACGGCGGTACCAAACACAAAGCGTTTTACTCAATCTTCAAATATCAATATCTTGTGTCCTTACGATTGCAGAAAATCCGCAACTAAGTTGTAACGTATAACGCGAAACGTCGGACAAGAGAAATACTAGCTGGCTAGCGGCTATAGGCCTACCTAGTACCATGACCTACTCTAGGTAAACTAAAGTAGGCCATGCTAGTACCTACATCGATGGTAGCTCATGACTCTACACTATAGGGGGTCGACCGTATCGTCGGATTATCGATATCGGCCGTCAGTCATGTGAAAGGCCATCGTATCGTCCTTGAAATAACCAATACCGATCGATCTCTACTCTACACTACACAACACATACCGCCTTATCAGGTTATGGCCCTCTCTGCTATCGTGACACATCTATAATACCATACAGTAAACGACAAGGACAGCTGATTGATGTTATAACGCTTCTACTACCTACCTGTCTACCCTAGACGCTGAGCCCTAGACCTCTGGAACGTGAATATCTTTTTTGGCCTTTACTAAAACGGCAAGTAGGCCTAGGCATGTGACTGCATCGCTTGGCATCAGTATGCACTAGAGCCAACGCAGCTGAACTTCTGATTACACGAGCAGTGTAGTTTACTGTGGGCAATAGCGCAATATCTGCCGCAGGGAGTCCACAAACGCGAGGCAGTGACTGAACATTGCAATACCCGGACAATTTAGGCCTACTGTATGTTTAAAATGCACGGCAGACATGCAGAGCTAGAAATGTCACACTCAGACTTCGTTCACGGATCAAAAGACAGCGGATTCAATCAACGCCTCTATCTAGTAAGCAAAGATATATAGCCTACTGTAGGCCCATCATGGCATACTAGCTGCACTGCATACTAGCGATCGACCGATATAATGTAGGCTATATTGATTTTCCGGATCGATACTATGTTCGGTTATCTGAATCGAGTAGACATATTCGTGGTTAGTTCATTTTGCAACTCACTGTATGTGCAGTGAAGCGGGTGAATCCATGAAGCCAATAATGTCCCCCGTCGCGATTTGATAACTTCGTTTCCGGGGCTGAAACCAAACTGTGGGGACGCTTTGTGTGCTTCAGCCGTGAAACGTTGTCAAATTGAACGTTTACACTTTTGCAAAAATAATGAAACCGATCAAAATTTCTTATAAACATAATAGGCCATATCTTATATCTGTTTTTGATCACGCATTATGACGTCCAGGGTACAAAATATAAACAGATGCAGAAAGTACTTCATCGTGAAAAATTATAGGAATGTAGTATAGTGTCTATAGTATCGCCTAAATCGATGTTCCATTATGAACGGGTAGACGGGGAAATGTCTTATTCGAGGGAATGATAACGAAGAGCGCGAGAATATGGTTGATCAATGTGACTGTTGGTAAATCAACATAATTCAGCAATTATTGATCCCAGAGACGCCTTCGACTTCCGCAATGCGAACATGCATAAAAGGCCGATTTCCTTCTTGCTAGCTATACGTTGCCTCAGTATATTCAGTCGATAGAATTTGTGTCGGATGGTGAGGACAGTACTACCTGGCCGCGAACTCTCTACTAACAGACCATCCGTTAGTGGGCGTCAAGCCCCATTCTTGGCTTGTAGTTCGCTTATTCAGCAACAACAAATCATGTGCATACCATGTGCTTGTTTTGCTTTCAAGAAGCGATGGCATGTGGAGTCAACTCCTACAAGAGGATATCGTCAGGGTTAAGTAGGGACTCAGGACGTATATCTACGACCCTTGTTAGTTATTCACTTTATTAATATTTGGTGGTTGTTGTTTTTAGTCGACAGACGAATGTTTTTAATAGGCTATATTACTTCTTAATTGAATGATATTTGAACATTGTAACCAGGGGCTGGTACTGGTATCATTGGGAATCGCTCTGGTAGAGACGCACGAGGCGTTTAAATGCAGATTTCCGAGAATAAGACATTTTCTGACAAGATAGCAGAGAACTTTTCGTCGTGTAAAGATAGATTTCGCCACTTACTCTACATCATCAAAAACATTTTTGGTTCCTCCACACCTTAAGTGACTAAGGCAAAAGATTACAAGTCGGCCAGACATCCGTACACATACATCATGGCTGAAGGTGGCGTACCTCAAACTTCCACTGCCGCTACTGAGAACACTGAATGCGTGGATGACGCCATAGGTCAACTGGCAATTGCCTTTGAGAGTGCAGAACGTAAACTCTCAGACAGCCTAGCATCCAAAGCTTCGTCTCAGATTGTGGTTGAAGCCAAAAATGACTTCGATATCACTACTCGATGTATTTACGACAAGCTAGATGAACTTGCTGCACCATATACTGCTGAATGCAGAAGCGACAAGACGATACCCCCTGACCTTACAAAAATTGAAGCATTCTGGGGAAAATGTGGACGTCACAAGCGTGCTGCGGATCGCGAATACAGCAAGTATACCATTGAACATGTCAGCCTTTCCTCTATCGACGTTAGACAGTATACGATGGGGAAAGAGCCTTCTTGCAAATCAAACTCGAAAGCTCGTTCCTATGTATCACGATCCCTACAAATTGAGCTCTTGGAAGCGCAAGTCGAAATACAGGAAGCGCAAATAGAGTTAAAAGAAAAACAGGCACAACTGGATGCGGATCGTAAAATTCTTCGTGCTAAAACAAGGCAACAGATTGCTGTGTTAAAAGCAGCCTCAAAAAGCTCTCCAGGCTCCGTGATATCTTTAGAAGATCGTCATATCAAGCTAAGAGAACCATTAGCACTTGAAAATGTGAGTACAGCTCCAGTAACTGTTAATCCTACGATGTTAACTGCTCCTGCCCAGACTCCCATTAGCTGGCAGCCAGTAATGAACCTTTATGATAGGACTGCTCGCGCAACCAAGGTACCAGCAGCTCTTGGTGGTCATGAGAGATTAGGGCACTGCTCGGCACTTCCCCAAGGTGATAATGTACGTGATGCCCTCAAGTTACAAATGAGTAAGCTGGAAACCTTTACCGGGGATCCATTTCGCTTCCACACGTTCAAGAGGGAATTTGAGAAATTGTTTGAAGGTACTGCGTTCGATGAGCAATCTAAGGTGCATCATCTTGTTGGTTCTTGCTCTCCGAGTATACAAAAAATCATTCGTCGCTGTCAGTCAAGGCGCACCGGTGGTTTGGCGCAGGCATGGGATATACTTTACCAGAAATACGGGACTGAAGAAGCCATATTGCGTGCCACTTATAACAGACTGGCTAGTGGTCCGCTTATAGACACAAACGATGATGAGCAATTGGAAGAAATTGCTTCAGAACTGTTGGAAGCCGCAGATGCGCTCAAAGGCACAACGTCCATGTACGTGTTAAATGGCCGGAGCACAGTGCAAAGGCTCTCGACGCGTTTCCCCCGGCCATTTCTTGAGGAATACTCTTCGAGAGCCAGTGATCGGGCGGCAGGGTCGGCCTTAAGATTCAATTTTCGGAATTTTGCCGAGTATGTGTATGAGCGGGCCATAGAGGCTAGAGACAGTGTGGCTGCAATTCTTCGCCAGTATGATGCACAAAAGTCGGGGCATCAGACTTCTGCAAAACGAGACAATCCAACATCGAAAGGCCAGAAAAATACTTCTTTAACGGTAGCAAGAAAATCGTCCGTCCAGTCATGCCCTTGCTGCGACGAACCACACGATTTGTACAAGTGCCAAGAGTTTAAAGATAAAGAACCTCGTCGGATGAAAAAATTCCTCACAAAGAAGAAGTTGTGCTTCAATTGCTTCAGTCCTGATCACGCAAATTCGAAATGCCCATCGAAGTTTCGCTGTCAGGTGGATGGATGCAAGAAGACTCATCATACGTTGATTCACGATGCTTTCGACACTGCGAGTAAACCATCGGAAAACTGATCTGGAGGTAACCCTATTGAGTCTAAGCAAGTGAATGCTGTGAATGGGGCCGGCGTGCCTGTACTATGTCAGGTGGTGCCGGTACTTGTGCGACCTTTGAGCACAACAGACTTGCAATCATTCATGCGTTGACTGACGTCACTGCTTGGAGGCATTGTCGTACCAAAATTAATGTTGCGAATATCGCAAGTCAAGGCCTGATGCCCGACCAGTGGGAAACTGCCATGACTTTGATCAGTGGTCCTTGTTTCCTCAAGCTGCTTGAGCAGAAATGGCCTCCAGTTGCCGTGCCGGAACCGATAGTTGAGTGTGCTAGCTCGTTGGTTGCGCTTGTGTCATGTCCTGGCAATGACTCGCCTATACACGACCTGTTGCGTCATTTCTCATCCTTTGACAAGTTGATGCGGTCTGTGGCGTGGATGGTACGTTCCGTTTGCATTTGCGTTGGCGTTGTTCTGCATTGTTATTCGTATACAGACGGTCTGTCAGCCATCCGCTTCTCGTTTTAAGACACTTGTTTGGCTCCCACACATTTGATCTGATTTTCATAAGATAATTTCCATTTAGGTAGGACATAATCTGTGGACAGTGATTCTTACAATATTCTTTCAGTGAATCTTCATTATATACCGCTGTATTCTGATATATCAGAAGACTTAACAAGTTAATTGAAGATTTCAATAATTGCTTTCCTCACACTTTCGCTTGCGCCCACTCTTATGAGATGGTCTTTGAGATTTCGTTTGACATGATTGAAGCGCAACACGTGCTGTGCCTCTGTAATCGCCTTTTAACAGTTCGACGTGCATGGACGTCTCGTCGTCTGTTCCAAACATGAGCGAAGAGTCGTTTCTGCCAAGAAATATTTTTTTGAGCCGATTTCCGAAATTAGAATATGTATTTTTGGTTGATTTGGTGTGTAAAGAATATGGGGGGTTTTCCTGTATCAGATCTTATCATTGCTAAATTCTTGAAGACCATTACGGTCGCGAAAATATCCCCCAAATTGTATGTTTTATCAACAGACAACGGAGTGTGCCCAGCAAAACAAAATAGCTTTATGTCCTTAATTTGCTCAGTAATGTACGGGTTGTACAAAATGGCTCGTCCTTGTCAATCGTACAAGACTGAACATATGGGTCAGAATTGACCCTGCTCAAAACCTTTTGGTAATCGTCCGATATTGTGCAAGATCCTGCACTCGTAGACACGTGAGGTGAAAATTCTTTTTTCTTACGCAGTCTATTTTGGTCCCTGGTGATTTTTTGGTTGCATGAGTTCAAGTCTGAGTTTTTCATTAAAGCCATGTATGCCTTTTTTGGTGGTAGCATGCTGGTGTACCTTTTGGCTTGTTTGTAGGAATTCGGTGGAACTCCTTACATATTCGCTAGCACAAGCTCGGGAAGCGTTTCCATAGGCCGTATGTCCCGGGAATTTACCACGGTATTCCTAGGCAGCGGGTATTGTATCGGAATTATTTATCCATAAAACTTTCCGCTGGTAGTTTGGATCGAATTTATTTTTACCTAAATATATCCCTATTTCAATTAGGGAGTATCTTGTTTTGTTTGAGAATTCGAGGACCTCTATATAGACGTATTTTGCTTAATGCGTTAACAAATTTTCCCGTTCCACTTAAAAACTAGTTTCAAGTCGTAGATTAAGAAATAGTGGGTAGGCCTAACTGCGCTGGAAATTGATCGTAGATTAAGAAATAGTGGGTACCTGCGCTGGAAATTGATCGTAGATTAAGAAATAGTTGGTACCTGCGATGGAAATTGATCGTAGATTAAGAAATAGTGGGTACTTGCGGTGGAAATTGATCGTAGATTAAGAAATAGTCGGTACCTGCGCTGGCAATTAATCGTAGATTAAGAAATAGCGGTAATTTTGGGATACCTGCGATACCTGAGTATATCCACTGGCCCCGACAGGAGAACAATTCACGGCGGATGTATATTTATATGCATGGCCACTCGTGCCGCGCCTCATGTCTGGCTATTGGCGATCTCGTGTTAATGTGTGATGACTGATGAGAATTTGCCCCGTAGTAAATGGCCAAAGGCCCTTGTTATAGATGTACGACCCGATGAACATGGCTTGGTGCGACACCTTAAGGCCGGGTCTGCCACTGGTGAATACAAGCGAGGCGTGCGTGAGCTCTGCTTAGCTGGATTAGTGGTCGTGCTGCCTGTGTGTCACATGGCCTACTCTACTAATAAAGGCCATGGTGTCACTCATAAACCTTTTTAAATATTTCTTTAGGCTTGCAATTATTTGTAATTCTCGTACTGTGATCTGTGTTATGTTATGTTTACACGGTTCTGGAATGCTTTAAGCTGTTTTTCTTGGTCTTGCCATGACTCAGTGCAGTTAAGATACCCTTATATGCATTTTTGTTGTGCAGTTTTCGCCAATTGCCTCAATTTTGTAACATTATCATGCATATTGTCGCTGTGCAAATTTTTTCTGATGTTTGCTTGGCATTTCATTGTTATGATCCCAGAATTACCTGTTTGCAATGCATTTTTTTGTACACGGTCCCCTGTTGGTAAATCTGTTTGCTACAAGACTGAGTTAGGGCGTTAGCCGTTAAATCACCAGTGCGCGTCGCGACGCCATCGCATGTGCGACACCAGCTTTCGTTTTGATATTACCGTTATTTATACTGTTGACTGTTTTCGAATATCACGTATCATTGCCGTTTTCGTAATGTTTACCCTTTGACGCAACCTAAGTGAGGCTTTATTGAAGTGAGACACATAAACACAACAGTGAGAACACTATAACAGAAAGAACCCATAGAGTTACAGTAGGTACGGACAGTACAACGGCAACGTTCACAATGCAGAGAAACAGAACAGTACGACAAAGGAAACCTCCCACACGTGGAGCACTCTATCAATTAATTGGCACGGTTATAATGATTACAATTACTGTGCGTTACACGGCATCGGAGAAACGTACAGAACGTAGACAGGGCGGTTACCAATAGTTCACCCTTTTAGTACTATAACGCCTATCGCTTTTGTATACCATTACCGTTTTTGTGCCGTATGGGATCACCGTTTTATACTTTAAGTTGACTGTTTTCGTATCATTACCGTTCTCGCAATGTTTACCGTTTTTATACTGTATAGGCCTATCGTATTTGTACACTCCACTACTATATTGTAACCGCGATCAATGAACTGGACATTGATTTTGCTTGTTTTCGCTTAGTAATTGTGGATTTGCATATCGGGGATTCCGCTCAGGAGACAATTGTATAATAGGGTTGATATACAAGGTTGTAATCGTAAAATACTACGCATAATACTTACAACAATGGAAATTTTCCATTAACATTACACGCGTTACAAAATACCTCGCATCACACATGCCCAGGATATGCATTGACATGATCGTGATATCCCGGCATACAAACAAATTATCGCGAAACGTACATAGCGATACACCTATCAATCACTAGCTGAAGTTAAGGCACAACCTCCGGTCGGAACATTTTGCTGAGACTTCAATATATGCTGCAGAGTGGAAACGATGAGGCTGAAAAGGAGAGCCGTGGACTGAGACATGCAATCATGTTTATAGGCATTATCAGGGTAATTTAAGCAGGAATGGAAATAACACGGCATGAATGCAAAATACGCCACATCTGAAATTCATTCCTGAGTCCATGCATCATCCATTACTTCAGGCGTTCCTGAATCACGTATACGGTGCGAAAACCTTCATTCGGTGTTGTTGTCTGGCTGTATACTATAGACTATACAAGGGAAGTCGCACAACTTCTTAATTAATCACGAAACCGATCAATTAATTATCTCAGCATAACTGCTACCCAATTAAGCGATTCGTTTCTATCACGCTTTGATGCTATATTCTAAATGACGTGGAGATGGTGAGTGTATAAACTAATCGATCGTATCACGACTACGGAAACACTAAACGTTGATATATGTCAGTCTGACATGATCAGATCATCCATCAACTTGGGAGCCGCGCGATGCGTGATCGATATATAGCTTTTGGTAAACAACACTTTGTGACGCAAGATTACCAAATTAAATTGAATATATACTTGCTGTTCCTGCGCTCGGCAATGAGTTATGATGGCTCTTGCTTGCTAATAAGTATTGCCGACGTCATTTTCCAAGCGACTTCGACACCTGGAAAGTCTAAAGCAAATGGGAGGTCACTGGCAGATCTTCCAACGAAAGATGTGTTAATATTTGATTTTCAGACCAAGAGGAAGGAAATATCCTATAGAATGTCCAGCCTAACCTTCAAACCGCTTTTTCGATCAGTAATTGTCAGAAACCGTGTTCTAATTTTGTTATCTGTATCGTAGTAGAGGATACATATTATCCCTGGGGCTCGGGGAGTTCGTAACCATCAAGACCTAAAGGTGGGAGGGATTTTATCAGAATAGGTCGACTACTAGAAAGCAGTTGCGCGATAGAGAAAAAAGCAAAAAGAAGGGGACGTGACTTGGTTGTTATAAAATACGCCTGTCGTAATTTCAACCGCTCTCATATGACTGAAGCAGACACTTCCAGCATTATTATGTGTTATATTGCTAGGACGTTCGGTAGGCACAATGGGTTTGGGATCCGCAGCTCGCTCATAAGGCTAGTGATGGATCTTATCAGACGAACTGATAAATAAAATCATTTATCTACATACTCAATTGCACTTTTATGATGTTAAAGAAGTACTGAGGAGCAGGGATGTCAGTACAGACAGTGTACCATATATAGCCGATATATATCAACAACAAAAATCAGACGTTGCAAAATGGGCTCGCCACTGGAGGCGGAAGTGGCGAGGGTTTTCGTAATAAGGTCTTATATTCACTGCTTACTCCACCTCCTAGTTTGACTGTCCACCTTCTGATCGGGAGGGTCCGTGTTCGATTGCCGACCGAGTCAAGACTTCCAAATTGATATCCGTTCCTTACTGCATGACAGTTAGTATTGTGGGAGTGCAGAAGGTTAGCCTACGATTGTTATAGTGATCGGGGCTTTTAACTGGAGCGACATGCGTACTATAAGCACTGACATGTCGCATATGACCTTAGTCGTTGAAACCGCCATAAACCCACAACATCAACAACACTGCACCACCTCATTGCATGCTTATAGTCTTCATATCTAGTGAATGCAATATGCGGACAAACGCGGCCGGAATCAAGTCCACTGGCATCAGGTTTACGAGGCATCTTGCCCAAAACAGCAAATTCTTATGTCATACAATCCGTTGCGGCCACCTAATGAACCTGACGTGACGAAGTAGGAAGCTGGAGGATGGTTGACGATAACATTTTCTTTACTGACAGTTTTTATCTCGAGCTACATTTTCTTCAATTGATGATATGAACGTGAAAACTGCCATCTTTGCCATCGCTCTGATTCTTACTATGGCGTCGGTCGCTTTGTGCCATAGAGGAGGAGGTAAGTCTGCGGTATCTAAAGTCGGGATTTTCTATCCAGAGTTTGAGAACCAATAAGCGAAGACCTTTACTAAAAAAAACCTCATACGGGATTCATACAACTAAACACCACCCCGCATAGTAGAGAACAAATGCAGAATGACCGTCTCTGCGAAGATAGCAATTAAGGAGAGCCACGAACTGCTACATGCAATTGTGGTTTGGCGCAATCAGCGTAAAGCAGGAATGCAAATAACCTCACATAATTGCAAAATACACCACATCTCAAATTCATTCCTGAGGCCATGCATCATCCATTACAACAGACGTTACCGAATCACGTATACGGGGCGAAAACCTTAATTCGGTGTTGTTGTCTGGCTGTATAGCAGGGTGTCGAACCGTATCCAAAAACGGTTTCGGTTTTGTTCCGGTTTCGTTCCTGCTTGTCCATAGAGAGCGGTTACCGGTTTACGCCGACAGATGAACCGGTTCTGGAGCGGTTCAAATACTGGAAATCGTTAGTTCGTTGCGGATGCGATACGCGGACAAATAACCATGTTTATCGACATATATACCCGTCACTTTATAGTGTAGGCTACGCAAGACGAAGTTTTAAATCGAAATTCTTACGATAAAAATAAACACTTGAATTTTGATTTGTTAAGTCCCCGAGAATTTGTGTGTAATGGTAACTTGCGAGAATTTTAAGCAACGAGTCTGATCGTCAGCCGAGATGTAAGCGCGCGGTTAACAGTAATTGAAATCGCTATTCCAGATTGGCGGCATGTTTTCCGGACGACTTTGCGAAATTTGCGATTTGACACACCGATTTATCGTTATCGTACGAATTCGCCCTGTTCATTTCCGCCGACACTTTGCTCGCGTGCCGAGCTGACGTGTTGAGACCTACCTTTCAATTCCAAGTGCGACAGGGCAATTGACCGGTCAAACTTTTTAAAGAGTGAGATAATTTAACCGATTGCGGAAACATGTTGATGTATGTGGATAGTTCAAAGAAATAAACCGCTGGAACCTCCATTTAGAAAAACGGTAACCGTTTGCTAAAAGAGCGGTAACCGGGAAAATGCCACAACGGTTTCGTTCCGGTTCCGGTTAATTGGAAAATTAAAAAAACGGTTCGGTTACGGTTTCCGTTCACAAAAATCGAGCGGTAACCGTTCTTTTTCGTTCCGGTTCCGGTTCGGTTCGACACCCTGCTGTATAGAGTGAAGTCGCATTACTTCTGACGTTCGAACAAAAACGGAGGTGTTGTGTGTGTGGTTGTAATTTATCATGAAACCGATCAATTAATATTTGCAGCATAACTGCGACTCAATAAAGCGATTCGTTTTCATCAAGTTTTTCAGTAGGTGTCATACATGACATATATCCTAAAAGACGTGGAGATGCTGAGTGTATAAGCTAATCGATCGCATCACGAATGGGCACGACCACGGAAACACTTCACATTGATGTCATGTCAAGATCAGACTATCTACCTGAACCGCGCGATGCGTGATCGATATGACTTTTGGTAAACAACGCTTGGTGACGCAAGATTACCAATTTAAATTGAATACTTGCTGTTACTGCGCTTGGTATGTTGCGTAAGTTCCTCCTGCTAATGAGTGGATGGTTTGGCAATTACTGTGACAAGCTTGCTAATATAAGTATCTCCAACGCCATTAGCCAAGCGACTTAGACTATC
>JASFYC010000286.1:0-17240 GCA_030412335.1 Botrylloides violaceus | reverse complement strand
ATGGCGCATATCAGCAATCCCATGGCATTTCTGATACGAACTCCTGTGAGCCACGAAGTAATATTTCATTTCGCAACCAGGTCAATTCAGAGCATCATGTAGGGGTTGGCTACTTACTACTAATAACCAATCAACATGGTAGATGCTTTTCCTATAGATTTTATGCATTCTGTTTGCTTAGGTGTAAGGAAAAAGCTTTTAAATTGTGTACCATAAAGGTCCAGGCCTGTTCGGCTTTCACCTAACAAATAGAACTGGTGAACACAAGACTAGTAAATTTGAAAAACCGTATTCTAAATTTGTTTGCACGAAAACCTTGCCTCTGAAAGAGGTTGATCGTTGAAAAGCTGTTGAGTTCAAGATGTTTTCACTGTATTTTGGAAAATTCGTGTTTAAAGGAATATTGCGATTAGATTTATACATTCATTTCGTAACATTGAACGTTGTCATTTGTATTTCTCGTCATATTACAACTGAATTGACATACTATACACACAAGTTTCTTGTTTGTGCAAAAAGTGCAGGACGTTATGGCGAGGATTTTGTAGTGTATAATGTTCACACATTACTTCATTTATCATAAGATTCTGTCAGATTTGGTGGTCTTGATAACTGTTCTGCACTCAAGTTTGAAAAATACATGCAATCATTTTTACGGAAAGTTAGGTCCGGTAAGAATCCATTATGTCAGATAGTAAAGCAGCATAGTGAAGCTGTGCATAGGAATTTGGGCGGTCATTCCGAAAATAATGCTACATATGCAACACTCAGACTATTTCGTAGGGAATAGAGCAACTCAGGATGTGACGTTCCCCGTTTATCGAGGGGGTTGGTGCGTTTGCGAATATCGTAATGTAGTTGAACTCCGCGCTGATTTGACTCCAAACTGCGTGTTCGAAACACCCCACGATAAACGCCAGTCTGTGACGTACGCTTGTAAGAGCTCCTCACACGTCGATCTGTCTATACTGTTCTTGTACGAGTCTTAGTCGAGACAGAATTGATACCAAATTGATGATTAAATTGAAACAATATTCCAAGTCACTTCGATCACACGTTCGTGGGATGAAATAATATTAGCGAGGTCGAATAGATAAGTCGAACGGTATCTTCTATGACTACATGTCTACAGTGCATATATTCTACTTTTCGGCAGACGACCAGATACTGAATGCTGGAATAAAAGTCTCCCGATTTCGAATTCAAAACGTGGCGCCAAATATTCTCACGTGGTTAAACCACGGGAAAAACAATCCTAAATTACGTCAGAGAATTATCTACGCATGGCTTGCGGTCGGTAGCGGTACTGTTGTTTTATGATCGGAACAGCAGAAGGGTATTTTGTTAACACTAGGTCAATTATCGATTCTGTGTGCGATATAAGCTACTTAAGTATATGTCTTGTTTGGTATAATCCACTAATGGATGTTACTCTCAGAGAATTTAGGACAAGTCCAGTGTCCTAGATACGACAGTTGATGTCACGTATATACATTCAGAAATGTATACGCGACACACCCGCACTACCACTTCTCAGTTGAGAAATATCTGCAACAACTGGAGCAAATGTTTCTAACCACAATCTTTTACTATCCCACGTGACTATATGACTTACCATTGGGCCCAATGATTAGTTGATTACCCTATGGACCTACAGCTCGCCATTTACATTTATTACTGTCAACAGTAACGTTGGCTTTGTGGTAATCTGACACATACGAGGGCACCAGTGTACATAAAAGTCCTACACAGTTGAAAATATACTCGTGAAACAAGTGAAATGGTTACACAATTAGAATGAGTAAACTGCGCTATCTCATAGATAGTATCAATCAAGGCATCTTTCCAACAAAGTAATGCGAAGTAATGCTCTACAATTTACATTATACGAAAATAGTGGAAGTGTTTGGTTTATCCTCAAGAGAGTTCACCCGAGAGGTATAAACCCGAAGTGTATAAACCCGGCTAAAATGAAAGACCTCCCAGATTGCTCTAGCCTTATAGCAACTCCTAACCTTGGCACCTTATGAGTTGTTATATGGTGTCCACGTAATCATGACTTTAGCAGCTCCTAACACCACACTCCATACACATTTGCCCGTTTTCGACCTCCTTATCGGATTTTCGGTGCATTAACATCACCTGTTTTCATGGTCTGCACTTTCAATATTTCTACCCTATGACGTCATACTGTCATGTGATTCTTTATAATTCAAATCTTAAACTTTGCTTTTCATTCCATCTTCACCTGACGAAGGAGCAGAGCTCCGAAAGCTTGTGCATTATATTCCAATAAACTGGACTGGACGTTAAATCTGTGGTGACTTATTATAATTAGTACAATTTACATTGTAACATTTACAAGAAGCTGCGAATGCATTTTCAAGTAATAGTAAGTTATACAGCTATTGCTGTAAGCGTACTTGCATTATTTGATGATGTCAATATTGTGACACACAATGATAGCCACTCTACCATTGTACCAATACTGCCCCTTGCAGCGCGTCGATAGTTATGCTGTTGCGACCAATGATAGCAAGTTGCACCTTCTTGCCAATTCTGCATCGCTGTAGCGCCTCGGGATCGTCTACCTAGCGTGTGTGTTTTAGATATCAAGTCATAGTTGTAGATCTGCATGACAAGAAATATTTCGGACTTGCTCGCATAAGTTCTTGATATCTCGAATTTGTGCAAAACATATGTTCTGTTTGCTGGGTAAGCATTAACCTGGCGTATATAGCATTAATAGTTAACGCCATAATTCAAATCCACATCAACAATTGTCTTAGGGCTCAATTTATTTTTTAAATGTTGAATAAAAAGCATATATAATTACATTATGAACAGATGAGATTGGAATATTGCATTAAAAAGAGCCACGGATTATACTGTATGTTGTAGTGAAATAATTGATTGCTTGATTTGATTTGTGACAAGATATCCAGATTCATCAAATTTCAATTATCTTCCGAACCGTTTTGAGAACCGAAATCCAAAAGTGGGATTGGTGCGACCCCAAGGATCTCGTTGAATACTCTGCAAGAAAAACACAATTTTGTATTTTTTGCAGCCAAGTTACTCAAAGCGTCTAATACCGACCAGACCAGCTGTAATTAAGATAAAATATACAGTAAGAGGCTATAGCTTGTATTGAGGCAAATCAGAACCCCAGCCAATATCGCATGCTTTAGCCCCTTGTTGGCGAGTGTACCTCGTCCCTCAGTCACAAAGGAACAAGTATCTATTGCCAACCAGTGCAGTCCCTCGACGTAGTTGAAGACAATCCCGTATCGAGTCACGTCTGGGGCCCCGGTAAAGTCGCTTGAATTACCTCGACCACAGTATGATTGGTGGTAGTGTAGCCTAAAACGTCCAATGGACGTCGCACGTCAGCCACTAGGGAGCAATAGTCAATCGCTAACCAATGCAAAACTATGCCGTGGGGCCTATTTTGACGTTGGTGCCACTATCGCACGCGCTTACGTATTGTTGTATACTTACCGCACCAGCTCCGAAGCTTCCTCCTTTAAACGTCTAAAAGCAATGCACAAACTTATGAGTCATCACTACTAAACCATTAACTGAAACTCAGTATGTACGTACCCTTGTGTACTCGACACGGGCGCCTCTACTGCCAAATGAATTGGCATTCTGCAAAGTAAAAGCAAAAGGTTTATACATGGACATCATAAAGGTCTGTTGTTGTTTGTTTGCCTGTTGATCGGGTTGTGTTCCGGGTTTGAATCCCGACCGATTCAAACTAAAAGACTTTACAATTGGTATCTGTATCTCCTCTTCTTTTGCAGTCAGTGTCGGGTTAGTGCGGAGGCTTGCTGTGGTGGTCATAGTGATTCGGGCTATAAGCCCGAAGTAGTGATACATGTATAGCGTAGGCATTGACCTGGCGTACATGACGTTTACTGTAGTTGAAAACACCATCATCAATTCTACTACAACGACCCATGCTGGAGACGTCGGACACGGCAACTATACGGTTGCCGTTTCTAGCCTTCTTTGGTAATGGTTGTCTTTAGCCACAACGAAATGGACAGTATTTTTATAGTTCCAGCTTTGCATTTATGTAGTAATATTTTTGAACTTTACGCTCAGCCCGCGTGTGTCTCGAGGCTCCGATTTCGCATGGCTTTTGGTGCCCCGTGTGTGGCTAAGGGTATGCAAATGCAACACTGGCATTTTGACACGTCCCTAGCCTTGACAATACCACACGCTGGCCATGTGGGGAAGCTCGCATCTTCTGACTGATTCGGACAAAAGGCGCCACTAATATCATCCATAATTACAGAATATAAGATTGTAAGGAGGGTACTAACCCACGATACGAATCTATCGCGCGATGCCGATTGCTAACGGGGCTCTACAAGAAATTCGTGGTGACCCTATACTTTTGTTTAAATGAATTTATAATTTCATTATTGTATTTGCATATTCAACACGAACACGTACTCACCACAGAGGCTCCAAGTCGTCCGCCGAAAGCTCTCTAAAAATATCATGAAATATAATATGTTGATAAGAAATGTGGTGATATTACGATTTTAATCGCAGAATATTCAGCGCTGAGGCCGTTTATATTGGACTGCATGAAAGTAAATTATAGAAAAGTAACTCACATGATCGTATCCGGCGCTAGCTTGCCATGCGTTGCTAGGTAAATGATATTTCTGTAAAACCATTTTTTGCCATTACATGGTGGTGAAGGCAAATTTTAGAATCACCTTCTATCGATAATTTTATTAGTTTAATTTCTAGCCAACCGCATATCATTCAGCAAACCAACAGCTGATTTACGTAGTAGCTGTACGACATAGCAGCTTGTTTCCCGGCCAATTCAAACTAAGCAATTTTAAATACCATCCGTTCTTCCTTGGCTTGGCAGTCAATATCGAGCGAGGGCGGAGAACTGTGGTTCTGATAGTGATCCGGACTATAAACCGGAAGTATTGATGCTGTACCATTTAAACATTGACCTGTTGCTCATGACGTCAGCATATTGCCCGTATGTAGTTGAATACACCTTACATCCAGTACATCAACAGCAATATATGTAGGCGTATTTACGAAGTTTGTCCCTGACTTCACAGATTTACTGATAGGCTATAAGATACTCACCCCTGCTAAATACGCATTGCCGTTTCTGCCGATATTCTGAAAAAATGCGCATAAACAATTAGTAAGACAGAAATAGACAAAGGACAGATTTCGTTGGCTTAGCAGGTGCCTATATTGTCTCGAGTATTCAGCCAAATTCATAGATGTGGCATCTACTGAAGTAATGTATACTGTAGGTGTGTAGGAGATGGGAATTGACCCACAATTGCAAATAACGCTTTTCAGGAGATTACCAGCACGGAATCAATGATTATTTCGTTAGATATTCAGCCGAGGCACGTAAACTCGTCTCTCATTCGCACATCATTCATATTCTTCGCTATGCATTTTCATATGTATTTAGATTTAACCGGTTTCATGTCATAGCATCATCAAGTGTTAAATCGACACGAGTGCTGACAGGCTATCAATTGCATGGACCTCACTGAGGTAGTCATCTGTATTTACGCAATCAGAAATTTACATTCGGCCTACGTAGGGAACGCGGCTACGAAAGCGCATGGCCTTTAGCGGCCTGTGCGTCACTAAGGGTACTGCTAAAGCAACATTGCCCAGCCTACATGCGTCCTTGATTTCGCCATTACGTCCTCTTTCAGGCAATACCAGTCCCAAATGAGTGCGAAAGGGCATGTGCCATCTGTGGTAAATAATAACACCGGCCAGGTATAACCCTAACACGGTAATGTGTAGGCTATACAAAGTATGGCGTTACTTGCAATCGCGCACTAGAGACACGAAAGGACGCTTGGATTTTTCTAACTGGGTACAATCCCGATTGCTGAGGTTGAAATATGCTGCACACATAAATTGAGTCTCTGGCATTGTATAGTAATTACTGATCCAGGCCAGGCCTGTGTTCCAATTACTGAATTTTTACAGGCTTGGAAATTACTTTTTACATTAATCTACTCTAGGCATTCCACCTTTTTATAGCCTGTTTTCTAAAGCGGCCTTAACACTAGTAATCTAGTGTGTTTTACAAAATATTTACATTATTCTCTGAGCAAAATGGAAATTGCAAAAGCAAAATTTAATTTCATATTCATACCTGATTATAACTGCCTGAAAATGTAGTTCCATATCTGTCGTTCTCCTAATGACAGAAAAAACACCTTGGCTGTCATATTAGGAAACCAAAAGGTTCATTTCAATGGATCGCATTTGAAATACAACCGTTTGACTACTCGCTTACTGTTTGAGAGGTCTCGGATTCGATTAATGGCCTAACCATGATCCAGGGTATTAACTAGGAATATCGACACGCATATGAGCGTGTACCTGAGTATATGACCTTATCACTATAGTTGAAAACGCCTGAAATCCAAGAAACCAACAACAAACATCACTTACTATGCTTCCTTGCACCCGTCCACCTGCTTGACGCTTCGTTCTTCTCAAGTTGTGCTGGATAAAAATTATATTAATAAATAATTGGGCGTTTTTTAAGTGACCAATTTGTTTACTCACCGATCCTTCCGATGTAGGTGTTTCTCTTTCGTTTTCAATTAAAAGCTGCGGAATCTACAATGCACATCATAGTGCTTAGTAGCTAGTACCGACAGACGATCATTTACCGGCTTTGTGGTGTAATGGTAGTCGTCGGCTACGAAACCGTTTTGTCCAGGGTTCAAATCTCGTAACCGCATTATACCACAGTTGTTAAAAATTTTATCCATAGTTCATTCGCTAAGTGGCCAGAGCATTCAGTATAATTCGGATGGGTGGCGCTCTATTTCGATAGCCTATCGGCACCTTCGGTGCGTCATTGTCCAACTGGCATATGCACATCATGTCTGCGCGATTGTCATATGTACCGTTAGTGTATGTGTATATCATGTGAGACTGTATATGCAGCTCGGTTGGCCATCTAGATTGACTGCGCGCCTTTTGATTGGGAGGTCCGAAGTTCAATTTTTGCCCGAGTCAAACCCAAAACTATAAAATTGGTATCTCGTTACCCCTATGCTTCGCAGTCATTATCGAAAGAGTGTGGGGGGGATGGTTGCATAATCGATATTGGTTATGGCTTGTACTACCATGCAACGATTTGACGTATATGACATAAGCGATCGAAAACGCTATCAATTCAAGACCGCAAGCAACAACAATTCATGCAGCGAGTATCACCCAATGAAGGAGTGAGGTCCCGAAAGTTTGTGAATATGTTTCGTGAAAAATTTGGCTGGTCTTTAAAAATTGTGGTGACACTCGATACAGCAATTTTATTTCGTGATGGGCTCGTACCTCGTTCAATATGCATTCATTTTCTATCCAGCAGCAATGTGAGGCAGACGTACATCTATCAATTGTATCGATGTTTTCTCCAGTGCAAAAATCCACACAAGTTTCTGAAAAACACACCATCGTGACAAGAAAGCTCTTGCATGGTTTTGCGACTATCAAGTATTCGGTCTCTCGGTGATCTGGTCCTGGGCTATTTGCGATGTTTCGTTCCGTGGACTGAGCTAACAACAGATAATTATATTCACAATGTTTTATATACAAATCTAAATCTTACCTTGAGGAATTGCAGGGCACTCGCCACGATGCGCCAAAATCAACTCCGTTACTTCACACTGCTTCAATGGCAATGTAGCAGCCTGAGTCAACGCAGCGACAATCGTTGTTATGAGAGCAACAATACACAGCTTCATTGTATTTGATATATTCTGACAACAGTAGATAAAGGACTAAACTTTAAATAACAATATAATAAGTCTTGTGATATGATTAAAAATTGTAATACATATAAGTAGAATCGTCGCAACGAGAATGCAAACTTCGACACTTCGTCGTTGCGATCAGAAAACGCATAATATGCATATTGAATGATAGCGCATGAGCTGTATCCGGCCAACCCAGCGCCCTTCGAATTTGAAGTTCTACCCAAGTCTGCTCTGAATTTGCGATATTGGCCTATAGAAGGATATGTACAGCATGATGGCCACACATTTACAAACATGCATGAACTTCAGATTACTCGTCATTCCGGTAGGCAAAGCAGCGTCGTCTTTCCAATGAAACCTGATATACACGAAATTGCATTTAAAGCGATATGCCTGCTGCTCTTCGGAATTCAGCAAGACAACTGTACCAGTTGCAGACGCCTTGCAAGAGTGTTCGTGTGTCGACAATCAGTAACTGATTGACTTTCGCACGCCGTGTGCCTCAATACGAAGAGTCACATGGAATCTGTAATGCCATTCGAGCAATAATACACATATATATATAGTGTCGGTCAGGATAATTATGTCTGCATGAATGATTGCCGATCCGGCTAGGGGAAATACGCTCAATCGAAAGCGGTCATTGTTTCCTGATCGCAATAGAAAATGTGGTATAGTCTCGATCCGAGAGCAAATTATGGTACTTTTCACAATAGAAAACGATCGAACACTGAAATGCTGTGTACTGAAGTAATATTTGTACTTTCCACCTCACAGTCTTGCGGTTAATGCTGATATCTAGGATAATATGCCCACGGTCGAAACGCCCTTGATGTGAACTGGAAATTCGACGGCTGCCGTTTTTTAGCGCTCTTTTCTATCCTTGCGTTGCGATGTTCAAATTAAATATCGCATTATACTGTAAGATAGTGTGCTAACGGAGTTATTTAAGAGGTAACTACGCCTCAATTAGTTGTAAGCTTTGTAGAGAAAGGCAACATGTTGTACCGTTAACACGCTCATTCCCGTCGCTGCGACTGCGTTGCGTTGATAATACCGTACATGTAGCCGCAGTTGTGGCGTAGTCCATGGTGTAGTTCTTGCAATTAGGTCTACGTTACCGCACTGTACGCTGTGTACAGATAGCTGCTGCGCTTGTCGGCAGGCCCAAATGTACCAGTACCGGTACACGAACAGTCCTCCGCTACCAGGGGCAATTATCTGGCTTTGCAGTAGTAGAAACTATCTACTCTATGTTAGTTACAGGGCAGGCTTACAGGACAGTAGACCATGTTGATAAATACGAGGGCAGGACATTTTGCAGTGCTGTAGTAGTGTCGATTTTTATTCTGCCTTAGTAGTAATGTACATAAAGGTTGTGTGGTGTGTTGCACCATTGCCAATCCATCGGAAAGTCGTAACCCGGGACGTCTTTCATTTCCCATTCAAGAAAGAAATATTGTCCTTAATTGGTACTATTTGTTAGTCGTACTGATGAGACGGTAACAAACCACTCTGTGATATGAGCGAATCACTTTGAAGATAAAAAATGTACAACCTTGCCTGGGAATTGTGGCATGTGCCAGCCTTAGTGATGAATTCTCAACTGAAGAACCTGTCTGCTGCATGGGTAACTCCTGTATCACGCTGAAAATCACCTTTAAATTACAAAAAATAGTGGAGCCGATGACGGACGATCCAAATAGTAATAAATACAATAAGTCACCCCAGATTTAACGTCCAGTCAAGTTTATTGGAACATAATACACAAGCTTTCTGAGCTCTTCTCCTTCGCCAGGTGAATATGGAATGAAAAGCATTTACAATTATAAGCATACAGAATTCTTGGATCCATCCAATAATACGAAACTGTTTGCTGTTAAACTCCATGCTTACACAACAACACAAGTACAAGCATACAGACTTCTTAGATCCATCTTACCTATGCCATCTATAAGCTATTTACGATCACTAACTAAGAGATCTACTGATTCTACAAAAACAAAAAAAAATTGCTGAAATACCTTGCAGAGATAGGCCTATGCAATGATTACGGCCTATTTCTAATGATTGAGGAAATTATACGTGCAGAAATCTGTGCAATATCATGCAGGGATATATTCTTGGCATGGATTGAGAAGTCACCCTGTTCAATGGTATACTATAGCAGTAATGCTGAGAGGATTAAAAATGTAATTGCCATTTGTGTACAAAGTTATACCTGAGATAGAAATACATGGATTTAACCCACTTAAAAAGACTGTATTGAAGATGTCTCAAATGGGTTTCAAACTTCAGGCTCTGGTATCAGACAACCACATCCTAAATGTCAATGCCATCAATGAAGAGTTAGTGGAGCCGATGGCGGACGATCAATAGATATTGTAAAGAAGATCACCACAGATTTAGCATTCAAATAAGCTAAGGCTGGACGCTAAATCTGTGGTGATCTTCTTTACAAATGCCATCAATGTAATTCGTAATTCGCTATTCGCTAATTCGCTATCTACCTGCGTGTTTTGTTTCTGCTGTTACTAATACAAGGAGAAAAGGAAATGCATATAGTTTTTTTTGTCGAAGGGTAATTAAAGAGTAGACCCAAATCTGCCACAGAGAATCGCATATCATTAACCGATTGTTGGAGTTGTGGGGGGAGATCGTCGGTCTGAGGGCTTGAGCCCCTGCCGGTACATCAGCAATAAGACGGTCAAGATAAGCAACCTCTTTTTTTACAAACAGCCGGTAAGGTCTTGTCGCTTCCACGAAATCCTGACTGCAACCTGGATTTTGCTACGTGACACGAGGTTATGTAACACGAGGCGCCATTGCACGCGAAGGATATTTAGATACCTCGACTGCGTCTAAATCAGTCGTTTTCATGGGAAATCACTCGGCCTTCTGCCAAAGAGTGTTTAACATATCTATGATCATATTTTACCGTAGGAACCAAGTTCATGTACGGTAAAAAACCAATAGCCAGGCAATAAAGTTCGCTCTCTTTGAAGGAGGTTGCTGGCAAACTAGCTGCGCGTGCTGAAAACAAACAAATCTATTGATCTTAACTGAGTTTGGTCAATTGTATCGAACCAGCCTCTCACACAGATGTAGGTAGGTATTGGTTATCACTAAGGCGTTTTTTTTACCTGATACCTTTTACATGATAAAAATTGACGTAACAAATTTTGACCTAAAAATCTGGAATTTGGACACTATATTGACACCTAACGAAATTACGCTTAACGTAACGTTCCGCTTCGAACGTATTGCTCCTCTTGCGTCGTTCAGAGTCATCTTCTTGCATGTTTCTGGGCTGGATTGTCGTTTTCGCAGTCTTTTCCACCTTTTCAATATCTGCAAGCCCGCGTGACGTGACTTTAGGGGCCTGCTCTAGACCCCCGTTTTTACTGCTTCCCATGAAATTTCTGTGATGCGCCTGAGGAATGAAATTCAGGCGATGTTTTTGCAGCATTCTCGCACTCTCGCTTTCTTGGTTCGTCCGCGGAAACTTGTGACGCAAAAGCTCTCGCCTGACTGGCAAAATCACCTTTCTGATAGCGGTTACCGCCGACGCCGATATTTGTGAAAGCCCAAATATCGGTCGATCCCAACTACAGGCTTGCTTTTGTTCGCTGAGAAGAGGGACAAATCATTCTTGCGTGTATTATAGTGTTGTTGTGAGATTATTTCAGCCAATCAGGAATCGCGATTAACACAGGTAGACTAAACATGGTAATGAGACGGTTCGGTATTTTTAATGTTGCTATATTTCCTCCTACTTGATATACATAGTCTACAGTACAGTTGATTTTTTTTAATTTATGGCGTTTTTCACCTACTAAGCAACTAAGGTCATGTACGGCAGGTCGATGCTCACGGTATACGTCTCAATACTTTCGGCTTATAGCTTAAATCACTATTGCAACCACGGCTCTCCGCACTTTCTCATTACCGACTGCCAAGCAGGGACGGAACAGATACCAATTTTACAGTTTCGATTTTACTCAGTTGGGAATCGAACCCGGAACCTCCCGATCTGAAGGTGGAAAGTCTAACCCAATTGGCCAACTGAACGGCTACAGTTGATTTAATCTGAGGTAACGCAGGTTGCATCGTGTTACAAGGGAATTAGAGTAATGGCATCGCGGAACAGCTTCATCGCACCAAGCGATCGGCTGTCGACCTCATGCGAATACATTTTGCTGCTCCAAATATTCCACTTTCCACCCCGGGCGCTGTGTAATTCGATATCAACATCATTATTTGGCGTGATTTCATAAGACTCTTGGTATTCCACCAAAAATGGATCATTGCGATGTTATTGTATAAATTAGCAGAATACCAGATTTAATGAACTTTGGTCTGACTTCCATGTAAAGCGGTCAGGTTTAACACTAATGTATTCAAGTTTTAAGTCAGAACCCTCAGTATATACTGGGCCAATGGTACATAAAGGCCGGGACTTGGAGCAAGTTTAGCTGAGTCAGCGGTGCCGTTTGCGCGAACTTCCGTATACCGATCGACGTGAGCACAAGTGCGACCCCGATCTGACGTCATATCCGCCATTTATTTAGTTACACCTCAGTGATTATTTTCCTACAATACCTCTCTGGGGCTTCTGCTGAATAAAATTAAATATCTCAACGTATACCGCGTCGTTTTACATAAATTAAGCCCAAAGTTCATCAGATTGATGCTTTACCAATTCCAGCAATAAGTAGATCCGTAGCGACGAGATTCCAAGACTTCAAGTAACTGAAAACAACAAAATAAAAAACCTATATATCGCATTAACTATTGTCAGATCGCACTTCCCACAAATTGTGCTATTATACTAAAGACTTTTGTATATAGCACCACATCCAAAACCAGTATGTCGACAATTTCATTGACTCTGTCGTTTGGATGACTGTTAACCCGCACTTGTTTAACGAACTCCTTCGACTAGATGTCATATTTCGCGTGTTGTAAATGACTAGTAACAATTAATTGCTTGAGTCTGGAAAGAGTTGTCGCGTGTTCCACACCAGTCACTAATTGGATCCCGCGAAATCCTGTAAACCTTTGCTGACTGAGTGACTACGAATTTTATTTTCTATTTTGAATTTATGACGTTTTTCACCTAATAATGTCATATAAGCCAGGTCGATGCTCACAGTATACGTGTCAATACCTCCGACTTATAGCCCGGATCACTATTAAAATTACGGCTCTCCGCACTTCCCCGAAACCGAATGCCAAGCATGGAAGAAACGGATACCAATTTCAAAGTCTCCCATATGACTAGGTTGGAATCGAACCCGGAACCTCACGATCAGAAGGCGGACAGTCTAAACCACTCGGCCAACTGAACGATACATTATTGTTGCTGATATATCGATTTCAAGCTCTTTCCCCCTGCCACTCGTACGCTTGTGGCGTCGTAAATGATTCTGCTGCCCCTGCTATCTGCTTCTACCGCATCATGAGACTGACATGTGGAATATGGGAATGTGGTTTTCTTTGCCACCAATTTGTTCATTTAGCTTTCCTTTATTCAACGAAGTTACGCATTAAATCAGCTGTGCCCCTGCCCGTAGAGGAGTGTAGCGGTGGATTTTGGAAGTTGCCCGTGTTATTGCAAATTTTCTAAAATAACGCGTATCTTTGTGGTGGCGGTTGCTGGTTTGCTGGCCTTGTGAATAGCATCATGGAGGGAGGTTATTTTTGTCTTGATTATTTCTTCCCAATGTAAAGCACGTCTGGGACTCATGTAGAAGACCTTTGGTTTCGAGGAACGCAAAAGTAATTACGAGATAATCATTGACATACCAGAAGAGACTGTCGTGTCTTTACTGTCATTATTAGACGAAATATACGCTTAAATATCTTCGCAAAGTCACCACCAATTATGGAAATGCTCCTCCCAACAGCCTGGAGATAGCAACGTCACTTTCATTTTTCGTGATAATCCTCTGATTAAATTCTCATCGTGAATCTTCTTGTTGTAAAATAGTTCGTGGGTTGCTTCATATTTACGTAAAAGTCTAGTCAATTTGCAATCTAAGTCGTGCACGGCCAGTCGCTTGATCTGAAATAATAAGATGATTTGTGCCCTGCAGTTTATCAATTCGCAATCCGGGGCTGCAAGCAGGGATGTTGACGCTGTCTTCTATGCGGGGATACTAGCGAACGAGCGAAATCCTACCGCCTCCGCTTCCGCGCATAGTACTCATCCACCCGCGGTCTATCGCGCGATACTTTGAAATATGCGAAAGGCTGAACTTTAACCTTTTTAGATGTAACGAAAGCGTCAGCAGTATGATCGTCGCCAATGAAATCAGTTCACAATATGAAAGCAACACTTGTGACGTTGATATTTAGATATCGTATCGCGATATGTCTCGATTGCGTTATTTACCGTACTTGGTGGAAGCTGGAAGTGGTGGCGTGAACGGTATGCGTGCAACCAGAAGCGAAAGGAATTTCTTGCTGTCTAACATATTTCGGAATGCATAAATTCAGGTTTTTCAACAAATTTGTTAAACACCGCAAAAAAGTAAGATAACGCATCATACCGGTAAAACAGCGCAGCAGCAAGATAGGCCTACCCATCGCCAAGCTCCTTCACTTAATTACCTTTTTTCCTTTGAGGCTTTCAATGAAAGACGACGCATTGAATCTGGGCCATTCCGCAATCAGCACCGCTTCGAAATCACATTTGCGAACAATTTCTCCAATTTCTTGAGATTGTTGTCCATCAACATCAACAATTACATCGGCATATCTCATCTAAAAGTAGGCAACATTCAAAACACGATATTTCAGTCAAATAATCGACCCAAAACATGCCGCTTTTATGAAGTCCTTTAGTGCAATGGCACAAAGGCTTTTTGAGCTAAAGTTATTTTTACCGATTTTTTAATTGGTATCCTTTCCGTGCTTTGAGGGTGCGGTGGGTTGTTGCAGTGATGGTGATCTGCGCTACACACAGGAAGTATCGACACACGTACCATAAAAGCGCTATTGTGGCGTACATGACCATACTAGTGGAAAAAAGTCATATGTCCAAAACATAAACAGGTGCCATTGCCGACCAGTGAATGATGAAAGCCGGAGTAACACTGCATAGTTCAAAAAGTAAAGTACTGTACTGTATATGGAGGAGTGTGATCCATGTCAAAAGATTTGCCGAAAGTTGAAGAAAAAGAATGATCCCTACTCATGGCTTACTTGGCCAGGCATGTCGACTTCATGATCACTATCCTCTTCTGGGTCTAGACATATTCGTCGGTCACTAAACCTTATTGAAGCGTGCGGAATAGACCTTCCTTGATGTAGTACAAGGCATTGGAACTGAAATGCGGAAGCATCTGAATCTGAATCATCCTCACCTTATTTAATTAAACAACGAACATATATTTTCAAGTCATCTGTTCGCTCATTGCATAGGCCTATTACTAGCATAGGCATTGGCGTCTGGAATATATGGAAAATCTTGGTGGATTACTATACTGTTGGTGAAGTGAATAAATGATCAACCATTGGTATGAGCCGGTAGAAGAAAATGAAATAAATTCTTATAATGTTTACTTGGTCAGAATACGGACAGGAATCGAATGCGGTAAGCCGATGCAAAGGCTACAACTCGGGCGCTCTATCTACTCGGCCCACTTAGAGGCGTGAAATTCATTACCTGAAAATTTTTGACCCCGACAAGTAGTTTATGAATCCCAGAAAGATCTGGCGTAAACGAGAATCGAATTTCCTCGACGAGATATCTTTGGGAGAGAACCCCAAGCTCTTTCCAATCGTCACTCGATAATGAATCAAAGGATGTTACGGAGTTCACTATCCTCATCTACAGATAAAGTTTAGGTTTACCGCTCGTCCACCAACAAGGTTACTACCTGAACTATAACAGACCTAGTAAATTACCCGCGTGACGCTTGGTAAAGTCGCGGTGGATGTAGACTTTGCAAATTTTATACGATCGCTATCAATATCGTTTCATCCAAGGTCGCCATTTCTCGATGGAGCTTGATAGATGCGTGCTTTATACTCACGGGCCTTTTACATATGGACAATGCTAGGGACATAAGACGATCGCACTTACAATGGCATTTTCGATTGACTTATACCAATGGCTTTTCTAACCTCTCTAGACTATTTTTTGACGAAACGCCCCTTGCACTTTGTCCCGACTCTCTCTATAGTTCCTTAATTTCTCGCTACATATTGAAATGTTCTACCAGATTAATGTATGAATGAATATGAATTAAGGCTATGTCTTGTACGAAACTCCGGTGGAGGAAAAAGGAAAGTGCCCAGAGGCCGCTGTTCTGGGCTTCATCAAGTGTGATGTACTAATTCCTGAAGATACCAATCTTATTTTTCGTAAAGTGAGAAGCTGCATATAGGTGTTATCCAATTCTAGTTCTTGTATATAGTATAAACCTATTCCCGTATTGATGCGTTGAGTTAAAAGTTTGTGGAATGTCAATTGTATCTCGAATTATCATTTACTTGACGCCGTGATGTGGTTCGGAGTTTGCTCTAGAAATGTGCAGTTAAAATGCTTTTCCATGGTGGACTGGGGCAAAATATACCACCCCTGTCTCTTCCCCAACACAAAATACATTTGAATTCGTAACACTAGGCCTACATACCGTTGGCTTACACACACCACAAAGCCGTATGGCCTACGGCTCACACATAACGCATGCATTTGCGCACCTTGCAAATAATCTCCTGGAGATTGCTCCTCGACTCTTTCAATGAATCGTCAGTTGCACTGCGTTTAGATTTTCTGTCCACCCAGTGCACTAAAGTTGATTTCTTGACCTCTCCACACAGCATAACAAGCGTCTTGACCTTTATCATAAAAAATGTCCAGTGATATCTGCGGTAATAATTTACGGCGGGGGGGGGGTGAGTTTCGTTGACCTCAAGCCAAGAGGTAACGACTTACGGCGCATGGTTTCAAGGACGTTTGGAATCAAGACCGAGTAGCCTACAGCTTTTAATTTTGCTTGGCCTCCGTGATGCCGGCATGTTGAATTGCGGTGAATATTTGAGTGATGTAGACCAAAGTCGAATAGCATCGGATCGAAATAAATAATTTCAATTGGTACAAACCGAATATCGAATGTACACGGCTAACCTAGTAGCCTCATTCATTTAACAAATCGAAATGATACATCTCAACCGTCACGAACAGCAGGTTGCACAGATTTTGCATTGGTAACTAAATAATCAAGTATAGCCTAAAGCAGCAAAGCAGGTGAAGTACAGGCACCACCAGCAAAAGCCCCATCAAGTTCGGTCTATTACTTCATGGCGGGCTTTCGAGGAAGTAGCGAAATGTACAAAAGTATAATTCCACATTTCGGCAACAGCGAAAAGAAGTGTTCCAAACTCTGAAAACTTTTGAGGAATAACTACGACCAAGGTGAAATGCGTAGAACA
>JASFYC010000273.1:0-19154 GCA_030412335.1 Botrylloides violaceus | reverse complement strand
TTACTTGAACCTAAGCTTATTTTGCAGTCATTGTGTAGAGCCAACGCTTCTTGGGATGACCCAGTCCCACTGGAATTGCGTGCGCGTTGGGAAAAATGGCGCTCTGATATACATTTAATTGAATCGGTCCAAATCGACCGCTGTTATAAACCCCCTGGATTTGGTGAAGTCAAAATGGTTGAATTCCATCACTTTTCCGATGCAAGTACCTTAGCCTATGGTCAATGTTCGTATGTGCGATTAGTGAATGCGAATAATGAGGTGTCTTGTTCTTTGGTTATTGGTAAGGCCCGTGTTGCTCTTTTGAATAGGCAAGTGTCCATACCTCGTTTAGAGCTGAATGCTGCAGTTGTTTCTGCTCGGATGAGTGTTTTCATGGATGAAGAAATGAAGTATGAAAATGTTGTTGAATATTTCTGGGTGGATTCCAAGGTCGTCCTAGGTTATATAAGGAATGAGGCTAAACGTTTTCACACCTACGTTGCAAATCGAATTCAAACCATTCATGATGTAACTGACAAAAATTCTTGGTTTTACGTACCGTCTGGTGACAACCCTAGTGATGATGCTAGCAGAGGGATCCCTATAGCTTCCTATACATCGGACTGCCGTTGGCTTTGCGGCCCTAGTTTTTTACAGGTCCCTGGTGTCTTTGTTCCAGTGGAAGCCACTCTCGTGCCTTGTGAGAATGAAAAAGCCCAAATTGAGCACGAAATGCGTAAGGCTACCGCCTTCGGAAGCACTGTTACACAGTGTGCACCTCCCTTTGCTGTGATTGGATCCAGTTGTCTGGCACGCTTCTCTCGTTGGAATTTGTGTGTAAATGTGCTTGTAGTGGTATCCAGGTTCTTAGATAAGTTGAAAAAACTGCCTGTGCAAGATGTCACTGCTGATTTAATGAATAGCATGGAACGCTTAATTGTTCGCTCTGCTCAGTATGAATGCTTTGCTAGAGAGATTGGGAATTTGGAAAAAGGAAAGCCTGTGTGTACCAGCAGTGCTTTAACCCGATTGACCCCTTTTTTGGATGAGTATGGTATGTTGCGTGTTGATGGTCGTTTGAAAAATTCTAGCGAACCCTTTGAAGTCAAACACCCCGTGATAATACCAAAGAAATCGTGCATCACAGATATGCTGGTACGCCATTTCCATGAGCGTAGTGGTCACAGTGGTCGGTATATTACTTTGAACGCAATCCGTCAGAGTGGGTATTGGTTGATTAATGGATCGCTACGGTGTCACGTGTAATCAAAAGGTGTGTTCCTTGTGCGAAAACACGCCGTCCACTAGAAATCCAGCGCACCAGCAGTCTACCCATTGATAGATTTTGTACCGAGGCCCCTTTCACTTATGTGGGTTGTGATGTTTTTGGTATATACTACATCAAAGAAAAGCGATCATTGCTGAAACGATATTGTGTAATATTCACTTGCATGGCTTCTCGAGCAGTGTGTTTGGAATCCCTGAATGAGATGACTACCGATTCGTTTATTAACGCCTTGCAGAGGTTTCAAGCTAAAGTAGGCCCCTTGAAACAGCTGCGATGCGACTTTGGTTCAAACTTTGTGGGTGCATGTAATGAATTGAAAAAAGCTGTGAAGGAAATTGATAGTGCGAGAGTGAAAGATTTTCTGCTAAGTGAGCGGTGTGATTTGTTTGATTTCAAATTTACCGTGCCTCATGGCAGCCACATGTCTGGGTACGTTGAGAGATTGATCCGTACGGTACGAGCTGTCCTTGACCCTGTGCTTGCTACATTTGGAAATTGTTTATCTGATGAATCGTTTCGTACTTTTCTTGCAGAAGCTGAGAATATTGTTAATTCTAGACCGCTATCTGTTGAAAATTTGAATGACTCAACTGCACCTGTTCCTCTGACCCCCCAACATGTGCTTACTTTGAAATCGAAAGTTTTGCTACCCCCTCCCGGCGTATTTCAAAAAGCCGATCAGTATCTCGCGAAGAGGTGGCGTAGAGTCCAATCTATTGCGAATGAATTTTGGCACAAATGGAAGCGAGAGTATGTTGCTTCCTTGCGTTGTTGCCAAAAATGGCCCAATGTGAAGCGAAACTTGTCAGTTGGTGATATTGTCCTGATTTCTGACCCAAACACCCCAAGAAACTCATGGAAACTAGGTCGAGTAGAGACGGTCTTCCCCGGTGATGACGACCTGGTAAGAAAAGTGAGAGTGCTGGTTGGCACTCGTGAACTCGACACCCGAGGTAAACGGAGTTCTGCCGTAACCTACCTCGAACGCCCAATCCACAAATTGGTGCTCTTAGTCCCTAGCGAACTATAGGACTTGACTTGACTTGTGTGTATTGTTGTATCATGTATGCCTTTAATTTCGTTTATTGTCTTTCTGTTTGACGTCCCTTTGTTGTGTCACTATTGGGAAGGAACACTTTACGTTCTACGAAAGTGCCCTTCGGTGGGGAGTGTAATGGAGGGCAGCCGTATCCGGTACCCAACCACTGAGCCTTGTACTTGAGAACGTCTGCTCCGAGACTAGTTCTCGCATGTTATAGCCGTCATGTCTGGTGATCGTCCCTTTCACTTTCGCAGCCACGCGGGACGCCGCTTATCTCGGGACGCGCCTCGTTTATTTATCCTTTACAAGCCTTTTACTTTGTAATCCTTCTCATCTTTAGTATGTTATTAGTCTGGTAATTTCACAAGTTTTTGACCATACTTTCGTGATCATACTTTCGTGATCATACTATCGTGATCATACTTTCGTGATCATACTTTGGTGGATACGTTGGTGACTTTGCTGAGGAATACAGTACTTTCCGGGAATCTATATTTGTGGTCGGGATTACTATAGGGAACTTCAGCAAGATAGATCGCGACTGCGTGCGTTGACAGAGACTGTGAATACGCCAGAGCTCCAATCATAGCGACTCATACAAGCCCCCTTGTATCGACCGCTACAGTATTGACATGGCGTAAATGACCTTAGTAGTTGAAAACGCCATAAATTCCAAATAAACAAACAATCTACGACAATCATTCATCTCGTAAGTTGTTGTGCTCGAGGTCAATTTCCTGCCAAATAGGTTAAACGTTAGGTGAAGTTAGGACTCAATCTCGAGCCAGCAGTAGCTACGAAACGCCCCGACGCTCATCGGCATGATATTTGCATAACATTCTAATGTTTTCCTGCGGTAGCATTTGCAGAAGGTTTATCTCCGCTCCATAAATAGCTTATTTCGCAAAATGAGCTGGTGCGGTCTCAGCTGTTAATTCTGGTGAGAAATAGAGCACCTGTTACGCCGCGTATATTTAGGACTGTAACCCTAGCTGTCATATCAGTTAGAAGATCGGCACTACTCGACTTCCAACATGTTAATCTGGACTGCACTTATTGTGATTGCATTGGCGTTCCATCCTATTTCAGGCAAGTACCCACCAGCTTCATTATGCGAAAACTAGTGGGCCTACCCGCTGAAACTCGGGATCACAATAATTTGAGAGGCAGGATCATGAAAGTGTGCTGAGAATAGGCCACCATAATTACATGACAATTTTGATATTTTTTGTCAAACGAACTCAAATTTACTACCATTTATAGCTTTTTCCTTAGCTGCTAGAGTCTAGTGTTCATAAATCATCGATTATAAACCCCGATGTCGAATGGCATTTTCGAAACAGGAACATATTAGTTCGACAGATTAGGTCTGACGACAGCACGCAGTATCACATGAGCACAGTAAACTAAAGTATATATACAAAGCGATCTCGACCAGGGAAATAGGCCTAATTAGTGCGACCGCAATCATTTCACCCCCCGCGATAATGCTACAGTTGATTCAACAGCCAGTGTACACAGTGTACAGTATATTAGGACATAATGCGCACAAGTATTCGGGTCGCTGTTCCTGAATACAGTAATCAACTAATCAAAGTGCAGCGCTTTGAATGTAGACTTATGCACTAGCCTACTTGCAATCTGTTGGCTTTTGCAAACTGAAGGTGTTAAATAGGCCTTTATGCGTAGTGTGACGCGAAACCCTTACCTATTGCCCAGAAGCCATAGTAGGTCTAAGAGCGGGCGGACTTACCAGTAGAGCGTGCAATCTTTGATATAACAATGCTGCTTAAATAATTTGTACATTAATTGGACCACAGTACAGGCCTACTTCACATGAATTCCGGTGATTAGCGCCTTTAGAGCGAGCTGTGACCTTTATCTTGAAATTGCTACTCTCCTCGAAATAGAACTAGCATCCGACCATTCAACCCATCAACCGCGTATTACCTTAGTAACTCCCATGCTAACGGTCTGCCAGCTAAAAGTAAAAAAATCACACGGTTTCTGGTAAAGTTTTGAAGCATCGCCGCCCAGTTAACTGAATCCAACACCGCGATCGGCACCGGTAATCCGCCGGTGCAATTTGGCTTCATTTTCGGCGAGATAATGCAGTAATCCAGGCGCAAATCACTCTGGTGCGAAATCTCAAATCGTCTACTGAAGGACTATAACATGACACTAAGATGTAGGCCGACACAGTGTGCCGAGTGGGAGTACGGCTTTGATCTCGAATCGACAATTCACGTATGGGTGATAGTTCACATCAAGACAGAGGGGACGAGATCTTCCACCCAGTAATCCACACGTATCTTTTTGCCTAGAATTTCTATCGTTCTTTCACAGGGGCTCTAACGGACAAAGGTTGCACTGATGACGGTGGCACGTGTGTGGACTATAGATATTACGTATGCAATGCCGGAGTAGAAACCGGCATTTGCACCGGAGACAGCAACATGAGATGCTGCTTAGAATGTGACGCACAATGTAAGTATAACGTTGAAAATGAAGAATTTCCGCATTTTCAATATTGATAGTTGGGGCTGGATACCGAAAATGCACAGAAGAGGTTTATTTAGTCCAACGCACCCCTTTCCTTTGCTTCAGATCTATAGACCTGGTCAAATTATTATCAAACATTCCATTTTTTGCTAAGAAGAGCCAAGCAAATTCGCCACCCTTAAGCCATCAGACTAGCGGGATAGGGGCTAATATTGACGATATATGCTAAGCGTGTAATTTATACGCCGGATTTCGGCCTCTGTGCCCAATGGAGTTATGCTAAGTTTCTCTTCATTCCATCTTCACCTGATGAAGGAGCAGAGCTCCGAAAGCTAGTTTGCCACAACTATACTTACATACGCAAGCTCATTATTGCTTATACGCGATGTCGATATTTCCAGATTTAGCCCGGGGATCACAATTACAACCACCACTCTGCACTCACTCATTATCGTTGAAATTATTAGGCTACCTAGTGAACATATAGACCCACTGTAGATGCGGTGATTCGTAGGTCTTAGTTAAGTAACCTATACGTTTTGCTCAGGTCAGAATGATGAGGCGGGATATGAGAAAGACGACGGCGCCTGTACAGATGCAGGTGGAAATTGCCAAGACAACTCGAATTACTGCAGTGGTTCGTACGAGTCTAATATGTGCGGTGGGCCTCGTACAAGACAATGTTGTTCCAGTAATTCAGGTTAGCAAATAGTCTACGAACGAAGTAAATCATCAACAAACATTTGGTAGCACTCTTTGCCTGTGATTCAAAAGTCAACAGCCTATAATATTTCAGTAAATAATTGCTTTCTTTACCGCTAGCTGAAGCTAATCACTGAGTACAGTTTAACCTTATGACCTTTTTGTAAAACTGCTGTGACTTGTGTGGACTTGTCTGCACGAGATATTAATAATTCCACGAAACGAAGGGGTGTAGCGTCAGCAAGCAAATGTTTTCCTAGCCCACTCACGACGACATAATTACGCATGGCCTCAGATTGTTAATGTTTTGCTAAGGGTATGCAAACGCAACATTGGTCAGTGCACACGTGTCCATGTCTGAACCTTTTAGGTCCATGCATGGCCTACTTTAGTTCCTAGAGTAGGCCATGGTCCATGTTTAGGCCATACATGGCTAATTTTAGTGCAAATAGGTCCTGGGCTATGTGTAGCAATTCGTCACATGATTGATATGAACCATGTAGGCTAGTACGGCTAGTACGGCGGCGTTTCAAGTAGCCTCGGCCTTGGCAATTCCACATGTGAGCCACGCATGGACTCACATTTCTCTGACTCGGAACGCTACGCTTTGGAACTCGTCAGCAACGATGAAGTACAGTATAGTTTCTTCTAATCGCAATACTCATCCTGGCTATGAAATTTACATTACAGAGTGTATGCAAACATGTATTCCTTTCTGATTTCTTTTAGGTGGAGGTGGAGGTATCATTGGCGGAGGCTCCTGCACCCTTGAGTCGTACTCATCATCGTACATAATAGGCTACAATGGTTTGAAAGTAGAAGTAGAACCAGGTTTCGTCAAATATATGAACGATATAAACTCATACGCAAGAACATGTGGCGTTACTGTGAGTAGACTATGAATAACATTCCCACTCGCTGAACCCGCTTTAGTCAAACCCAAGACTTTGGCCATGATAAAGTGATAGTGATCCGGATTATAAATCAGAAATATCGAGATGGCGTACAATTAGCACTGATCTAGCTAACATGGCTTTAGTAATTGAAAATGTCATTAATTCAAAACGACAACAAGTAGACCTAGGGCCATGCACTTAGATTTTGAGGTTGAAATATCCTAATTATAATATGGCTTTGATGATTGAAGCCAATTTGATATGCGTAAGATATACGCTGCTCGCTGGGTCAACGTATACAAATAGCCGACGTGTGATCATTTAAACCTATGACTACAGAAATCTAGGCATTGAACTCGCCATCGCTATCGGTTGCGAGCAAGGCGATCTCAAATGATTAAGATTGCCTTGGTTGCGAGCTATTCACTGGGCATAATGGGATAGCATCGGGAAAAAAAACTTGCCATTGCAATGCAATCGCAACGTCCACCCATGGCCTACTATGAAGTAGGCCATGGTCCACCTAACAACCATTCCGATTGTAATATTTCTTAGGTATACGTCACTCACGCCTTCAGGGAAGAAGGGCAAACAATTGGCGGAGCCGTGGTACCTCCAGCATCAAATTCAAACCATCTTGTGGGTCATGCAATCGATTTTAACCTAAACACGGACAGCGGGTGGTGCAATGGCGATTGTCTATACGGTGGGTGTTAGTTTCTAGTGTTAGCAACCATAGTAATGTTCAGTTGACCGGTAGGCCGGTGGGTCTTCCTTCTGATCGGAACGTTCTGGATTCGATTCCCGGCCGAGTCAAACCAAAGACTTTAAAATTGGAATCCGTTCCGTCTTTCTGCGTGGAAGTCAGTATCGCGGGGATTCTGGAGGGTTGCGGTTGTGATACAGGCAAGAGCCTGGAAGTATTGACACGTGTACCGTATAAGCATTGACCCGGCGTACATGACCCTATAGTAGTTGAAAACGCCATAATTTCAAAACAAGAACAACCATATGACGTCACAAATTTAGTGGTGTTAAAAATTACGTTAATGAGTTCTATTGATTTCAGCTGGATACAATTCCGATGCGGAATGTTTTATTCAAAAAGTGTTGGCGAATAACGAAATGCGTTGGGGCGGTATTTGGAATCCTTCAGACCCAGTTCACATTGATGATGGACTGAATGTTTATGACCCGGGAGAGTGGAATGATTTGTACTATCAACTGCAAGCTAATTGCGTTTAGTTATTTTAGCCGGACCGCATATATATTCCGAGATATGCGATGAGTTTCAAATCGCTGTATGTATATGAATGTGGTGTTAATAATTAATCTCCTTGTGTAGTAGGCTTGACAGATGTCAGATGTCGCAGTTTTGCCGGGATAGTAGCGGTTTTTTGTCTTTCTCTTAACGTCCCGGTTTATTTTGGATTTGTCCCGGTTTTACGTGAGTTGTGGGTAATGCTTCTGCACATTAATTTAGGAAGGGATTAATCAATTGTTGCGACTCGATTATACCAGTGGAGTTGAAATTAATCTTTGTGTCGTCAGAGTCGTTTGGCCTGTAGAGTGGATTGTAGACTAGGGATCGATTTGTATTTTTGATGATAATCGGTATCTGTCGTCACTCGCCAGCATGCTAAGGTGGTCAATATTAGATATTTGATATCGAACATCAATTACCATAAGGAATCGGCAGTCAGTAAGTCAGGCACGGTAGAATATTGCATCGGTTTTGAAAACTCAATAGAATTTTGGTAGGGTTTCCAATATCGCGTGACGTCACGATATTCATCGATGGCCGCTATAGGTAGTGTACGACAGCGATTAGTTGTTACACAATCGTTTGTTTTGGCCGTGGCGAGCTGCAACCGGTGAGGGCCTCCACCAATCTGACTGTCATGCATTGCAATAGTCACGTATAGGCATACCGTATAACCATCTCTGCCTAAACCGCACACATAAACATGGCAAAATGCACTCAGGATAACGTACGAAAGCCGACGTTTTGCCGACAGCTCAACAACACGGGATTTGCTTAAGTCACCATAATTCACACGTATAGCGAAAACTGCTTGCTTAGCATTACGCTATCTAACTTGAATTGTTACCAAACCCCACAGAACCACATCAAATTACCGCATTACATAAATATTCCCAATAATCTGCCGATCAGTCGCGATTCCTTCCTATGACTACAGCCATCAGTTGACAAAAGAGTAACTAAATCAAACTGAATTTTCCGTAGCAGATTTTATCAAATCAGACTGTTATTTGCTTCATTAGGGAGTGTAGGTGTCGTAGCTAGAACACTGACTAAATTATTGTTCAAAGCACAGAGGGTACATAGCGACCGATTAATGACCAAGTCTTCTGTATGTACGACGATCATTCTAGGCCTGCATAAAGTAGCGTGCACTTGTTCGATTCAATTACAAGGCACGCATGAAGAGGTATGCCGGTTCGGATCCCGAATATTCGAGGTAGCCAAGCGAGTTTGGGGATGCTCGGCGGTTTAGTGCAGAGATGTAAGCAAAAGGCGGACTGGGGTCGATCGATCTCGCCCATAATTTCAGGTATATTGGAAAACTCTTTGCATGGGCGAGCAGCATCAGGACTTGCGAACTGGACCCCGTAGAGTTGGAATAAACTTCCAAGGGGGAAGGGTTTCACTTGTCGAAATTGTGCATGAACCAGACATAGATAGGATTCTGTAAAGTGAGGTTTTTGATAATGGGTAATAGGCTATATGTCAACAATTTTCGCATCCGCACGACAAGTTGATAATAGACTCGGAACGGGTCCGGATCCAAATTGGAACAAGTCGAATCGAGTTAAGAATAATGTCGGATCCACTGATAGTCTAAACGTAACTGAAAGTTGGAGTCACAAAAAGTTTTTTAGCGGAGGTCCTTCTTCCCAAAGCGCCCTCACGGTGAGTTGTCGGAACAAAATGGGATGATAACTTTGTGGGTACTTCCCCGCCGTGACCTTGAATGGTTAACAGACTGTCTCCGTGAGATTTTCTACACGTATTCTGTATATGTAATCTAATAATATAATAATAATATTTGTAATGTAATATATGCAATGTAATGAAGCATCATTGCATTTACAGTGGCGTCCTCCTTTAACCGCGTTTCAAACTGCTATAGTTATTAAAGCTAAATCCGAGTCCAAGGGGTCTTACCCTCCCCCAATAAGGTTGGAAGTTACATGGTGGGATTCCCTTGTACCGAGTAAACCGGTCAGGTCTGGTATACTTGGCCGTCAGTATTGAGGGAGCGAAAGGTTATGAATGACAGTGATGCAGGCTATAAACTGGTCGCATCGGTATATGACGTGCATGACCTCAAAGCAGCTGAAAACGCTATAATTCAAACAAACAAACCAGATCGCCTATAATTTTGACTGTAGGCTGTTTGATCAATCGTCGTGCTTTAAACAATACCAACAACCGACGGTTTACTTTTGTGAACGCACGTCGTAGTAGACACAGACTTACAGTTGTCTTTTTCCATAGTTTTACCGCACGTAAGATAATGAGTAAAGCAATGCCATATAGGACTATGAAACAGCCAACGGGAGACATTGGTCCACAGTCGGAAGACTCTGTGCAAAAAGGATTCGTTTTTATACTCGGTAACAGAATGTCTGTAGAAGAGTCGTTCACCCATGAGAACTATGTGAGCAAGATGGACGAGCTATGGAGAACCACAATTGGTTGTGAGTTGTTTGATGGAACGACGCACATGAATATCAACGGTAGAAATGCAAAAACACTCTTCAAAAGGTTAGCGAAAATCGAATCGAATGATTTTGACTATTTGGTTGTTGTCATCATAGCCCGCGGAGGATTGATGGAGTCGAGAAACGGACTTGGTGATTGCAAACCTCGAAGTCGAATCAAGCGTGTGTGGAAGGGGTTATCCGATAAGGCACCTACTAATCGTACGTATAGTCCCTTCTTTTTTGGGAATGATGGTAAAAAGGTTTCCGAGGAGAAGATACTTTCCTATTTTTACAATGATTCCTCGTCCTGGAAGGATAAGCCGAAATTATTCATCCTTGCTTATAATCGAATAAGTGAGATGACGATTAGCGGACGCCAAATCGTATTGACGGATCAGAGCAGTCAACAGCAATCCAACCAAGCTGAACCCAACGAGGGATCAAGCACAGAAGTTACACTTCGGGGAACGTCTGACATGAGGGACCCAAGAATCAGCGACATCGCATTAATCTATGGAACGTCCTCATACGTCATCGAGGCGATAGATTCAGCTTTTTCGCGTGACTGGCAAACCAAGTCAGTAACAAAGTTGATGACGTCAGTGAACGATCTCATGAAAAACATGTGGGGACGAATGAGTGTCTTTGAATCGAGTCTAGTACGACCTTTTTCGTTACATCTGAAAACAGATTATGAAGCCGACACAACAGATGGTCCACAACCGGTTGTTACGTCCAATGTGGGGCGTATAGTTCAAGAGTTGTTAAAAGTACCATCCGATGAACTGCGTAACTTTAGCCCCGAATTGCAAGAAGTTGTCGAACGAATTGTGCAACCAAACCGAACCGCTACCGTGAAGGGGTGTGTATTAATACTTAGTAATACATTGGAGCCAGGGACAGATCATCATCAAATAGACAGTGATAACATGAAACAATTGTGGAAAGAAACGCTAGGATGCGATCTCTATTTGGAACAATCCCATATAAACAAGAGTGCTGAAGAAATGTCAAGTCTTTTATTGGAATTTTCATCTATTGATGCGTCGCGATATGATTATGCAGTCGTTGTCATTAGTTGCCATGGTGGGTTGAAAAAGAGCACGGTCAGAAGAGGAAGAAGGCGTACGCTATTGCGACCGCATGTTTCATGTCCTTATTTTGTAGGGAAGGATGGCAAATCCGTAGAAGAACGATTGATTATGTCATTTTATAACCGTACTGACTCTCCATGGCATCGTAAAGTTAAAATATTCATCCTGGATTACTGTCGTGGAAACCTTACGGATCATGGTGTTCCCAAGGCAATGCCATTTGGGCAAGAAGATTTATTAGAAGAACAAGAAATTAGGTTTGAAACTGATGAAAGTATTCTACCTGCATCCATCTCGACTATGGTGGAAGACAGCTTCCTCGTTTATGCAACTCATGCAAAATATACAGCTCATTCCAACGGCCTTATTAGATGCGTTAAAAAAGAGTTCATGGAAAACTGGAAAACAAAGTCGGTCGCACATATGTTGACTTTTGTCAACGGCAGAATGAAGGCATCGACGCGACGTTCTAAAGCCATGAGTGTCTTCAAGTCAACAATGACGAAAGATTTTTTCCTTTACCCACAACCCCGAAACTAATTCGCTGTTAAATTGGCGGGAAATTTGGCGTTCGTTGGTAATTGGGACGCCTCGTTGTATGATTGTATAAAGACACTTATAATGTTATAGACATATAGAGTATAGAGCATTATTTTATCAACGGGCTTAGCGATAGAGTTAAGACCGGGTTCAATGAAGCCGGCAGGGCTGATCTTGATGTAAATAGCCGGCATTTAAAGCTGTCGACCCACACAGGCCTATATTTACTGGGCATTCAATATTCATCATGCGTCAGGTATTTCCCATAGATTTCATATTCTACAATGGTTATTGGGATGCTTTATCCTAAGTGTTGACACAAAATGATATTGGTCGATGTGTCTAGTACACAAGTAGTCTAAACAGCCTTGATTGTTTACATCTCTTATGTGACGTCACAATTATAATATATTCAACTTTCATGCTCTGTTATTTCTCCCTTTATTCCGCCGTTAATCCTGATGAAAGGTGGACGAAAAGTCTTCGATTAAATAAAATTTTGTAGCCATGAATGTTGTGCTGCGTAGTATATTCAAGTTCTGTACCACGAAGAAACTCTTCAAGCCTTGAATATTGTAATTCTCCCAACTAAACGGTAGTCATTACTAAGCGTTTCCTAAGTGTTTCCTCTGCCTTGATCTCATCCTGGTTGAATGATCACTATACTATACTAAGTACACTTGTACAACAGTGATACGGTTCTGGCCATCTGTACAAGTCCCGACCGCTATCGCCCATGATCAAAACAGCGACTTCGGAATGAAAAATTACCTTTGTCCACATAAGAAAGGGAACGCACTGGGCTTGCTTTTCAACAACCAGTGTTTTTTTGTTTGTTTTATTTGAAATTTATGGCGTTTTCAACTACTAAGGTCATTTACGCCAGGTGAATGCCCACGGTACACTGCCAGGCAGGGAAGGAACGGATACCAATTTTACAGTCTTCGATTTGACTCGGTCGGGAATCGAACCCAGAACCTCCCCCTCAGAAGGCGGGCAGTCTAACCCACTCGGCCAACTGAACGGTACAACAACTAGTGGTAAAACCGTAATATCCAAGTATACCAGTTGGCGATCTTTCAGAACAGAATGAAAGAGGGATGGTTTAGGTGTCGCTTTAATGTTGCAGCATGCATGCATGCATCGTGCAGCACAGAGGATTTATCCCGGCAGCGTATGACACTCGTTGAAAATTTTGTTACCAGGTTTTCACATTTCGCTGGTCAGCGGGATGCAGTGCAGCGTGCAGGGGATGCATCTCTTTTCAATGTCGTCTTTTATAGCCTAACGTTGTGAGATTTGTAGTATTAATGGACGGCTGGACGCATGTCCTCGTACAAGGCGCGTTCGTGTGTGTCGCGTATACATTTCTTAATGTAGGTACGCGACATCAACTGTCGTATCTAGGACACTCGGACATGCCCTCATATCTCTGAGAGTATTATCCATTAGAGGGTTCTACCAAACAAGACATATAATTAAGTAACTCATATAGCACACGGAATCGATAATTGACTCAGTAGTTACAAAATACCTTCCTGCTGTTCCGATCATAACATTACTGCTAACCTCCCGCTGTTATTATTATAAAGAAGATTTCAAGCCATGCGAAGATAATTCGCTGACGTAATTTGGGATTGTTTTCTCCTGTGGTCCAACCACGTGATGACATTTGGCGCCACGTTTTGAATTCGAAATCGGGAGACTTATATTCCGACATTCAGTATCTGGTCGTCTGACACAACGGAGCGCACAGGCGCTGTAAACATGTAGTCATAGAAATACACCATTCGACTTGTCTTTTCGGCATTACTAATATTGTTTCATCGTACGAACGTGTTATCGAAGTGACTTGGAATATTGGTTCAATATAATCATCAATTCGGCATCAATTCTGTCTCAGCTAAGACTCGTGCAAGAACAGTATATATAGCCTATAGACAGACCGCTGTGCGAAGAGCTCTATAGAAGCATACGTCACTGATGTTGCGTTTATCGTGGGGTGTTTCGAACACGCAGTTTGGAGTCAGATCCATGCGGAGTTCAACTACATTACGATATTCGCAAACTCACCAACAACCCCCTCTATAAACGTGAATACCGTCTCCTCCTCCAAATTTAGATCCTCTCACCACCTTGAATCACCTCCTTAGACATGTTTCTGGTTAAATTGTTTCAATGGAGTTCATGCAAGGCCTTGAGTTCATGGCATAACGCCTACTCATTTAATGGTCACAGGGCGTTGTTGCAAAACTATTGTTGCTACAAATAGCATATTGCTGCATAAAAGGAGCTCTTTCGTCACACCCTCCAGCGTCAGCTTGACTGTTTCTATGGGAAAAGGCCAGCTGTCTTGTCAAGAATTCTCAAACGACGCACTTGCCTTCATACCAATTCATAAACTGTTTGAGGCAGGTCGCAGCTGATTCAACGTTACTATGGCGAATTGGAATATCCTGTTTTTTGCAATCGTGCTCCACGCTATGACAGGCAAGTAGACTGGCACGCGAGGCACGGCTGCACCTGCAGATTACGGGATTAATATCAAGTTTGGGACAGCCAAAATTCGGCGGGCCACGCTCACCCTTCATTCACATCAGATTGTAACTCGTTTATCTGTATCTGCTGTAGGCCTACTTGCAACAGTTACACTAGAGTTAGGCTCATCCACGCACTAGTGTGAATTAGCCTGTAGCCTACTCGACATCTGAAATCAGGTTGCCACAGCGAATCAATCTTTTCCATAAACTCATTGTCGTAGCGTCTCGTATTCTCCCTTCGGATCTGCATCGTGACTTACGTCGGATGTCCTTCCTCGCGTAACTTTACCGATTTACCTGGGCTTGGGACCGGCACCAGTTAGCATTAGGTCTAATTTGTTCTCAGTCTGCGGTGACTAGATTCGTGTTATACGTAATTCAATGAGAGAGAAAATTGCTATTGCAATAAATTTGTAATATCATATATTATTGTATTTAAAAGGTTCTAAAATCCGCACATATAAAACCCCGTCCGTTGTCGACGCTCCCGCTTTCGTACTATTCAAACCTCATGACCGTCGTAGTAACCGAACGCGGGTGGAATCATGAGAAAACCATTGGCACCCCACAAAATTACCTCCTATCATTAACCTGCTTCAATTATATTGCTATACTACTCACTTACTCGGAGAATGCCCGGGTTCGAAACTTGGGCGGTGCATTTAATTCTTTGCGACTGGACAGAGATGGACAATGCCGATACAAGCCAAGTCAATTGAGTTGGGTAGCTGACAACGCGACATATTAGGTGTCAATATAGATGTCAAGTGACTTTCTGGATCACTATCTGCGCTATGGATATCAACCAGGATGTAGCTGACGGGGGCATTGTACCCGTCACTGAGCTAAAGTAGCATATATATATTTCTCATATGCAATTTTGGAATTACCGATATATATACCTCAAAATTCAATTAAGCCATGGCCTACTCTAGGTACTTAAGGAGAAACTAAAGTAGGGCATGATTAAGCCTACCAAAAGTGGCTACTTCATAAAGGTTTGATTGCAAAAATTAATTTTAGAATTGTAAATCATCTCAACTGTGTAGTTAAATCCAGCAAGCCGCCTCAGTTTTAAATAATACCCACTGTGGATTTGATGTAGTATGTCAAGTGTGAATGTGAGCTCAGCAAATCTAAACTTGAGGCGGGCGTTGAATATCCAACTTATATTCCGGGAATCGTACCGATGTTGTGAATATTTTGATGCTCAAGATTTCAATTCTCACGACAGGAAATGTCAAGGCCAATGAGTGTACAGCTGAAGGAGGGACCTGTCTGGACTGGAGGTATTATGTATGTCGTGCAGGAGTGGAGACCGGCATTTGCCCTGGTGATAGCAACAACAGATGCTGCTTAGACTGCGACTCGCAATGTATGTATCTTCTAAACAAAATTCCAATATAGACCAAGACAGGGCTTCATCCCCGGAAAGTTTCAAGAGTTTCTGCGCCTTTCCCATCCCTACAGCCTCCGCCTATTATATGCCTCAGTCCCCAGAAGTATATAAGCCAGTTTACGGCGACGGTTTGGGTGGTTTGGCCATCTATGTCCATTTTCTGTATAGTTCATATTTGTGCCTTGTGCAATATCACATCACATACATGCAACTGTGACTGGAATACTATATTGTAAGATCCAAAGAAGCAACTGAATACAACAAGACAAAATGCGCGCCAAAGTTTTGATACACCAACACAACCTTCTTCACTACTCTGATACTGACTACTAGGCAAAGAAGTAATGGGTAGTGGGTACCGATTTTAGAGTCTTTGATTTGACTCGGTTTGGAATCGAACCCGGAACGTCCGAATCGAAAGTCAGAGAATTAGTCAACCACTCGGCCACGCGGCGCCAACAATGAATATATCTTGACATAACGCTAATCATTTACTGCCGTGTTTCGTGTGGTTGTATAGGTCAGCAGCAGGAGAGCCAATACGCAAGTCAGGATACCGCATGTGCAAATGTAGGTGGATCATGTCAGGACAACTCAAATTATTGTAATGGGGCGTATCAGTCCGGTCTATGTGGCGGACCGAGCGATAGGCAATGCTGTTCCGGGAATTCAGCAGGTGAGACCTAATCAAACTAATACAACAAAATTTTGGAAAGTTTAGGTAATACTTGTACTGACGTGTAGCACTTCCACACGCCATACCAATTACAGTGACTTCGTGTTATTCAGTCGTCGATATTTTTGCAAGTGTCTGCGCTCATGGTGTTAGCCTAACGCAGTGAACACATTTGATAGTCGTGTAAACAATGTCGCTTTCTCAAATGACTGCCCACGAACACTATAATGTCTGCCCGCCAGACACTATAATGTCATTCACGACTAATAGTTGTAGACCCGAAATGACATTATAAAGTTACAATTTCAACCGTTACTAAAAACATGTTCTCCATGGTATTTTACTTTCCCTTTGGTGTCTCTAGAGAGCTGCAAGCACATTCTTTCCGGTTCGTTGGTTCTCTTATTGCTCAACACGTGTATTTGTTATTGTAAGCGATGTGTTGTCACTTTTAGTGTATTTTGCTGTATGAAAGCGTAAGACGTGGCTGGACGTATTGCAATGGATGCTTATGCGGCGTTGTTGATGACTGATATTGGTAACGGAAGCTTTGAGGGAACATCAGATGATGAGTCTGATTCTGATTACGAGGACTTAGGCCTACCTGTAGCGGTTGATAATGTTGATGATGGAGTTGCTGATGGTGGCGATGATGGAGACGTTGCTGATGATGGTGACGATGGCGGTGTTGGCAATACCAGCGTGCGACAAAAGGATCGTCTAACAGTATTTTTGCAACGCTTGGACTTCAACCAGCCACGAAAACGAAACGAATATGTGTGGGTCAACCCAAGTAGACCATTTGCGTTGAATGACTTCGAAGGGCCATCACAGGGATGCACAGATGCCGTTTCAGTTGAGGGTCGCGAAGACGACCCACTTGCATATTTTGAACTCATGTTTACCGAAGAATTTCTTTAATATTTAGTGGGTGAAAAAATAGGTATTATCAGCAGACCCTTGCAAATAAAGGGCCCATATCTCCGGATTCTCGTTTATCGGGGTGGCAAGATCTGTCTGTGGCCGAACTAAAAGCATTTATTGGACTGAACTTGGTCATGTCAACGATAAATAGACGTGGTGATTTGGCAGAATACTGGACCACAGACGAGGCACTAGCTACCCAATATTACGGAAGTGTGATGAGCCGGAACAGATTTCAGCAAATTAGTAGTCATATTCATTTCAATGACGAAATCGCCAAACCAACAAATTGCACGGACCGTTTATACAAAATGAGGCCAATATATGACTACTTTATTTCGAAGTGGCAATCACTGTACAATTTGGGGGAGCATATCTCAATCGACGAAGGAATGCTAAAGTGGAGGGGGAGACTATCATTCAAATGCTACATGAAGTATAAGCCAACAAAATACGGCTTGAAGTCCTATATTCTTGCTGACTCCACCAGTAAATATTGTTTCAATATCGACACCTATTGTATAGATTCGAAATCATTGAAGGAGACTGTCATTCGACTGTTGTCACCTATCTGTTTCGATCGTTGGCATAAACTTTATATGGATAATCTCTATAACAGCGTGGAGTTATCTGAACTGCTCTTGGAAAAAAAAATTCACACAGTTGGAACTATGCGTAGCAATCGAGGGGAACCAAAGGAGATTCGCAAACCACTGGAACTGGCTGAGGGTGATTTCATTGCAAAAGATAATGGAAAGGTGTGTGTATTTGTGTGGAAAGATAAACACGTAGTAAAAGGTCTCAGTACGATACATAACGGCAAAGACTTTGTGGATGTCACAAGAAGATTAAAAAAAAGCCAGAAATCGGGAACTAAAACTGTTCGAAAACCGCTGGCCATTCAAGAATATAATAAATATATGTCTGGATGTGATGGCCTCGACCAGGCCATCTCTTATTATCCCACCACAAGGAAAAGTCGTAAATGGACAAGAAAGGTATTCATGTATTTGACAGACATAGCATTGCACAACTGTCATGTTTTGTACAAAGCAAAATCCAATGAAAACATGTTGCGTCTGCGTGAGTTCCGTTTGGAAATAGCGAAGAACTTGTGTGCCCCATTCAGAAAAAGGAAACATAGTGCCGGTGATACGGAGGAAGTAATGATGCCAACAAGAGTAAAGAGATTAGATCCTGTTGGGCGACTGAAGGGGAGTTTCGGCATCCATCGAATACAAATGATACCATCTACAGGGAAAGTTGCTCATCCATCGAGATATTGTCGTGTCTGCACCAAATACCCCCCACAAAATGGGAAGGTGCCACGAACCAGGTACTTTTGCAGTTCCTGTAAGATGCCACTATGTGTGGTTAAATGTTTTGACTTTTATCATTCTGAGGATTATTGCCCAGGTGGTGCCGAAAGCAGCGACTCGGACTAATCCGAAAAACTTTGGTGTGTGTGTTTGTATGCGTGTGTGTGTATGTGTGTGTGTGTGTGTGTGTGTGTGTGTGTGTGTGTGTGTGTGTGTGTGAATCAGATTTTCAATGTTTTTTCATAATAAAGTTTCGTTAAATTGATAATTATTGAATGCAGAGTAGTTATGGGGGCGGGGCAGGAGGCGTGTCGAGGTCAAAATTGGTGTTAAAATTCGTCAATAAATGTAGTCAGATGAAAAAAATTTCGAATTTTTTCGCAGGGGCCATGTGAGCCACAGATATAAGAATGTTTTAGGGCCATTTCCAAGTAGATTTGAGGATAGTCGAAATTTGGGAATACTCTGGCAGTTAACTCTTTTTCATTGGAAATTCTCTAGGCAGACAAAGTGATGCT
>JASFYC010000270.1:0-16435 GCA_030412335.1 Botrylloides violaceus | reverse complement strand
GCTCTGTGTCACCAATCTGAACTCACCACGTGAAAGCCCGAAGTATGCTCATAGTAAGTGCCGAGTTTCATCCAGATCGCATGCGAGGAAGGTGTCCGCAACTCGGTCCCAAATGTGGCATTAGCCCTTAGAGAGAGGTTAGAGGCTCTGTGTCACCAATCTAAACCCACCACGTGAAAGTCCGAAGTATGCTCATAGTAAGTGCCGAGTTTCATCCAGATTGCATGCGAGGAAGGTGTCCGCAACTCGGTCCCAAATGTGGCATTAGCCCTTAGAGAGAGGTTAGAGGCTCTGTGTCACCAATCTTAACCCACCACGTGAAAGCCCGAAATATACTCATAGTAAGTGCCGAGTTTCATCCAGATCGCATGCGAGGAAGGTGTCCGCAACTCGGTCCCAAATGTGGCATTAGCCCTTAGAGAGAGGTTAGAGGCTCTGTGTCACCAATCTAAACCCACCACGTGAAATTCCGAAGTATGCTCATAGTAAGTGCCGAGTTTCATCCAGATCGCATGCGAGGAAGGTGTCCGCAACTCGGTTCCAAATGTGGCATTAGCCCTTAGAGAGAGGTTAGAGGCTCTGTGTCACCAATCTTAACCCACCACGTGAAAAGCGAAATATACTCATAGTAAGTGCCGAAGTTTCATCCAGATCTCGCATGCGAGGAAGGTGTCCACCAACTCGGTCCGAAATGTGACATTAGCCCTTAGAGAGAGGTTAGAGGCTCTGTGTCACCAATCTAAACCCACCGCGTGAAAGTCCGAAGTATGCTCATCGTAAGTGCCGAGTTTCATTCAGATCGCATGCGAGGAAGGTGTCCGCAACTCGGTCCGAAATGTGACATTAGCCCTTAGAGAGAGGTTAGAGGCTCTGTGTCACCAATCTAAACCCACCTCGTGAAAGTCCGAAGTATGCTCATCGTAAGTGCCGAGTTTCATCCAGATCGCATGCGAGGAAGGTGTCCGCAACTCGGTCCGAAATGTGACATTAGCCCTTAGAGAGGTTAGAGCTGTGTCACCAATCTAAACCCACCGTGAAATTCGAAATATGCTCATAGTAAGTGCCGAGTTTCATCAGATCGCATGCGAGGAAGGTGTAACAACTCGGTCCCAAATGTGGCATTAGCCCTTAGAGAGGTTAGAGGCTCTGTGTCACCAATCTTAACCACCACACGTGAAAGCCCGAAAATATACTCATAGTAAGTGCCGAGTTTTCATCAGATCGCATGCGGAAGGTGTCCGCAACTCGGTCCCAAATGTGTAGCCCTTAGAGAGGTTAGAGGCTCTGTGTCGCAATCTAAACCCACCACGTGAAATTCCGAAGTATGCTCATAGTAAGTGCCGAGTTTCATCCAGATCGCATGCGAGGAATGGTGTCCGCAACTCGGTCCCCAATGTGGCATTAGCCCTTAGAGAGAGGTTAGAGGCTCTGTGTCACCAATCTGAACCCACCACGTGAAAGTCCGAAGTATGCTCATAGTAAGTGCCGAGCTTCATCCAGATCGCATGCGAGGAAGGTGTCCGCAACTCGGTCCCCAATGTGGCATTAGCCCTTAGAGAGAGGTTAGAGGCTCTGTGTCACCAATCTGAACCCACCACGTGAAAGTCCGAAATATGCTCATAGTAAGTGCCGAGTTTCATCCAGATCGCATGCGAGGAAGGTGTCCGCAACTCGGTCCCAAATGTGGCATTAGCCTTTAGAGAGCGGTTAGAGGCTGTGTCACTAATCTAAACCCACCACGTGAAAGTCCGAGGTATGCTCATAGTAAGTGCCGAGTTTCATCCAGATCGCATGCGAGGAAGGTGTCCGCAACTCGGTCCCAAATGTGGCATTAGCTCTTAGAGAGAGGTTAGAGGCTCTGTGTCACTAATCTGCGAGGAAGGTGTCCAAATCGAAATACGAAAGAGAATATCGCGCTGCTCCCAGCATGTAATGGACAAAAAGTATTCCCCGAAGAGGCCATAATGACGAGGGAGATGGATTACAAATTTCAAATGTTTACTGCGGATGATAGCGAGGCAAGTGTTTGCAATAATAATGCGGATGGCGGTTTGTTTAGCTGCTTTGCTGCCTAGTATGCTCTGCGATATCTCTGGGCGAAACATGACTGTACCGGTGTAGCGGGTCATCGCTGTATAAAGTGCCGTACAGGTGTCTGGTACTGCCATCATACTCAGCTGGTATGAATTGTTTCCAAGAGTTCGAATATGTGTTAATGTGTATGGTATATTAGTCTACTGTTTTTTCAAATTCTGGCACAGGTAACAATACCATGATAAATCGGCGATTTCGGCTACGATTTCTGGAACTGGATTGGGACTGCAACCGAAATGATACCACGCCTTGCATGAAGAACATTCCACCATCCTGTCTAACAATTTTGAATAGGGTAATCTGCAAAGACAATAAATTGGAACGCATTGTGTGCGAGATAGGGACGAAGAGTTGTTGATGCCGACGTGTAAAGCCAACACTCGATTCAATCTCATAATATTCAAACAATCACGCCTGAGATGTCTTTCGATATATTTGGCGCCGTCAGGTCGCTCGCCGAAGCAAAGCGAAATCGCGTAAGCGATTGCGAAGACTCCACAATTGCTACAGTTACTTTGCTGTTGGACATCTGGAAATATAAACGTCAAATTTACTGAATCTGGTCTGCAGAGTTTTCCTATGCAACAAAGAGTTGCGTCGTTGTACGCGACACTAGTGTAACTCGAGTCGTATACTTGCACTTCATTGCAGGTTTTAGAGAAAACGTTTGAGACCGTTATCCAGTGGTTGCTGTTAATATTAAGAATTTGGACAAATTTGTTACTAGGCGTGTAAAATGGCCCGCATTGTATATTGTATGCAGCTGAACAGCACAAACCATCAATAGCAGGACATTGCCTCGACAACATCCACATGACATGATCTATGATGTCGCTGTTCAGCCACGCATTCGTGGACGACAGAATGTTTCCACACTCTTGCGTAATTCTCCCGAGCGATGCAGTTGGGCGTCTACCCTCAGTGAATCGGGCCTTCATTGGTTTGGGTGGAATGACGTCAGATATGATTACGTCATTTTTGCGGCCCTTGGGCGGTTTTTTCTTCACTCCTCGCAACTCTTTCGTCGGAGGCTGTGTATAAAGACCCTTGTAGTTGTTGGATTTTCCCCTGTATCGTTTTAGCCAAAATAATTCATCCTCTGGTGCGACATTACCAAAAAATAATTTTCGTTTTTTTCCTACAGCATAATGCATATTGTCATAAAACTCGCGAATTAGACTTTCGTTCAAATCATCGAAGGAGATCGCGCATTCATCCAGTCGGGAAAAGCGTCGCCCCCGGAGACGGGTGCTTTTTAGTTCATCATTCGATTTTTCCATTGAACCGGACGTTCGACAGTTGTCGGATAAATTTTGGAAGGGACAAGACTGGAGACCTTCGAAAAAATGGCCGTATTTCTGGTAACCCTCACCGTCACCGAAACGAGATAAATTACCGGACATAAGCCCAGTAATTAATGGGATTCTCGGCAAGAAATTTTTTTCAAATGACTGGAACATTTCCGGACAAAAGAACTGATTTTCCCCTTCCCTACCGCCATCATTTACTATAACCAGTGCTGATGATACAGTTATTCGAAGTATTTCATGGAAGGGATCATCATGTGTGTCGATGACAACTTCGCCATCAAGTAGCATATCGTCTGCCAAATCCTCCATGCCAATTTCGTCTTCCACGACCCCTCGATATACAGGAAATGTTTTGATTTAATAGCCAAAGTCTCATTACGTGTATGCAGCAGGATGGTCAAGTGATGAATTTGGAGCAGAATGGATTGCCAATCAGACGATGTAACCAAATGGCCGAATATGTGCATCATTTCGCGATACCTAGATTGATTGAGTTTGCACAAAGTTTTAAAATTTTTAATGACGTGACTTGCGCAAAGTCGCAAAAATGGCCTGTCCAAATCCGTAGCAGTCGCAACACCAGTTACGACTCTGTAACATCGGGAAAGATATGTTTTAAAGGTATCCTCCATATAAATCAACAAGATTGACTTTATCAAAACAATACTACCGTCGCAAATGAATTTTCTAACGGTATTTTTTTTTTCCAAATACTTTTTGCTCGTCACCGCGAAATTGCATCAGAAAGCCAGCAACTGTAGGAATGTTGTGCCTGTTGCTGACAAACGATGCCAAAGCAATGGGAGCTTTTCTAGGTACAGGGTGGCGAGCAACAATTTCATATATGTAGAAAGTGCTGCTCATCCCGCGAAGGATGCTACCAGTCGCATCAATAAATACGGCGTCTACTGAAGCCAGCAAACGAAATAAACGAAGCGTCTCATATGACCACATCATCAACCCCTCAGGTACTTCGGACACTCTTTGCAGAGTGCCGGGCAGCGGATTACCGGCATCTCGGACCACTTGTCGTTGACGAATGAGTCGAAGCGACTCCCACTGGTCCTTTGACGGAACGTCGATATGGTTTGCCTCTTGGCGAACCTTTTTCAGCACTCCCTGATTAGGGGCGGAGTCTCGATTGCCTGACTCCCAGACATCTTTAGATTGGTTGCCCAAGCAATCTAAAGCCGTCCTACGTGGGAGATTGGCTTTCATGGTGGCCGATCTGGATGAAACTCGGCACTTACTATGAGCATACTTCGGACTTTCACGTGGTGGGTTTAGATTGGTGACACAGCCTCTAACCGCTCTCTAAGGGCTAATGCCACATTTGGGACCGAGTTGCGGACACCTTCCTCGCATGCGATCTGGATGAAACTCGGCACTTACTATGAGCATACTGACTTTCACGTGGTGAGTTCAGATTGTGACACAGAGCCTCTAACCTCTCTCTAAGGGCTAATGCCACATTTGGGACCGAGTTGCGGACACCTTCCTCGCATGCGATCTGGATGAAACTCGGCACTTACTATGAGCATACTTCGGGCTTTCACGTGGTGGGTTAAGATTGGTGACACAGAGCCTCTAACCTCTCTCTAAGGGCTAATGCCACATTTGGGGACCGAGTTGCGGACACCTTCCTCGCATGCGATCTGGATGAAACTCGGCACTTACTATGAGCATATTTCGGGCTTTCACGTGGTGAGTTCAGATTCGTGACACAGAGCCTCTAACCTCTCTCTAAGGGCTAATGCCACATTGGGGACCGAGTTGCGGACACCTTCCTCGCATGCGATCTGGATGAAACTCGGCACTTACTATGAGCATACTTCGGACTTTCACGTGGTGGGTTCAGATTGGTGACACAGAGCCTCTAACCTCTCTCTAAGGGCTAATGCCACATTGGGGACCGAGTTGCGGACACCTTCCTCGCATGCGATCTGGATGAAACTCGGCACTTACTATGAGCATACTTCGGACTTTCACGTGGTGGGTTCAGATTGGTGACACAGAGCCTCTAACCTCTCTCTAAGGGCTAATGCCACATTGGGGACCGAGTTGCGGACACCTTCCTCGCATGCGATCTGGATGAAACTCGGCACTTACTATGAGCATATTTCGGGCTTTCACGTGGTGAGTTCAGATTCGTGACACAGAGCCTCTAACCTCTCTCTAAGGGCTAATGCCACATTGGGGACCGAGTTGCGGACACCTTCCTCGCATGCGATCTGGATGAAGCTCGGCACTTACTATGAGCATACTTCGGACTTTCACGTGGTGGGTTCAGATTGGTGACACAGAGCCTCTAACCTCTCTCTAAGGGCTAATGCCACATTGGGGACCGAGTTGCGGACACCTTCCTCGCATGCGATCTGGATGAAGCTCGGCACTTACTATGAGCATACTTCGGACTTTCACGTGGTGGGTTCAGATTGGTGACACAGAGCCTCTAACCTCTCTCTAAGGGCTAATGCCACATATGGGACCGAGTGGCGGACCTGGATGAAACTGGGCGCGTACTATCAGCATGCGTGGGGTTTCTTGTTGTTGCGTGTATGACATACGTGGCGCGTTCAGATTAGTGACATGGAATCACTTTTATCATGTCGATAGTCCGCTATTCTCGATCCGATCCACGTCGAATTCACACACCACAGACAATAGCTTCATAACTATAATATCACGCATTAGTGATGAGGCGATCGCCTTGTTTATACTCCATCTTATAATCTCCTCGAGGACCATCGCTCCTCCGATCTTGGACTCTTTGATCCTAGTGGCCATGGCCGCTACAAAAGTTTGGTGATACATTCGTCCATGTGATGTCATTCAAGTTAGTGCAGTTGATGGCTCAAAGATTGATGGCTAACTTTACCCTGGTACAAACGGTCACACTAAACGGTGGACCAAACGGACCACGCGTACGCGGTATTATAATTCCGGTACATGTCGATGTAAACGGCGGACCTCGTAAATAGTTCAGAGGAGTTACTCATAAATAGAGCGATTACAAAGGGAGGATACATATACATATAACTTCGCTCATCTTCACCGAAAATATTGTCAAAAGGCTGAACCTAACTACTGGCTGATACACTAACCAGAGAGAGATGTTTGACGCTTTTCAACCTGGATCCTGGAATCTTAGATTAGAAAAAACTGCTGGAATCTCCTTTATCTCAGCAATGCATTTTACGGAACGGTTTCCCCCACCCCCACGGGTCCACTTATCACTGAGCTATATAACCTCGGCAGTAGGTCGTCACGCACCATTGTCTACGTCTACGAGTGGTCTATGCTTAGATTAGAAAATATGGTCAGGCCACTGATCTGATATATGTCATTTGAGTATAGATAACAGGAATATCTAGATATCCCTGATAGATAACTAATCTTAACGTATACGTAGGTTGGTTATCTATAATATAAAACCTTCCGAGCTCGCACTGACACTCTTCCACCCAAGCTCCTTAAAACTCACCACTAGTAGCGCATATAGGAAGACTTCTGTGAGTATAGATAACTAACCTAGGTTAGTTATATCTATACTGTGAGTCGCCTTGAAGGGTTTGAGCATAGAAAGTAACTATATTCAAAGGTTTGAGAAACAGTCATAAACTCAATGATGGCATAGAATATATTTATGCCTCGATGTTCACAAGGCAAGCTTCCCTACGCTGGGCTGACCCTACCGACGTCTTGAGTCTCGTTGTTATCCCGCCTCGACAAAGTCTTCAAGCAACACGATCGGCCAATGGTCACTCGCAAATCGTATCTTACAGGCCAATCGAAAACGATATATAATGTACAGTATATTCTACAATGTCTATACGCTTACTGCGCATTCACTGATGCATAAACTGCTGGGTTCATGCGAGTACAAAAGGTACGAACCATATTCTACATATATTCCGGAAGTCCAGGTTTTGCGTATCTAGGCCTTTACACGATCTCAGGATCTCTTATGATGATGAACGAGGGGTCTGGGAGGTGCATCTAGGCTAGCATTACTTACATTCCTGTGTAGCAGGAAAACTAGATACATCGCAATGCTCCGTGGTTACAGGCCTAATATTCCAATTTTTTTACAGGCGTATAGAGGAAATAGGCCTATCACGAGAAACATTGAGGATATGTATAGGCCTATTAGAGGAATGCCCTGTGAATTTCTCGTCAATCTGCTTCTAATGAAGTCATTAATCGCAATTGAAAATGACATTCGCTTTCAGATTGACAAAAGAGTTTTTGGAAAAGCATAATAATCATGTTAGCCAAGGATGCAAAAGTTTATTTGAAAGCTTTGGCTCTTAGCATCTCCAAGGCTTACGTTGAGCAGTTCTTATAGTCTGAAAAATACTTTTCACACGAGGATGCATCAATCACATTTTTTGAAAGATTGTGGTACTGTAGTCCTCTCCGCATATGCGCGCACTTTCTTCATGAATTATAAGAATTATACTTCGGTTTTTTCCGAAGCGGATCGCATTGGCAAAACTTTACACTGAAACAAAAACACATTGCAAATTTTGTAGAATCGCTGTACGGTGTGCAATTGCTAGAATTAGTAACGAAATTGACACCACGAATTTAAATCCCGCTTCATTTACTGCAAAACTAGTGTCAGATTTCTTACTGTATTAGCCCTTATTCATAAAATCACAACTTAAATTGCAAATTTTAATGTTTCTCATTGCATTCTAGGTACGTATCGTGAAATAAACCTCTTGTAGGCTACATGGCTGACATTCCGACGCACGCTCCGATGTTTTTCAACATCCTGCGAATATGCGGGCCGTGTCTTATCGGGGCGGAATTCATTCTCACCAATTTTAATAACCACACAGCTGATGCGGGTAAAATACACCAGAGCATTAATGCAAGTGGCCTATCTCTAGTAGCCAATTACAACATACACTTTCGCGGGGTCATTACATATTTTAGGTCGGTGTCAAGACATCCCTGGGTGAAACTAAAGAACAATTTGAGCTCGAAAGATATCCGAATTGGCTTCAACAACAGTATCCGTCTGTTTTGGAAGAGGCCAGCAGCTCTATAAATCGCCAGAACAACACATGCTAAAACCAATGGATAATAATAATAATACACTATAATAAAAAGAGCCAATAAAAGCAACAAAAAATATAGCCAAAACGAACAGAAATTTCTCCCACCTTTGCAGATCGTCCACAGTTTCAGGCAATGCGATTGATTTTGTCTCTGGCATAAAGGCATAAAATACAGCAGCAGCAACTCCAAGCGAACCCATGAAGAGACTCGGCACATTGCGATTGGAATTACCTGCAGATCGTTAAAGAAGTGACTCCATGCCAATGCGCAGGTTATTTCATAGAGTATCCGCAATCGCTATCGCAAGACAAGACGACAGCTCCACGATTTGTATAGTTATTCTTTAGTTTCGGGTATTTCAACTTATCAAGGGCTAGCATCGAACAAATCAGTGTGCGATTTTTCATCATTTTTGTGAATGATAAGTGTGACGTCGTTGATGAACCGATATAATATATGACATCATAGTGCCCTCTCCAAATCAAAAGCTGTTTTCGAGGCAGTATACCAGAATAAACCCACCTGGACTACTACCAGACCACTAACTGGGATATTTCGCACGCATGCACGTGGGCTATGAGGATATGAGTAATCGACCGATGTGCTGGTGTCTATTTATTCCAAGCCAGTGAAGACACCTATGTCCACAGCTAACAGCTAATTATTAATAATTAGTAACTATTTACCTAGGTAGAGCATGCACGGTGCGACCATTCCTCCCACTCTAGCTGCCATTGAACTCGAGCCAACAGCCATACTCCGCATAAGAGTAGGAAATAACTCCGAGCAGACAATATACCCTATGTCAAATGCTGCTGATACCGAGAACTTTCCGATCATAGCTAATGCTATGGATAACTCGGTATTGACTGCAAAAGAGAGTGCATTACACAATAAACCTAGAGGTTAAGGTTACATAACGTGCTACTAACACTGCTAAGTACTATACCATCTCAATCGGGCACTTAACTTAAAGTCAGCGATATCTACTATGAAGTAGGGATAGCAATGGGCAGTGCAATTTCCATCCCCTACCTGATATGGTACAAAACTCTTTTGTTTGCAAGAATGCTTGTTTACGTGAACGATGCCGCCGAACTCGCTTCCCTACATATGAGGCTACAACGTATACTTCAATTCAATACACTAGGCTATAACGCAACAACTGCATGCAAGTTATAGAATTTCTTGTAATTTCATAGGTTACCCGTTTCGAGAAGAGAAGTCGCTGCGCAGGTTATCCCAGACACGAGGAGGGTGCCGATGAGGATGGGCTTGCGCCCCCGCCATTTCAACAGTACAATAACTAGCGCGTAGGCAGGTATCTCGACGGCTGCAGCAACGAAGCAGTTGATAAATGCATTTCCTCCCATGTTTGAGGTGTTAAATGCCACACCGTAATAAATAATGGAACACGTGAACCTAAAAACAATTGACACGGGGATGAAGAAGCAAAAATATTAGAGAACCCTCTATGTCCACATGGGCTGTTTAGTATGCTTTTGGGGTATTTAGTATGCCTTTAGGTCTGAGCAAAATTAGAGCCGTGTTAGAGCCTATTGCATTTTTCGCCATCAGGATAACAAAAGACACCCAGCACATTTAGAACAACGACTACAAGGCCGGCATGCAGCACAATAATATTAGTTATAGGTTTTACGCATCAAGCATGTAGGCCTATGCGTCTTTGTCAGTTCGACGTAAATGGGATCTTGCATTCCACCATATTGTTTATAACGAGATAGCAGAGAATCGGATTAAAAAAGTAGATGTCAGATTAGGTCCAATATAGGTTGATACCTGAGAGTCAGGATTGATTGGATATCGAGAACGGTGATTACAGGGAACATATATCACCGGTGCCCATGCCAGCCATTACAGCACGTAGGCGTTTGAATGATATGAAAATCGCCATGGTACGGTCACAGCCATCGTGACGCATTCCCGGAAACCATCAAACATAAATAAGCATTCAGAACGTAGGCCTACAGTACTTCCGTCGATGTAACTCCTAGCGATCGAAAAGGTACGCCTAATAGGCCTATATGCGGTCATTCCCCGCATGAAGGTCATAGCAAAGCGCCTGACGAACAACAAAGTCATCGTATTAGACCTCTGACTTACCAAACAAACCACATGCAGAGCGTTCGTGGGAGTACTTTTTTACGACGCACAAGATCGAGATATGAGTATTGCTTTGTATTAGCAACTTTGACAGTTGTTTCTACATCATTTCCATGATGATCGGTCTCAGTCAGCGGCTTCATTTTTAACTGTGAATCCCCAGAAATCATTTGTAGCCTAAGCTATCGACCTATAGGCCTATACTAAGCGACGTCAACAATATGGGGAAACAGTGATATGAAGCATATTACGTATCTCAAATGTTTATAGTGTGTGTGAGAATATTACTAAATATGCACTATGTATTTAATAAACATTACTGTTGTTTTCTATTTTGATTTCATTCGATCATCTTGCTGTGGAAATAAGCATCTATCGCAAACACTCCTTTATGCAGTTTTACTAATCCTAACACAGGATAAAATACTGCTCCGTATAGGAAGATTTATAGAGCATCTCAGAGGTGAGCGTGCGCATTCTATTCATCACCACAAAATCAGATAATAGACCAATAACATGCAAGAGGCCACCATTTGTTAGTATATAGGCTGTTTCTTATGACTATAACCATGAGAGGATGATTTTACCAACCTTGTCGTTGTAAAAACTTTCGAGAAGTCGATTTGCATACTCAAGTTGGAAACCGTTGGTTATTGCAATCTTTCGAAACAGTTTTGAAAATCGGTCTCGATAGTTTTTCGAATAGAGCCATCTTGGCGACTCTGAAATGACCCTGTGGAACAGAAAAAAGATCAGCACAGATTTAGCGTTCAGCCTTAATTTATTGAGAATTAAAACATTCACTACCTTTCGGAGCTCCGCTCCTTCATCTGGCGGATGTGGTAGGAATCATTCCTTCAATGCGTCGTTATAGGTTGGTTAAAAAAATTAATGAAGGCAGCTGAATAAACAATCTCGTGCGTTCAGGACGGGTAAAATCAAAAACTATACGGTAAGGACAGCCGATAGTAGCAGAAATTGTACGTCGGACGCGTAGAACCTGGACCGAAGAAGCTGCAGCCGGAAGAAGACTGCATCCCGAAAATCTGAACGAATTTCGGGCTGTGCGAAATAACGGCAAAGCGAATCAAGATAGTCGAGGTTGATTTTTGAAATTGCCACTACACCCATGCCCGTTGCCATTGCCTACCAAAGAGAATGTTACACTTTGTGTGGTGATATGCATGACTAAGCATGATCCTTGACCCGATGCCGCTGTACGCGTGCTCGTGATCTTCGAGTGGACTTTTGTTGTACGCTCGTATCGCAATACATATGAAAAGATGCCTACGCCTTCTTAGCCGTATAGCTAGCCTCATAGACAGAAGAAAGCCTCCGCTCGGCTACAACTCTACATGGTGGCAGCGGTTATTGAATTGTTTGCGAGATAGAGCAGGCAAAAGGCAAGAAAGAACGGATATCACTCTTTAGTTTGTCAGAGACGTGCAGTAGAAAAACAACATGGCGTGGACAAAGGCGCTACAGCCATTGAACGTTCGTGGAGATGTTAACGAAGCAGAAGCATGGATTGAATGGAAGGAAGCATTTGAAGTCTATCTTGATGCATCGGATCTCACGGACAAGTCAAGCGCGATAAAAGTTGGTACACTACGCACTCTGATAGGCATAGACGCGAATAGAACGTTCAAAACTTTCGTCTTTGCACCTGCACGGGGCGAAATACCTGCGGAAAATCCGAAAGACTACGATACAGTCATTAAAAAGTTCGACGAACACTTTAAAGTCCGTGATGGACGTCTTCGCGCAAGAATTCAGTTTGATGAGCTGGTACGTGAAAAAGATCAATCTTTCCATTCATGGCTTGATGATGTTAGAGAAGCTGCTCAAAAATGCCAATATCCAGAGCAGGAACGTGACTCACGTATACAAACCACACTCATTCGCCACTGTCGAGATGATGATACCTTAGACAGACTCATGGAGATCAACTTCGATGACCTCACCTTGCAGAAGACTATAGACATCATAAGTTTTCGGGAAGACCGAAAGAAAGAAGCTGCGAAAAGATCAGGTACATCTACTATAGATGCTGTTTCTAAGAAAACGCAATCTTCTCACAAAAAGGACTATACTGAGAAAACGAACAAGAAGCAAAAGAAATGCCATAAATGTGGGACAGTACATGCTCATGACAAGAAAAGCTGTCCAGCATTCAAAAAAAGGTGCTCCTTTTGCAATATGATGGGTCATTTTCCTTCTGTTTGCAGATTCAAACAGGTACGCGCAGTTGAGACAGATTCACCGGCAATAGACATTGATGATGAACCACAAGAGGACTCGACTCCTCGAACACTCTTCTGTGGAACCGTGACTTCAAAAAGTAATCCATCTCTGGTGACATACACATACACATTGGAAGTTGCTTCCGACAAACTGTCTTGGACATTAGATTCTGGTGCGGACGTTTCCATCATGCCAGCATACATGTACAAAAAGGAATACGGACCGCTGCAAAAAAATATCACTACACAATTGCTCGCAGTTGGCAATCACACTTTGCAGACACTCGGATATGTGGTCATGAAACTCCAGGCTGGATCAAAGACACTCATTGAGAAAGTCTACATAGTCGCGGATGCGAACAAACTACTCCTTAGCAGTGTAGCAATATATAAACTCGGATTGATACCTCCAGCACCAAGACTGCGGACAACCGTACGATCCGTTAGCAATGCTCCAAAGGTCTCTTTGAGAACCAAAGAAGACGTGAAAAAAGCATTTCCATCTTTATTCCAAGGCATAGGCCAACTGAAGGATGATTACTTGATCCAGTTGAAAGAAAATGCCAAACCATTTTGTTTCAACAATACCAGAAACGTTTCACTTCCCTTGATGGATAAAGTCACCGAAGAGTTGACTAGGCTTGAAAAATTTGGCATCATAGAAAAGGTAGATGAACCTACTGATTGGTGCGCTCCAATCGTTGTTGTGCCAAAACCGTCTGGAAAAATACGTTCATGTGTGGATTTGACGAAATTAAATGAAGCAGTGAAGAGGGAACTGTATCCAATGCCCACTGTAGAAAGCACATTGGGACGAATCGCAAATGGAACAGTCTACACAAAACTTGATGCAAACTGTGGATTTTATCAGATCAATCTCGCACCTGAATGCAGAAAACTCACAACATTTATCACTCCTATTGGAAGATATATGTTCACCAGATTACCATATGGCCTGAATTCAAGTAGTGAATGCTTTCAAAAAAGGATGGACTCCATACTACGTGACATCCCGTCAGTAATATGCCACGTGGATGACATAATCATATCGACTTCTCCTGAAAAACATGACGAGACACTGAGACTGGTCTTGGAAAGACTGAAAGAGGCAGGCATGACCCTCAATGAGGACAAATGCGTATTCTCCGCAACAAAAATTGAGTACCTCGGACAGATAATCGATAACGGTGGTATCAGCAAAGACCCCAAGAAGGTCCAAGCCATTGTCGAGTATCCAGCTCCTCGGGACCAAACAGAACTGCGAAGATTCCTAGGTATGGCAAATCAGCTTATGAAATTTACACCAAACCTAGCGGAAATAACTAAACCTCTCAGAGACCTCCTCACGAAGAAAAGTAATTGGCTTTGGGGATCTCAACAAGAGAAAGCCTTTCAAAAAGTCAAGCACGATCTTTCGTCAGACGTTGTACTTGCAATGTATGACCCGAAAAGAGAAACACTACTTTCAGCAGACTCCAGCAGCTATGGACTAGGCGCAGTCCTCTTGCAAAAACAAGACGACGAAAAATTTCGACCTGTCGCATATGCTAGTCGATCGATGAATGACACAGAAAGACGCTATGCACAGATTGAGAAGGAAGCCCTAGCACTCACATGGGCTATGGAACGCTGGAAACAACTTTTAATAGGTATGGAAAATCTGAAAGTTGAAACCGATCATAAACCATTAGTTCCTCTATTGTCAACCAAGTCATTAGATGAATTACCTGCCAGAATTCAACGATTCAGAATACGCCTGATGAAGTACAACTTTACTATATCACACACACCAGGCAAATCAATGCATACAGCAGATGCTCTTTCAAGAAGCCCTCTGCCAATGTTTGAAGAAGTAGATGACCTTCGTAATGAAGCGGAATACTGTGTGAACTCTGTCATACTCAATCTACCGGCTTCAAGCAAAAGAATTGAAGAAATTCGACAAGAACTCAAAATGGACGAAACTCTATCCACTGTAATGAAATATGTTCTCACTGGCTGGCCGAAAAACAAAGAAACACTCTTTGGTCCGATTGGAAAGTATTGGAAGGAACGAGCTGTGTTGACAGTACATGATGACTTATTACTAAAAAGCAACCGACTTGTAATACCCAAGACACTACAAAAAGACGTTTTGAAGCACATGCATGATGGACATCTTGGAATTACCAAAACAAGGCAACTTGCTAAACAAGCTTGTTGGTGGCCAGGCCTTTCGTCTGATATTGAACAACTTGTTCGAAACTGTAATCGCTGTCAAGAACAGAAGCGAGAACGCGTCGAGCCAATGATCGGAACACAATTTCCAGTAAGACCTTGGTCTCGAATTGCATCTGATTTTTTTACCCTAAATGGAAACTACTACTTACTGATAGTAGATTATTATTCAAGAGACTTTGAAATCTGTAAATGTTGAAAAGACAATTGACTCTAAAGAATTGGTAACAAAATTCAAGAAAGTATTCTCCAGACATGGTATCTGTGACACTCTATTTACAGACAATGCTTCTGTATACTCCTCAAGTGAATTTGCACGATTTTGTAATGATTGGAAAATTGAACACATTACTTCTTCTCCTCTTTACTCACAAAGTAATGGATTTTGCGAACGATTTTGTCAAGTGGCCAAGAATCTCTTAAAGAAATCTGATGACATTTACTTAGCCCTACTGAATTATCGGACTACTCCTCTGCCGAATGGATTCACACCGGCGCAATTAAGCATGGGCCGACAACTGAAAACTCTTGTACCTTGCCATCCAGATCAACTTTTGCCAAAATCTATTGACTGCAACACTCTTCAAGAAAGGGAGAGAGAATACAGAAATAAAATGGCTAAAGATTATAATAGACGACATCGTGTTGTTGCGAATGACGACTTTGAAGTTGGCGATCACGTTTACATACCAGACTGTAAGACAAAAGGCACAGTAGAAAAGATACACGAAAACCCTCGATCAATTATTATTCGGACTGACAAAGGAACTTTGAGAAGAAACAGAAGACACCTCAGAAAATACAGGACTCCGGAAAATGACGTAAAAGCTTCTAAACCTGTGAACGAACCTGAACCTGAATTGTTTCAATTTATACCTCGAATGAAAACTCTTCAACAACCTCCCTCTTCAAATAACCTTCCTCGAGAAGACAACTTGAGAAGATCTTCAAGACCGAAAAAACCGACTCGAAGACTGATTGAACATTGTTGAAATGTATAATTTACTCTTAGGAGACAGGTTGACCCAAAGGGGCAGAATAATCCCCAACCTGTTGTGTACCTGGGGCAGTTTACCCCTTGTACTAGTGCATGCTTTAAATAAGTAGCCCTTCTTGCCATTACTGCGCTAGAAGTGTATTCTTCCTTACGTATTAGGTGCTTGTTGCATGTTAGGCTTAGAGCTTGTGGGGAGATGTGGTGATATGCATGACTAAGCATGATCCTTGACCCGATGCCGCTGTACGCGTGCTCGTGATCTTCGAGTGGACTTTTGTTGTACGCTCGTATCGCAATACATATGAAAAGATGCCTACGCCTTCTTAGCCGTATAGCTAGCCTCATAGACAGAAGAAAGCCTCCGCTCGGCTACAACACTA
>JASFYC010000268.1:0-269369 GCA_030412335.1 Botrylloides violaceus | reverse complement strand
TATGACTCTAGTGTATCGCATCCGACACATTCGTTGCCGGGAGGAAAAGAAATAATTTGTGATGCATGCTTTCTGACGATTTCATACATTTCGATAATTATGTGGGCGTCACTATTGGACATGCAGCGCTCCAGGTATATTTTCAAACGTCGTTCAAGATTTCTGGCATTTGATTGCGGACAGGTATGGCACGTCCATTCAGTTAAAGAAAAGTCACCCGTCTCGCATTTGCTATGAAACCAGTTGTTGCACCTTCGGCACGTGACCATAAGGTTTCCATCGTCTGGCCTCCTGCAATGACAAAATATTGGGCATACCCACCGAAAAGCAAGGGGATACGGTGAATAAACTTGATTCAAGAAGACAAAAATGTCATGTTTTTGTAGTCCTTCAATAAGACCTTTCCTCAAGCTGTTTTGCATAATGCTGAGAACCGCCGGATTAACTTTTTGGCTAAGTAAAGCAGCAAACGCAACAGCGAAAGGCCCACAGTCGTCGTATCCGACTTGCTGCTGTACTTTTACCACAGACAGAATGGTAATTGACGCTCACTAGCGGTTAGTCTGATACTAGGGAGTCCGCCGCCAGGAAGGCCTACTACTGTCCTCAACATCCGTCGACTATAAAGACTCTACGTAAACTCCCTATAATTCGACACACTGTATCTGATTTCGTTCGGTGTACAGCTAGGTGCAATAACCTGCTGGTACTCAATGCGGCAAAATTTTACATAGGCCTCGCATACACGCCACATTTTGGATTTGCGAAAGACATTGCTCGCATGTTCTCTCGTTTTAACAACTAAGCAAAAATAAGCCCTGCACGACTATAGTTTAGTTATCTATAGCACGACGCACGTGCGCACGTGACAAAACATGGTCTGGAAATGGCGTCCGCGGTTGGAGCGTGGGAAGTTGTAGGCCTACTGCTTTGACGATTCTCTCGGATTTAGCAAAAAGCGCTACCTGGTAAAATGAGCTAAGTAGTAAAAATAGCATAAATCAAGAGTAACAGCGCCCTGCGGATTCACCCCACATTCTTCCAATGAAGCGTGGTAGCCAGATCTCGCGTGTACGGTAGTTGAGGTTGTGCTTTTTTCTCAACGTTCGAAACTGGCATTTCGGTATTGCGTATGGGAAGGCGAATCAGCGATGTGGAAAACTATATTTGAACTCTAGGCAGGTCAGCGCAGCGCCAGCCAAGAGTACTGAAGCCCGGGGTTCCGCTATCCCATATTGACAGAATTTCAGATACGGGTAGGATACTAAGCGTTATTGAGCATGTTATAAGGCACATTCTTCTACAGTGAACAAGTCATTTTCATTTGAAACCTTTGAACAAACATGAGGTCTTGTGAGATCTGTGAGAAGACTGAAAACCTGAGATATTGTTCACGGTGTGGCAACGCTTCCTATTGCTGTCAGGAACACCAAAAAACTGATTGGAAACAGCACAAAAAGGTATGCAAAAGGCCTTCACAAAACGATTCTGGCACAAATCATGACACAAGCCAGGATCCGCAAGTTCAAACCGAAAGTATTTTGAGCGATATTGGAGATCTGAGCATTCGGGCGGAAAACCCTCAATTCATGCCACAATGGGTGGCACAAAATTCCCTGGGATTGAACATACTTGATGACTTGTCAAGCCGGGAGAGAGATATAATTGCGACAATTACAAGTAATCTGAAGCAACTCGGAATATGTGTAATAGACAATTTTTTAGACGAAACCAGTGCTGAAAAGTGCCTCGAAGATGCCGTGTCATTACATTCTACACCAAAAATATTTATGCCAGGGCAGGTGGTGGATCAGGGAGGCAGAGAAAAAATTAGGGGTGATGAAATTGTATGGTTGGATGGTTCTGAAGAAAACGGAGAAAATATTACACATGTTTGCAGGAAAATCGACACAATTATAAGCAAGTGTAATTCGCGCATTGGATATAAAATATCACAGAGGACAAAGGTAAGGGAGAAGCAAGTGTGTCGCTTATATTGAGCCACAGGAGAAATTTAAATCAAAGCAATGTTTAAGGCCAATGTACACCCACTATTTGTTTGGTGGAGTTGTTACAAAGTATCAATCATATGAGATGGGTACGTAGTCCTATGGGTGGGTATCAACCTGGCCTGACTTTTGGTGCCGGTAATAATACATTAAAATCTTGCTTTCTACTTGGTAGGCAGCAATATGAAAGCAAGATTCTGCTGTATGTGCTGTGACATTTAACTGTAATTAAATGTCGCTGCATCTGAATTTCCATAAATTATGTAGAATCTCACACAATTCGTTAGAATGGACCTGATAATGACTCCATCCACTATTGCACCTGCAATCTCCAATGTGAATACAAATTTGTGCTTCGATGGGGTAAAAACTGTCACCTTTTCTACTCCTCATCCAGTATTGCATGAACTTATGTCACAAGTTCTTTTGATTTCAGGCGATGTTGGCATGCTACCCTGGTAATGGTGCCGCCTACAAATGCCATATAGACAACCCATCTGGTGATGGCAGATGTATCACAGCAATTTATTATATGAACAAAAACTGGGATCGACAAGTAATATCTTCTCGTTGAATCATTTTAACTGATCTGTGATGAATGTTTGCGTATTCACAGGTAATGGGTGGAGTTTTGAGACTTTATCCAAAAGCCTTCGCTAAAACTAAAGTGGCCGAGGTTGTACCGCACTTCAATCGCCTTTTGTTGTTTTATTCGGACTGCAGAAATCCGCATGAAGTCCTTCCAGCATTTGCCAAAAGGTGGAGCTTGCATTAGGCTTAGGCTATTATTCACCATCTAGAAATTTCAGCTTTAACCTGCTATAGATTGAAACGTAATCAGTGATATGAGACTTAGCTAAGAACAGGACAGATATGTTATCCACGCCAAAAAATTTGTGAAGCCAATATATTGTCAGATGGTTGTGGTTGAGTTTCTTACACACCACACCAATAGTGTAGTTTCACATGCTAAACACTCACGTCAACGCTATTTTTCTATAAACGTATTCGTTGAAATTTATCGTGAAACTTTCCTTCACAGATTCGCAGTTACCATTTGGTATTTCGATGAGGCCGAAAGATCCAAAGCACTTGCATCGTGGGCAAAAAATCTTCCGAGGAGATAGCCCAAGCATATTATTCATTATTCTTCACCTCTTCATTTCTTCCTTGCAAACATAAAGTTGTTGATTCCGACCTCAATCTTGCTATTAATTTCTTGTAATTTTAGCATCGCCTATTATGAATGTTGGCAAAATGAGAAAATGGTTTACCATTTACAGGATATTGCAGCTAGCCGGGGTGTTCCAGATAGGCTATTAGGACCGAGTTAAACGGTACGAAATTGGGTGGTCGAAAATGGAAGATGAAACGTAAAGAAATTTTCCATGGAGAAATTATGAGTAATGGATCCTGATTTTGACAAGGAACAACAACAACAAGAACAATTTTGACAGGTTTCTGCCATCAGGGTCGGCAGTAAAATTGTCATAGTGATCTCACTGACAACGGTACTCCACCGGTCTCGAACAGGTATCACCTGAACGGGCTAGGGATGTGATTGACCTTAGGTTCAGTGACCTGGGGAAAGATGTATAAACCATCAGACAGGAATTACATGTGGGGAAGGTTTAGTTAGAGAATAAACCTATATATGGCGTTGGCGCAACACAAGATCACGTCGACGTAAGGATGACGGTTCAAAAGTTTGAACCATACCAGACAAAAAGCCACCTTCAGAGTAGGGTCACCAAGCCACCAGCATTACAACACAGAGAAGTCAATAGCAGTTGATGAGATAGGAACAGTTGCATCCGCCCATTTTGTCCATGGCACCAATAGTCGCTGTGGGTACTACTAACACATATCCATACAGGTAAGTGTTTTGACTCGGACGCTGCCCGAAGCAGTTTATCAGCTAAACACGAACACCTAATGACGATGGGCACTGTCTAAGATGTTCTCTTTTGCACTTTGCCACATCACTGTTAAGTCCAGTCACTGAATCTCAGCGTGACGCAAGTTTTGTACAGTAAACGAGTAAGTTTGTTTCATTGTTTGTACCAAAAAATTCCAAACACGTGATCAATGACTCTAAAAAGTTCATCATAAAATTTGTCAGCTATCAGGCAGGATCATACAAATGTATAAATATAATTAGTTGTGTGAAGAAATCACACTTGACTATTGAGGCCTACATTACATTAAAGAGGCTGAACCGTGGACGTCATCTGCAAAAATTTGTGAATCCATGACATTAAAACTACACCAATAGAAATTGCAATCCCTGTCGATAGGTTCAACCTGGAAATTCAACAGATACTAGGAATGACGAAAGCATTCAATTTTCACACAGAATCAATTCTGAAGTAGTAGGCTAGTAGCGATCTACACTATGTATACAGCTTCCTTTTTGTAATAACTGTTACCTCTTGCACAAGACTGGCTTGGCACGCAATATGTCAAATCGAGTGTCCCTGCTGTCGCTACAAATGACCTCAAAACGGCACAGAGGCAGTGTCGACACTCTTACAGGTCCTCGGCTCAGTTCCACCGCAAACATGGCATGGATACCAAAAGGCTAGAACCATTAGTGAGTTTGTTGGATAGGAGATTCCAATTGGTGCGCCTGTAATTTTTGCGACAGCAACTGAATTTGCTGATTAGCGTCCTCCAATTGTCGTTGGCAGAGTTGATAGTCGAGCTGCAGTGATTCATAATCTTTAAGGTTGTCAGAGAGTTGTGAATTTGCTGCTTGTAACTCATGTATGTATTCACAAGCTTTAGCCAAAATGCCTCCTTTGCTCTAGATGTGAAAGTGATCGGTTGGAAGAAGTTAAACTACATAGCATTAGCATACGCGATGGAATTGTTACACGACACTTACCTGACCCTGCTTCGTGTGATCATTGGCACAGTCTGGAATCATGTTTGCTAGTTTCAATATCCAGGTATTGATCTTATCTCTGCGGCGTCTCTCAACTGCAAGAAATTGTGAATGTCTCATGGTTGCCATTTCATTTGCATAGCTTCTCATTGACGGGAAAAGCTACATGATCGTGCCTAGACTGGGTAGTCTAAATTCGATAGATGTAGCATATTGAACAGATCTATAGAATGTCTGTTATACCGAAATGAATTAACTTACTACTCAAGATTCATTAGCCTAACACAAACCTTCATTGTGCTGCACTCGTCTAGTATCATCCCGACCACCCTTGCCATTATCTTCACGCCTAAACAAGTACGGTACCGATATAGCAAAATTAATATTTTGGAGAGACATCTAGCAAGCCTATGTTGCATGAGTATTCAATAGCAAAAACTCAGTTCACAGTCAGCTCGGTAACATAGTGAATCTTTCAATGTAACACAGGATGACAAGGGAATGTTTCACCCTATGAGATGCCATAGAGTTAAACACTCGCATGCATGCCATTACAATGAGACATTAGTTAATTGTTGAAAAGCAATATCATGATAAGGTGCCTGCTTACGTCTGGAATGACGCTCTACTTAGGATTGCCCTTTCTCCAGTAGTCTGCCCACTCTGAATCATTTCTTGAGGAGACATCATAACGTAAAATTGGCCAGCTGAAATGCAAAAGCCCAGTTAAGAAAAGCAATGGAAATCAATTTCAGATTGAAAATACCCGAATGTACAAAACCTCCGAAACACACTACACGATAAAAACACTGGATTTTAATTAACGCATCTCGTCAGAAACCTCTCGGAAAGTACAGTTCCTGTCTATATTATACTATCCAATATATTGACACAATGGTAAGCAGAACGTGGCACACTATGTCAGCATCGCTTTTAATTAAGTCACAGGCTCAAAGTCATAATACTGTGATAATCAAAGTACAAGAAAATGATAATAGTCGCACAGTAGTGCATAGCGGTACGGGCCAGAGGCACAGCTACGTCATTTCTACTAATCAACACACGAATTACTACAGAATTAAAAACACTTTCAAACTCACCTCCCGAAAGTAAAGATGGATCAGCTTGCGCTGGAGCAGCCCCTGCTGATGACATTGGATGATTATAATTCATACTGCACAGTGTTTTACGTAGTCTACAGCTAAATAACTGCAATATCACAAACAGATAGAGATGATAATATTACCTGCTGAACCGTCACCACCAGTCTCATTATTGAAAGGATTCCCGACGATTGCAACCTATATAAAGACGGAGCACGTGCATGAATGACCTCATTGTGACTCATAACAACGTTGTAGGTAATCGTAGATGTTGAAAACACAACAAATATTGCAAGACTATAACTCATGCATGACAGATATTTTCACGTTGAGGTCATAATTTATGCACCACAAGATTGTTCACCTGAGGTGATCCGCCCCCGCCATTATCGTCTTGTGAAAGTTGGTTGAATATACCATTAGTTGTAACGATGCTCAACGTAGCTTGTTGGTTGTTGTCGTCTCCTCCGACTTGTACAACTCTATATGTCACCTAAAGATGTTATTGCTACGTTAAGGCAGAACTATATAGGCCTACATAGATTTAGCACAATGACCATTAATGTGGGTAGGGAATTGTACTCAATAATTAAAAATTAGCGATTCTACACTCGAATAGATAATATTCAGGCAGGGACAGGAGCTAGAAATTAATGCCTGATCATTCCACAGATCTGACTAGTCTTCAAAATCCGTATTTCCCAAAGATGAATTGTTATAGATCTCTGAAAGTAATTTACTAGATTCCAGAAATTTCCCGCTAACATTTTTATTCATAAATTTAAAATTGGCCTGTTGCAGTTTCAAATATGTTATTCGAAGGACCATGCTCAAATTAGTAGAAAGAGTTAAAAAATCACCTGGCCATTATCGGACGTGTTTCGTATCTGGTAATGGAACCCATTATCTGCTTGCGAGGAACTTCCAGCCTCTGGAATCACTTGACCATCGTCATCGTTTTCTAAAGCATGATTACCATGAATGATAAATGACTTGATAAAAATAAAGGAAATAACATGAACACACCTACCGTTGCCAATGACATCAGGAGAATGGTCTTGCTCGCCCCCAATTTCACCTGCAGCCTTGTCACTATAAACAGAAACAAACAATAAATCACTGTGTAATATACAAGTAAGGAGAAGAATGGTAGACCTACTTAGAATTTGAAAACTGTTTCCGATCCATTCTGGTTTTTATTTGGACACATTATAAAGTCATAACCACTATTTGTAAAAGATATCAACACTACAAGCGTTGAAGATTTATGAACATAGCAAGCAAAGACATAAGAAAACTACCTACTAAGATCACGGAACTTTCCCTGGCATAGTCATTTGATTGCTAAGCTATGACACTCCTGCAAGATCTCAAGAGTATCCGACTCCACTATAGGTCTACTATTTTAGTAAACCGATTGAAATGTGCGTGACTGAGGACATGTGATATGACGTAATAATGTCTACAATCCCCGACTTCAAAGAATGATCTTATTGACCATTCAGAGCCTATTATTGAATGCAGCATCCATGAAAGGTTATTCAGTCAAGAAACATGTTACGGTACTAGGGATTGTGTACTAGACTGATAAATTACCAAGTTGAAATATTGTATATCGGACCACTGTGTGTAAGTGGATCCTATATTTCCCTCACAACCTTAATAAACAAGTTGTGAAATATACGTCAACAGGTCTGCAACCAGACATAACCGCAAAATTAGAAATTGCAACCACTTTACCATATGAAGCACACATGCACTGAATACCGGTATCCGTAGTGCATTTCCTAAAATGTTTGGTCTTGTGACCAACTAAGCCATATTATTTTCAGTTTCTAAATTTTGACAAACTCAGAAAATCTTCATGCCTATTACAGAAGTGCCGATCATGCCAAATCAAAGTACAATTTCTTAGTACAGTAAGTCACATGATTGAAACCATGATTGCTAGTACGATGACGACCAATCTTCTTACTCATTATCCTATGCATGACTGCTTGAGTGACAGCAATGCATCACAAGTATCAGAATAATAGTGAATATTTTTCGCAATTCAAAGTCACTCATGGCAGCACGATTTGATGTGTAATTTATCAAGTGTCAATAGTGTCGCAGCAGATCACGACAGCCGCCATCACAAAAAATTTTAGTTTAACAGATCATCAATTATTCTGTAACATTCCCCATTTTCCCAGTGTCAGGAGTGGGTTAGGGTTGGTTTGGTGCCCCATACTGCAATTTGAACCCAGTCTTCTTGCGTCTAGTGCGAGCGAAGGTTTTAACCACTGGGCCACACATGACCGTGTAATATTCCCAACATAAGAGAATGAGTAACATACAATCTCCGAATAATATTGCCCAAAGATCAAGAATGATTTGGCATAAATCTGGTTGATTATCACTGCCAAAGTTCGCTGAACAATTTTGACATAGGAATTATCTGGATAATGTCCAAGATTCTCATTGACTGCATCTTAACCCGACTTATTACAAAATTACAAATTACAAAATCGAGCAATCCGAATTATATACAATGCACTGAGACACACTCATTCCGCTCCACTATATATTCATTTATCTTGTTGTTATTGTTATCTTGTTTATCTTATTATTGTTTTCATGTTTCTCTTATGTTAAAGGTGTAGGATAGCAAACTAATAATGTCATGCACCTTTCGGTTCGTTTTTCTTATATTCACTCCAATGTTCCATAAGCTGCAGCAGACTAGATGATCACCCGATCGCTTTGCTGCAGCCTAGTCGTCATTTTATCTCGTGTTAATTTATTAATTTATAAATGACTGAAACAATAAATATGTCTGTCTGTCTGGTGGATACTGACGTATCAAACCAGTAGTCTACGGTAGGCCTACCGGAAGTCCGGAACCCGATGATGTTTCTAATCCTTGCTGAACTCATGATATAGGCCTACTTTACCAGCTCTCTCAGTATAATGTGGCTTTAGAGGATGACAATAATGCACAAAGCAACATGGACACAAGCACAAGTTGGTCTTTGAAAACGTTTGAGGTGATGGGAATATTGGAACATAAACTATACCGTGGAACAGTATGCTGCGTCTGGTACCGATCTGCCGTTATGCATACTTCACAAAATTTACTACAACTTTACCCACAGACCGCATGAAAGCAATGGATCTATCGTATATTTTGAACTGTTACCGCTGCCGTCGTTTAATGTCCTTTCTACTGATGCCGAAGGTTCAAGGACAAGGAGGAGTTGATATAAAAAGCAATTTTACTCACGTAACTTCGATGACTTGGTTGAGACTTACATCCATGTGCTCCAAGAACTTGCAAAACAGCTGGGCATTTAAATTTCGCGAAAATCTGATCACGGGTTTAGGTCACGGGAACAAACAAAATCATGTGACACAAAGAATCCTCTCAAGATGGCCGATCCCGACTGATGATGCGTGAAATATATGATGTATTCATCCGCCATTTGTAAGAAATTCGTTGTGTTCATTGCGCTAGACTGCTTAACAAAGCGTGTCAGGGTCGGCGGGAAATCGGCCCCGGGTGACGGAACTAACGATATGGCCAAAAAAGATATATATTTACTACAACGGACAGATGAACCACTGAATATCTTTGCAAGCGAAATTTCCTACGAAATTATAACTCATAAGTTTCACCGTGGTGCCTTGGGTTTTCATTTCAACGCCACCACCGCACAAAATGACGGGACTGCTTATCCTATGATTAATCGTCGTGCGATCCTTAGGTCTACAACTACAGTATACGACACATGTATACGACACAGAAAGAAGCTAGTAGTAGGCCACATTATCCGCCAAAACCGCACATTTCAAATTCAGTGTATTATCATCACCTCATTAAAATGCATTGCTGAAGATTTTGGGACTCTGGCAACTTGAATATTATGATTAAGCGATTTCATATCGAGCCACAATTTTGCTTTGACATTTCATATAAGCTAGAACAAGCAGCACTGATAATATTAATATAAAATCACATAAAAGAACACATAATCGTACTTCAACTTCGGTCGTGAAAAATGAAATGTAGGTTGAAATATGAAGCATTGAGTACACCAACAATAGAAATTACTCTTCTATAATAAACAAATATACAGAAAATATTAGTTGAGATGCAAAATCATTCAAGCTGCACAGTCTAGTACAGTGTAACAATATGGCAGGAAACAGCTTGTCAATATAAAAATAGTCGAGTGCAGCACTGAAACACTGCAAGTAAGCCTACAGGAATTGAAGACGGTTTGCAAGCATCGGACAGAAGTAGAGAGGATGGAATTTGTATAGTTATTTAATTCTTCTGAATGGAAAAATGAGAAAGGTATCTCCATCCATCTCATTCAAGAACATGATACAGACAATATATTTCATTCCATGGTCTTCATATATTCAGTATATCCCTCTGCCGCTGTTACAATAACATCCATCCATATGCGTAGAGCTTCTGCTGAAGGTGCGACGAGGGAGTATGTTCGGTCATAACATTTTACACAAAACGTCAATGTGGGATTTGGAGTCTGGAAAAAAGCAACTTATCAGATATCATCATCAAGGATATCATTTACATCATTTACATCTAGCTTCATTAAGGAGGACCGCAGCCCTGCAGTAACAATGCGATATCGGTTAAATGGAAGCTGGAGGTGTAAAAATATTCTTTAGCTGTAGTCATTTCACGCTTAAACAGCAATTAATGGTGTGATGGCAAGTTTTGTGACTTGTTCTGGGGGGACTGGGTTATTTTAGTCTCACTTCGTCCGCCATGCTCCGTTTTTGTTCACGAATTGCGAGATTAATCCAGCCACAATGAAAATGGCTTGCACATTGCACATTCGAAAAACATACAGCAAGATAGTTGTACTTACCCTGTGCAATTTTAAATGATCAAAAAACACATCTTCAATAGCTTGAAAATATATCATTCCTCTCAATTTTGTCTCATGTTTATCTGTTAGAAAAGGAAACTTAACTAATACCAGTAATACACGACTTGCAACAATAATATAAGTCAACAATTGTTGGACTGTGTTCTTGTGAAGTTTACTGAGTTTACTTCGCTACTATTAAGATGCAAATGATATCACTGTATTCAAATGTTTTCACCCAACGCCACTAGAGTGGTCAGGTGGAGTGCAGCATACTTGGCGAGAACAGTAACCCAGAAACTTACTGTGAAAATATGAAATTATTTTCTTTTGGCGATCCAAAACAAACCACCGCTTTTTCCATGTCCTAATCCTCCCGCCCATCTTCATCAGGTAACCTCTGTAAACCATAACAAGGTCGGTCAGCCAATAGAGCCTACCTTTTTGTAGGAGTGCATCAAGCAGGTTAGCATTATGGAAGTGAAAACTATGCTTCTAATCAGAAGTACTGTGTGTAGGCTACCTGCATGTGGTCGATGTAACCGAAATATGTCGACATGCGTCTGGGTTGTGACCACTTGATACGATATGCTCTTTAAGATCAAAATCCTTTGAACGGACTGGGAGGTATCTTGTCATTGGACGAGTCTGCATAAAAACAAAAGGAAATATACGTAATTTACAGCAGAGACTAATCTGTTTCATTCCAAACTCGTACCTGTTTCTTTGGCTCATTATGATCCCTCCGTCGGACAGTATCAGAAGATATGTCACCTAATTGGCTAGATGAACTAGGAGGAGTCGAAAGGATGCTTGATGGAAAATTAGAGTCGATATTGGATGAAGATGTCGATTGCTGGCTAGGATCAGAATCTAAGTTGCCCATCTCTTGAGTACTCTTATTAACGTAGGCATTCTGGATAGAAAGAAAAGAATTTTCACAGAATCGGATGATTGCAAAAAATATTTTGAACAGACACTTGGACATAGGATGAAACAATTTCGTTATCGATAGTAGTGAATATGATGGCCACATCTGTGAGCCTGAGGCGGACTAGCACATGCTTGAAAGGTACACATACAAGACATATATATAGATAAAACTAGAAGTCGACATATCCCGGCATTCAGTACCGCTAACTCACCATTTCTGCAAGTAGCCTTTGTCGTTCTACCTTAGCTTGCAACAGTTGTTGTTCAATCAACCTAATCTTCTCCATCTCTTTCCTGTGAGTGATCAAGTGCATAATAAGTTGATATTCATCATCAAGATATATTGCATTCTTACGGGTCCGGAGTGCGATGAGACCAGGCTGCTGATGTCGTTGTGTCCAGGCTATCCATGGAGCTTAAACTCATAACATCAAAGCCTCTCCCTCTGAAAGTACAATAAACATGTGATCTGTAGCAAATCATCCAGACTAGCGTACTGAATAAATAACTAGGCCTACCCATAGGACAACTTTCCAATGAACAACACCAACCACACAATGAACAGTAGGGACTAGACAAAACATTAGAATCATAATGAAAAGACAAAAGATTTGATTTCTATTGGCGACTAGCTAGACAAACTGCTAGCTACAGTACACTCATTGCGGGAAGACTTACGGATTTTTAGTGCAGCCTACATGAGCTATTATTAAAACCCTACACTTGTCGAATCTCCATGAAAGGCAAATGTAGAAGGCAGTGGAACATACCTCAAAGGTTCAAGTTTTTGGTCACTTAACCGAGAATCCTGTATTTTCTGAAAATATGGCTTAACACAATGTGTAGAATCGGTCAACGCTTCAGCAGCTCCAATGGCACCTGTAAAAAATCAGCATAATCTAGAAAACGCTAGAGCGGCTTACACAATATTATATGGAACGCAAGCCATTATCCACATATACAATGCATGTCACACTAAATACAGACCACCATATTATCCTATCGTTTGGCCTACCTATATAATGAATTCTAACTTCATGCACTAATAACAATATGTTTGCTGAATCGAACCCAACAACAACAGACAACCACTGACACAAAATGCTGGTAAATCCATGCCATAACGATGGAATCTACCTGTGACTCCTTTAACCCTTACAGAATAGTAGCGAGTCAGTGTCGAGTAAGCAAAGTTATAGGAATTGACATAAGTTGGTTTGGGTTTATAGCTGATCACGGAGTCATCTCGGCACCGCTTAGCTAAGAAGAGGAAAATTTACAGTAATTTGCTAAACTATGAAAAACTACATCAAAGAGAAAAATGTAAGATCAAAGCCATACCTTGGTCATCAGATCTGGGTGAGGACGGTTGCCGATCAATAGGAGACGGTAATTGAAAGCTATGTTGTGAAGAAGTTGATAATCGAGGTGGTGGACTTGACTAAACAAAAATAGACTATTTAGCAAAGTCAAAAAATCTTTTGAAATATATAGATATAGCTTACTTGTTGAGAAATATCCTTCGTTGGACTTGCTTTATCATCTGATTTTACTATGGCAGTAGACTGTGATTTAGTTCGAATGGACGCTTCCAAATCAGGTTGAGGTGGCTTTTGACCAGTAAGTTCATAATATTTTCTTTGAAGGAAGGAGGTTTCTTCACGGTGCTGAAAAATCGAGTATCGATACCAATATATGTAATTAAATACATTATGCAAGTAACTGTAAACTTCACACAAGAAGAGTACAACTCTTTTATAGACATTGGCTACTATCAGTATAGCAACTCTCACTAACTTTTGACCGCGGCTTGCATCCCAATCAGGGTTGCCATGGAAGATAGTAATCTAATTTAGTGGAGATTTTACAAAATCTACTTTAATCAGATACAGTCTGCAACACACCTACTAGGTAAAATACCCACTTCAGTAATATGGTAAGAGGTGGCTGAGGACTTGGCGAGCCAATTAGGGCTCAACCATGGTTTACTCTCATGCACTACAAGAGAAGGCAGTGACCTAATTTCAAAATTTACCAGGATTGTGATGGTATCATACTACGATACGAAAATCAAATCAAGGTGCCAGCAGTACCAGTACTCACTTCTTGTAACTCTTTAATTGTGTGATCCCTCATGGAATGTAATCTTTGATAATTCTCTTTCTCTTGTTTCATCAACTCATTCATTTGTTTTTCTAGAGCGTCCACGTGTTGCTGTCAAAATATCAAGAGGATTACAGATCTCATTAGGGATAAAAATAACTATCAAGTGTAAGCTACAATCTAGGAAAACAAAACCCGCGCAAGTATGTTGAATTTATTATGCTATTATTACTCATATACCGGTACACAATGTGTCTGGGAGTGCTTAGTGAATAATGAAAATCAAAAACCAAAGTAGTGGCAATGGCAATGGTATTTGGGCAATGAGGAAAACCTGTAGCATCTAACCTTCTACCAAGATCAGAGAAATTCCAGATGCTCCACTTCTTGTGTAACTAAATCATGGCATATAAGTTAATTTCAGTTTGCTGTTTCTCATCTGCCTAGAAAGCTGATGACATTACCAACAAGACATCAAAGGAAACTATTTCTAATTTTATCGCGTAAATTTTGTTCGGTAATCATAGACAAGGTAAGAAACTAGAGAGGAAACCTTTGTCAAAAACTTTCTCAAATTAAATCACACAGCTATATCAGATCTCAGCAAAGATAACCATAGCTTGATCAACCATTACTGACCTTCCGTGTTTTCACGCTTTTATCGCATATTCTTTGATCTTCCAACAATTTTTTCTGCATCATTTCTTTATCTTCATCCATCCTACTAATATTTTCTAAAGTCTGAAATTCAATGTCTTCAAAGTTCCTCATATCCTGTTCGAGAATAGTCTGATCCTAAGGAATAAACAGATCCATTAGCCAGTTTTCTCATGAATTGAATGACCAATCAGACGATCGTTTGACCAATGGCCTACATCAGTTGGTTCCAGCTTGAAAAATATTGGTAGTGGTGTCAACACACACATACACACACAGTGAGTGAGAGAGAGATTGGTTTATTGATATTCATTACATTTGGAGTGGACTTCAAAAAATTAGAGCATTGGTGCTTAGATAAAAATCCTCAGTGTTTGTTGCAACACTGAAGAACACATGCATATTGTATATTAGTATATTAGCATATTATAGGCCTATATTAGTAGCAGAGTTGCCTTCGCTCACCTTTTTCAACTCTTCTTCCCAAATATCTCGAATACTTTCTGGACAGTTGTTCAGTTGTCGTTGCGATTCCTCTAATTTTTCTTGCAATTCTGACAATTTCTTCTTTTCTTTCTCCAACAGTGAGTTTTGCTGCCAAATAAAGATAATTATAAGAAATGCGGTTGATCCCAAACTGGAAACCTGCGAGATGTCTCACATTAACCAGTGTCATCAAATTAATCAGGGGGAAGAATTGCAAAATTTTGGAAAAGGATTACAGTACGGTATTTAGTTCATGAAAACAGTGGAGGATGATCGAAATAGTAATAGATAAAATAATTTACCACATATTTAACATCCAGTCCAGTTTACTGGATATAAATGACAAGCTTTCGGAGCTCAGCTCCTTCATCAGCATAGCCAAATATTGAGGAAAACTGATAACTTACGATTTCTCGTTGTTTGATGTAGCTTTCTTCAAGATCGATAATCTGTTCCTTAAGTTGATCACAAATTTGCTCCTCCTCCCCCAGTTTCTCCTGTTCAGATTCCAACTCTCCGGCAACCAAAGCTTTCTCCATTTCCAGCTGAGAATTCATATTTAATCAATAAACTACACAGTAGCGAGCTATATCCTCAGTGCAATAAAACAACACATTATCACTGAAGAGTTTCTCCTGACTATGAGTACACCCATGAATTGAAAATGTTCATGTATACAATCTCATCACACCTCTTTGTCTTAAAGAGCTCTCAAATTACATTGAAAAAAATATTGTTTCATTGAAACATAATATATCATTTATAAATCATTCCCTGATTAATAGTAACCAATTGCGCTCTCCTAAAAATGATTCAATCGGCTATTTCTCATCATTAACTACCAAACATCAAATGGCGGATAATGGCTTGAGGGCATAAGCACTTGGCTAGGTTTTACAAAATTGATTTTTTTTCCAGTCTGTCGCCTGTGTAATAGCTGATGTATGGGCCATTTTTATTGCAATAGACGATAATTATCTTGCAGTCACACATATTGATCAATACAAATCGTGCTACCTTCACCACGAACCCGGTATAATAAAAATCGCTAAAACAGCGCACACACTAGATCGCCGGCGAGCAACGTCGACCTGAACAGCCTAGTGATTATCACACAAACAAAAGTTGATATCGCCCACTAAATAATACCTTGCAACGCACCAATCGTTCCTTACACAGCGGATGAACGCAGTTAATTGCCGTCGGAGAAATTGTCTTCGAAATTGTAACAGTACCGGTAGGCAATCGCATCGGATGTATTCATCAACGATATCGTACGAAGGTTGGCGGATCTGTCTGAAAACCGTCCGTTCCTTGACCCTACACTGCGCTGAAATCACGTTGTTGTTGCTAACTTTAACGGCATCGGGAATGTTCATGAAAAAGGTTGCGATTTTACAAGGCCTGTACGTATACAACCAGTTTGACCTAGATACTGGTTTACTAGAGTAGTTCCATTTCAGATTTAAACGATTGTGTGCTGATTATGTTACCGTCCCAAGATGTCATCGACACCAAACTGTAAGTTATCGCGATCGCGATCATCCGAAAAACCCGATTGTCACGACTGCGTTTACCTCCGCGAGATTTCGATTAAAATTCTACCCAGGTAAGCTACTCACCTACCCCAGCATTTGGACCTCAAGGCCCGTGGCCTACACTATACAGTACATGCGACTGTCACGGGTCCCACAGCACGCATGACCGATGAAGTCTGCACAAGCGCGTTTTCTGATATCGAAGACACAATCCAACATCAACTAATCAAACCCGCATTATGGCAATTTCCCGTCGTAATCCACGGACCAAACAGCATGGACGGGAACGTAGACCTATCGAACAGCGCCCACAGATTGCGATAAATCTGTCTCTCCCCCGCAGATCATTCTAATCTACGTTACGTTGACTAGGTAAAATCTGTAAACCTCAAACAAACAGATCAACTGCCGTTGACCTCTCATCGCCTGAATGTAAGCAAATAAACTCCGACCAATCACATAAATATATATCTTGAGCTGTTAGAGCAAGTCAAAGAGAATCAAAAACGCGTCTCACAGAGACTTTGGTCAAACTATAACCCTGGCCTAGTAAAGGGCGAAATTAGGATGGCTTGGTTGTATTGGTGTTGAATTTTGCTGATTTAACCGCATCCTCACATCGATCACTGTTTCACTACGAATATAATCACGGAACAACAAATATCTGCAATCTACGGGGTCGATGGCGCGAGCATTCCTAATGGGTATATCTATCGGCGACATCCCTTCCGTGGAAAGCAATTAGTGAACTGAAGAATATCGTGTGCATGATATTGACAGGATTATGACATGTACGCTCCTGCATGAATCGATCAAATAGCAACCTAATCCTATAATTACATTATTCAGACACACTCCAATTCCATGAACCGCTCAAGTTCAATAACCGAGTCATCGACTTTCATTCAAACGTAGCCTAACTGGGGAGATGACGAACGTAATCTGAATTGAGGGAACATAATTGTAACGTCCTGGGGTCGTCTAGTATAAGGCAATGGGCAGAAACTGTCGGGAAATTCCTTTCAAGGAAATCGAGACAACGCAGATTAAACTGGACATTAGGGCTTTTAATCTGCGTTGTCTCGATTTCCTTGAAAAGAATTTCCCGACGGTTTCTGCCCATTGCCTTATACTAGACGACCCCAGGACGTTACAATTATGTTCCCTTAATTCAGATTCCGTTCGTCATCTCCCCAGTTAGACTACGTTTGAAGGAAAGTCGATGACTCGGTTATTGAACTTGAGTCCAGTTTGTTATTCATGATTGAATATCATGACGAAGCTGGGCAGCTCCATTCAGTCAAATTGTTCACGTGCGTACGAGAAAATATTGTGACATCTTGGCATGAATTTAGAACCGAGTGCTGTGTAGCAGTGTCGGAATCTGATATTACGCTCCTGCTCACGGAAAACGCTAATGAGCTAGCTTCCCAGAAACGACACAACTTTTTTCAACGGCGCAAATGTATTGCAGCTACCTTCAACACCATTCAAAGCACCGTCCTCTTGGTCTTAGGCATGGATGGAATTATCATCTTCCTAATTCGCGCCAATAAATTTCGCGCAAATTAAATGGGACGCTGGTTAAGCGATTGCCATATCGCCACTACAGATGAGCTATGACCATCTACCATCAGCTGGTATAGATGGAATGTAAAGATGAAAGCCAGTGAGACATTTTTCAGTACGCCTCATTAAAATTCCGACCCATTACATTGTTAGCCTATAAAAAGGGATATATGTCATTTTAACGTTTTCATTCTGAGGCCGAATTCCCATCACCAACCCATGCAAGCTTACAGTAAATACCCATCGCAATTTCTGCCACTGCAGACATAATATTATCAGGAGACCTTCGATCATCCTCGAGTAACGGTTTGTGTGTGATGACTAGTGACAAATGTTGCCACTTTACATATTAATGATTGGAGGTTACAGTATGCCATATTTTTCACTGCAATCACACTGACCAATATAACATGAGATTCCAGATATGGTTGCTACGGCTAGAAAAGGTGTGTCACTATATACAAAACAACATAGCCAAATTTTTTTGTAATACTCTACTCACAGCGCTGACACATTCATCCAACTGAGTTTCAAGTTCTGATATTCTCTGCTTAAGTTTTTCCATTTTTCGAAGACGTTGTTCGTACAGCTGTTGTATTTCCGCAACATCTTCCTAAAAATCCCACAACAATGCGGATTGCACACGAATTTCACACATATTTCAAGTATTTAAAGTTTTAAACTTACTGGTCGACCTTTGATTGGTTTCGGTGATACTAGAGGCGATTTGTTATTACTTCTATTGACTTTAGCTGGTAAGGTAGGGCCTTGTCGTCCTGCTGCAATAGAATGAATAATATATGAGACGTCAAATTCTTCTGATAACCATTGATATAAAAATAGATATCGCCTACACCGGTCAGACTGCAAAATATTTTCTGATAAATATTTGCGGGAAAAAAACGCAGGGTATGACTCATAACTTATGAGTAACATACTTGGTAACGATTGATTGCAAATGTCTCTCTCCAGAGAAGCCAGCCTTCTGAATATCCTACTCTGTGCATGTGATGATTGATCATTATTTGACATTGAAGAGTGTATATTGGGACTGAATGAAGGCAGTCCTGTGGGAGTCTCGTGCCGTTCATTTTCAGAAGGAGAAGAAACAGTGGCAGATTGACTTGATAGTTCTTGACCTGTGAATGTAAACAAGGTAATGAATGAAAAAAGAATACATTTAGGTGTTGCTTAGTTGAGCTGTTTCCACGGGCATGGTCACCCAGGATTCAAAAATGCACAGCTCTAGTCAACCTGTTAGCTGTTACAAATGAAATTCCCTTGATAATACAGTGATATAGAAACCACCTCACTTCAATACACCTGAAATCAGCTTCGAAAAAGCCCAGTAAAGTATATTTTCCGTGCTTGCAGCTCCTTGAAGAATGACGTTAACTAATTATACACCTATATATATGCAATGTAAAATACCTTCTCCGATGATACTAATTTCCATTAACAGTTGGCTCAAATCGGAATTTTTACGAGATACAGTATTTTCATCTTCTGGCTTATGCACAAACTTTTCACACATGGTAAGAATTTTATTCAAACGCTGTTTCTCCTAGGATAGAAAATCGGCAGCTTAAAACAATTAATCTATTCCACTCAGCTCTCTACAGTTCACTACATATGTTTCAACGCCAGTCACCAAGTAACAGGATAAATGCTATACATGCTTCTTCTGTTAACACATAAAGAAAGTGTTAAGTATCCCATCAATCATATACGATAATATTGTCCAGCTTGACATTCTAATGTGAAAGAACATTTAAAAAAATATACCCTGACAGTGTGATACAACATAGCAGTTTGGAAAATGTAGCACAAAAATTGACACATACAACGAAACAGAGATGGAACCGAGAAAGATATTTATCCTAATGCCATCTCTCTCTCAGCTAAACAGGATACACCAAAAAATGCACCAACTGTACCCGGCTATACCTCCCATACACAACAAAGACTATATACATTAAATGCCAAAATGTCCATCAACACAAATATATATATTTATATCTAATACCCAGCAGGTATGCCTAAGCCGATTGCTAGCCATGTACGGTTTATTCACATCAAAACCAACTCACACTAAAAATGTCCATGTCATATATAAGCTGTTTTTGTGGTCTGGTACTTCAAATGCTTAAGTCTCGGATTTCATAATACCAATATATATATCAATGGTGCTTGAAATCCTGGAATACGCACATCCAAAGTTGAGAACAGGTTCTGGATTTCTGGGTTTTATTCGCATTCAATAGTAGGCCTACATTTAAAATTTCTGATCAGCTCAAAAGCAACTGCTATATGGATGAATGACATGATACGAATTCTTAAAATCACTTTCTTCAACATTGTTTACCATTTCCTATTGAAAAGTGCTAAGGACAATATGGTATGAACTGTGCTGCATCACCTCTATGCTCGACTGAACAAAATCCCAGGTCTGCTGTCCTAGATGTGAATACCACTTTTCAAATGCGGCAAGTGTACTTTGGCACAGTTGCGAGCGTTCGACTCGAACATAACTTGCAGTGACAGTTTAGTCACTCAGGCCAGAGTGTCGAGGTGATTTTCAAAATACATACGCTGTAAACAATTTTGAAATGAATTCCAATTTTCTCTTTTCTATACAACTATAAGCCTACAGTTTAAAAGTTGTATAAATGAAATAGCCAATGCGGCAAGCTAGTTTCATGAAGCATGGGCAAGAGATCCAGTAAATACATGAAGCACAACATACATAGCACATCCTACTGTAAATTCACGAAGTGATAAAATCATTGAACAATTAGAAACATATATAATATAATAATAGGTTACCCTGGTTGCAGTAAATTGATCCATTCTTCTTTGCTTAACCGAGTCTTCATGTATCAACCGAAGATCTTCCTCAAGTTGGTCAGTATCACACGAGCCTACCGAAGATTGGCTACCGAAACGATCTCGTAATGAGCGAATGGATGCTATGAATGGAATATCACCAAATTAAGAAATATACTTAATAAAAGCACCGAATGCACAGACTCACGTGCTTTGTGCATGCCCACGTCGTCACTGCTGAACGAGGAAACAGATATGCTTCGCCTTGCTCTTGGCATGATTTCGCTTCTACAAAAAATATCCACTGGGATTAGGAGTAGATAGATATACTGCATACATCTCTGTCTAAATACCACACCACATCATGAATGAAATATGAGGAAGGCCATGTCAGATTCAGAATCAAAACAAAATAACAGTGATACGATGCGTGTAATACACAAACAGGATTTTTATTTGACAGCTCAGTTTGTTACCCAACTTAGTTTGCTCATTTTAGCTTATGATACCCGGTAGCCATGTTAATCAACACTGGAGACTTGGAGAGTCATAATACTGCCTCACTGCCTGCAATGCATCACTGTCACCAGAAATGTTCCGGTATGTGTATTGGTTATGATAGAAAGAAAGGTGAAAGGAGTATATATGTAAATGTACTGAGTTCATAATCTATATCTCATAGCCTGCCATAGGGCATAACTACCAAACGATTCACATCATTCTTTACATAATCTCATTGATTCTCTCGTAAAATCATTCCTTTATTGGGCAAACATGAATCGGATTTAAGTACACATAAGAAGCATAAGGCTAAAAAATCATAATGAAGGCTTTTATCACAAAACACCAAGACTGGTGATTATGGGTTGCCCAAATCACTAACAATTTATAACAAAATCCATCAAATAAAAAAAAACAGGTACTTATGTCTACAATGTTGCAAATCCCTTACACGTTACACGTGTACCGGTACCACTGTGTGTAGCTGAGTAACAAGATGCAATACTAAATATACTCCTATCTAAAAATATTGTACAACTCATACTTGAAGAACAGGGAAGTAGGTTTTCCAACAGATATTTGTCCATGAACGGCTCATGGGCCATTAATAACAGTGAATTTAAATAGACCGCTGACGCTGATACAAAATGCATTCGGTTTCTATATTTTTCAGGGGTGGCCATGGAATTAACTCGAAGTACTTTAACTGCAAGTATAGTAGGAAAACTGACCCCAGGATACTTTCACCTACTCATCATGATTTGAGAAACTAAAAAGTTGGCCTATTACAAAATAAAATAGTCTACTCACCGTGTCGGAGATGGACTTCTTGCTGTCGTGCTGCTTGCACTGTTATATCTTTTGAATTTTCTACTTGACCCATTGACGGGAGAATGTCCCGAGGCAAACTTTCTAGTAAGAAGTGGGCTTGCAGGAGCACTGAGTGACCGTGAAAGCACTGGAGCATCTTGTTTCACTTTTGGAGATCGACCTCTTCCTCTTTCAGCAGAAATCTTCGCTTGCTTCTCCGGTACTCTCGGGAATATAGGAGGTGGAGAGGTGACACCTTCACTTACAGGAATCACTCTAGTACCGGTACCAGTTCTTGACGATTTTACAGACTTGCATGATTTTGGGGGTAAAGGAGGCAAGGTATTTGGATCGGTGTATTTCATATTCAAATCTACGTTGTCATACGGTCCCGTTCTGTTGAGACTCTAGAAGAATGAAAGTCTAGATTTAGCTGGGTATGTAGGCCTAGCCTGAACGACATATACCAACATGATAATTACACCATTCAGTAGGCCTTTGGTAGACTATCGTTGCAAGACTGTAAATTTTACAGTAACCTCAGTGCATCACCAACATAAAAATACTTCAGTAACTATGATTTAAAAGTGCAATTCATGCTTGCCTAATATAGGCTTACATGACATGAAAGGCCCTTTCATAATATTATGGGTGAAGAGGAAAAACAATTCGTGCAATACAGACATAAGCTGGTTCAGTTATATGGCATCAATGTACAGTACCCCTTTGCCTACAATTCACCAATGGTAAGACAACCAACATATTTCAACATCTTCACATCTTGAGAGAGATTTTTTAGACTTTCGTCATGTTAGGAGAGTGAACTAAGCCTGCTGCTCACCACCAATACAATAATGACCTCTTACAATAGAAACTAATTCTTGCAGGTCTATCCAATCTTGAAATTTTAGACAATTCATTCTGACATCAATATCCTACTCGAACTTGAAACATCTCCAAGCACTTATAGTCATACAGCATCTTATCATCGCAAAACGAATGACATCCACTCAACATTGACTTCAGAATATCTGTCTAAAGTCAAAAACTAATCAACCTATACCAAACTTGAATGCCTCCAGGGGCTAGCATACCGGGAAGTCGACAATAAATGAGCTTTCCATAGGTTTTCAAAAAATATGAGCTTAGGTATGATGAACGTAAATTACCAGTACCTCATAATTTCCAGAAGGTGCGTTGTTTATAGACACGAATCTCGCAGCAGAGGCAGTCTTCGCCGTATAATTCACACCAGGCGTAGTTCTAGAAACGATTAACAACTGATTCTTGTAATTAGATCAAGTAGCGGTAGGCTATAGGTATTACACTGATCTTGAATCTGCTAATGACACATCAGGTCTGAAATTAGCACAACTCTATTGATGCATTTCGAATGATTCCATCAGCTAAGCAATTTCATTTTCTCCCATGAGAATTGTATGAACTTGAACTTATTATGCAATGGTCAAGGTAATATGGTGTAAAAATATGAAAGGATAGTGGTATGCAATATGACTGGAAATAGTCTTATTATTGTTTGAACATGGCTGTTCCATGATCCATCGTCAATTCACAGAGATCCTAATACGATTCCTGGGCGTAACCAATACAGCATAATATGAAGAAGACGCTGGCCATTAACATGCAGACTCAGATTCAAGTTTGAGCAAATGGGAGGGTTGCATACACAGGAGCAACCAGCAAAAGACTGGAAAGATATCTCACAACTCACAGACATATCACAGTATTATATTCTGATAAACACAATTTCAAGTATCCAAAGTTGAATGTCACAAATTCATGAGTTAAGACGGATTCCATGCATAATATCCCAAGTCAAATGGAGGCCCTCCCAAGACAAAATCATAGGTGTTAAATTGCTGATTAAAGAATAACGCAAAGTTCTTTCCTTACCTATTAGAATGGTCATCAGATTTAACAGCCGATCGAACCTTTTGAGAAAATCTTGCAACTCTAGAACTGACCAAGCCGCTTGGGACCTGAAAAAGTGATACCTGGTGAATGGTCTTAAAATCTGGATGAGCCAACGAAGTGATGATTGCTGTCTGGCTGTTCCGACATCTGGTCAAGGCCTAGAGTAAGCTAATAACATTGTCATAGCAGAGAAGAAGATCCAGAATATACATGAAATTCAAATACCGGTACACAATAATGAGTGACAATGGCCGATAGCCGCTTAGTAATTTTGAGGGGTAGGGATGAAAGGTAGGAGCAGCGAGTTAATGATCTACGAAATTAAGTGAGCCTGCAAGCCTTCTATGAGAAAGCATGATTGTATTTGCTAGTCACAAGTTACGAAACTAATAACTCAATCATCACTTAACAAGAAACTAATCAAAGAGATTATAAATATCCATACCAGATCTCAAATTGATCTCTAGACTTTGATATTATCCACAAATCATAATATAATTACACTTCTATTCTATCTGATCCACGACCAACTATAGTTACACAATGGGCCTACTACACTGATCTGTTGCCAAACATTTGATGTCAACAATGAGTTTGTTGGCAGAATATCATGGCATTCAAATTCTTAGTCTATATAGGATCTATTGTAAATATGTAGCTATTATGGATAGGGCACAGGCCATAAGCTATATATAGGGCCTCACCTGAATCTCCGTGTCCTCAACACCCTCATAGTGGTTGGGGATTCCACTGTTATTATTGTTACCATTCGATTTGAAATAGTCCCGTGCAAATGTGGGTCTTGGTTTCAAATTTGAAGAAGTAGTCAATGAGAAATACGATGAATCAGATGGCTGAGATGAAACATAAGAAATCTTCGATACTACATGACTACTATACTTAGGAGCAGCAGGAGACTTGCGTATGGCAGTGGAAGCAAGTATTGAGTTATTTTCAGAAAATGATATTGAGTTTGAGGTAGTTTTTGAGTCATGGCTAAGAGCGACACGGCTTCCTCCTTCAAAATTAATCGTGATTGGTTTCAATTTCACACTTAATGAAGCTTTTGGGGGAAGTGCTGGAGGGACTGATGAAAAACAAAATTGGGGGTTGGAAATATTCTTGAATTGAGGAGGAGATTGGAGAAGCGCTTGGTGGGAGGCAGAATTATCATATCTCTTCTTTCTTTGTGATTCAGGATCCATTTGTTTCATATTGTCTGCTAGCTTAGAATATATCTTTTCATCAGCACCAGGATCTACAGACGATACAGTCAGCACTTCTTCGTCAGATACACTGCTTTCCTTTAATATTTCAAATTCGTCTAAACCAGAAAGGCAATTACAAAACTAGCAGAAAGCAATATAGTTCACTAATCCAACTTAATTAATCAGTCATATTGCCATTATTGATAACAGACAGTGAATCACACACATAGACGATACAGCTTGGCCCAATGAAGGGCAAAGGCAAAGGCTATAGAGCTAAACAATATTCTAATTGAAATACCTGTTTATAAAAATGATTTGTGCAGAAACTAATCCTTATAATATAGACCTTACAGCACCTTGGTCATTGTCCGGTGTCTTTTTCTGTGCCTTTAGAAAATCCGCATCAGCGGCTTCCGTTAGCTTGGCGTTGATATCCGATATTCCGCGGTTATGAATAGCATCAGTTCTATTCTCACAATCAGACCTGAATGATACAAATAGTGCTTACTAGGCTTTGTTTTAGGCGTAATTATAGGTATCTATTACGTCCGATCATTTAACGGTCCAGTACCTTCTTCTTTACTTTACCTTACCCTTACCTAACAAAAGTAATGACAAATAGCCTTTCCTCCTACGTTAACCGGGAATCACGCTCCGTCGATCCGGAGGAAACCGAACAACTACCCGCCACAAAATTCCTTTCAATATTTGCAATTTTGTCGTTGTTTCTAACCCTGCGATGCGGTTGATTTGCAAAGCAATAACAGAACGCCGACGAGTGCATTACGTCATTGGTTCATTTTTCAACGGTCACCACAGTTCACTCCCACGGTTCCCTCTGACGTCAGAGGCCGATGGGAAAGTTTCGGAAAGGTCACCCATGTGCATAGTGCATTGCGCAAGCGAACCTGTCTATAACGATATGATAACGATAATGTCCTTGTTGTCATGACTCGGAAGGTGTTCCTTGAATTGAAGTCGTGTTTGATACGATTCGATGCACAGCCCCTATCGGAAGTCAAAGCCGATTTTTATTGACCTGCACCAAAAACAACTAGGTTTCGATTGGTTATCTTATCACTTATCACTTTTGCTTATGTGGTGAGCTCCCAGACCGAGAGATTTGTGAAGTCTAGACATAGGACAAGTCAAAAAATCTGCAAACATGTAAACCTAATAGACTAGCTATCTCTATATGTTTTTACCCATACCATTGATCTGAATCGAAGTCTCCCAAAGGATTTGTGTTCCTTTCGCCATGATCGGGAGACAAAACTTTTCTTTCTAATAACATGATTTCATTTCCGACTTGATCAAGAGAGGCAAAAATATGGTGCCATTCGGAATCGGCAAGACTACAACCCTCTTCCAGCCTCGTTTTCTCGTCCTCCATACAGGGTAATGGGTGTGTTTCAAGCATTTTCCGGTACACTATCGATCCTAGCAAGGAAACGGACTATTAAAGCCAAATGCTGAAAGAAAAATTTTAACAGACAGTCAATATACGAAACGTTGAGAGCTCGTTTTCAATAAAGTACATCATATTGGCGTAGAGGCTAGCTATAGGACGCCCCGCCGCGCAGCATAAATAAAACGCACTGCAAAGATCGTTACAAACTAAACACAAGAAAAATCATAAACGCGATTGGCGTTTGTACAGCAGCGCCGACGACGACTTTGCCGTGCATTGAAGAAGCCATCTTCTACTATGGGTCGTGTATAATTCATTCCATTGTAGAAAAAAATGGAACGAATCGAAATGCAATATACACGTTTTCAGATTGCAAGGTCTAGACGTCTTCCTTTGACTACAACTGTGATTTTTTAATATTGCTGGGCCACGACGTTGGTCGTTTTCACATCCCGCCACATTATAGGGATAGGCCCATGTTCAGCACGACTGTAACTCTAAATGTAGACGCGGGTATCTTGCGAGTTATATAGCGATATCCGTATGGACAATTTCATGTCCAATATACAATACAAAACAGTGACGAATCAGATTATATACAGGTATTAGAAGATATCATAATGAATGACTCATTATATCATATGCATCAACAACATGACAGAACGCTTTCAAAAGCTACGCCAACACAGCAAAAATACGGGAAGTCTAATAATTCAGCTTCATCTACATAATCTACGCTTACACGCGCTCACGTATAGCTCACACTAACAACATGAGCGACGGTACTAAACTAAAGAGACATTACCATATTTCTCGCCTATATGTAATACATTTAACCTGGCGATACCTCTTATTCTGTGAATTCTTGCACACGTTCAGAGAAAAGTTTATCGCTACCTATCAAATTGCCTATTACGACAATGCGACTTCGCGATTGAAAATATTGGATTTTACACTTCAATCTCGTTCAGGCTTTTTCTCACGTTCATCTTATCGAAGTATAAAGGAGTTATTATACTGTGAGTTGTTCGCTACTAAAGGCAGCTCGATATAGTTCATTACGCAAATATTTTGCCTGTAATTATACTGCATAAAACGCTCGGTTGGAGAGACATCATCAAGACCCGATACAAGACTTACTACGAACAGGACCAGAAGTAGACAATAACCGACCACGGACACAGATGGATTACAATATTGATATATATAATAGCGCATATTGTCCTTACGTATGTTGCGGGGCGTAATTGTATCTCTCCAATAATGTACCTATATAGTGATTATCGAATCAATATGGGGGTATTCTTAATTGGGTGTTAAATGGTGGGCAATTGGATATTGGACAATCCAGGTGTTCATATAGCCTATAAGGAAAAGCTTACAAGACCTGTTTCAAGTAGATCCACCTACTCTTTTAGGCAGAATATTCATTGATTTGCAAAGTTACGCATGTGAATGAGATGGATTCCATATGTAACGCAAAATTGGGACTCACAAAAGTTGAGTTAGCGAAAAAATGCGTACCACACACCACACACAGGTGAGAGGTTACTTTTACAATAGATAAGGTTCAAATAATCTAATCTTCACGTATGTTTGTAGATAAGAAAACAAGAAGCAGAACATAATTTGCGGCAAGGTCTGGTGAAAAGATGTTGCTGTGATATGAAATGTGCGCATTGGCCAAATCTAGTTCTTAGAGATTCAATTATCCACATGTAGGTTTACCACATATTTGAAGAACAGACCATTGCGTAGGGTAATCGGTATGAACATACGATTAGTACGGCGAAACGCAAATGGGGCTGTCGTGCGCTAATGATTTTACTGAATTTCGAAAAGTATGAGGATTGTCTTAGAACTTATAGTTCAGTTCAAGGTTATCCCCAAGCCAATTCGCACTAACGTTGGTTTTAGGTATACGCGCAAATCTCATAATCGCAATCAGAGACGCAGCCAGTCTTGAAAAAAAGGGGGTTCGAACTCGTGACGTCACATCTAAAAATTAAAAATAAGCAATTTTCGTTAACATCGTTTCTTTTTTACCGAGTGGTTTTACTAAGCTCGTGGGGTACATAGTGCTCATGGGAGACACTGTGGTCAGGGGAACCCTGTTTCCACGGGGGAACCCCGTGCTCACGAGCGGAAACCTGGTTACATGGACCACGTGTTCGCGGAGAGCACTAGCTGCGCTCACGTGGACCCACGTGCTCGCTATCTCTCACCAGAAGTGATCGCTTCGGCCTCTGCTCACGTACTCACGGGGAACACAATGCGCGCGGGAAACCACGTACGTGCTCGGGGGAACACTGCTGACGTGGAACCACGTGCTCACAGGGAACACTGTGTCCACGAGGAACACACTGTGCTCATCATGGGGAACACTGTGCTTATTACGGGGAACCACGTGGTTACGTAGACCACGTGCTCAAGGGAACATTGTGCCCACGGGAAACCGACACTATTCGTGTGCACTATCTGTCGTCGAGAGTGATCGCTTCACGTGGTCTCTGCTGTTTCGTTGCTAGATAAAACGCTCGTGCACGGCACCTAGCCGAGCAATATACAAATATTTCACTGCTGCCGTGAAGCTTAGTACACACACCAATATGACTACTAAATATCAACAATCTCAGATTTCAAAAGGGGGTCGGACCCCCAGAATACCACCTCTGGTTGCAGCCCTAATCACAACCGTAAGACCAGGCGTAGGCCTACACCTTTTTGACCCAAGTTAGTAGTTGAAAACGCCATAAATTTAACACAACAACAATCACGTTAAATCTACCGATGCAGATGAGAGTTATTAGACCTCGCCAATATCGATTTTGTTCACAGCGTCAAGATGCCAGATCCATTTCTCGTTCGGAATGCTCCAATCTTCACCAAAGTAGCTTTCCAAATACGTCAAAGACTCGCATGGCACTTGCACTTTATTGCCAACAAATTCTGTCCAGCACAGTTCAAAGGTTGGATATTTTAGGAGAAATTTGCGGCCATCTTCATTACGCGTTCTCACATTACGAACGCCATTTTCTTCTTCCTCAAAGAACAAAAAATTGACTTTGTTGCCGTTTTTGTTTAGAAAATGCACATCTTCCCCGTTATCAAGAGCGTCGACATTGAATTTATGCGTATACCCTTTCCTTTGCATTTTGTTAGAGAGACTTTTCTTGAAATCTCGCCCCCATATTGCAATGTCAAGTTCTGCGTCATGGTGAATTAGACTGCATTGGCGATACCAGCCCAACAAAGTTCCACCGGTGATCCAAAATGGCAGATCGATATCATCCATGACTTGTTTTATTTCAGTGAGCATGACTTTACCGAGCGATTTATCGCTCACAGATTCGACAGAAGACGCCTTTGCACTCAGTAAATTTGATTGTCCACATTCAATAAAACGTGAGTGCGAATATTCCTTTATGAACGCGTTGATGTGGTACGGTACGGCAATACGGTGACCGTCCAAGTGTACCGGCAGGCCTGTAAAGCGATGGGACATATCGTAAGCCTGCGCATATCGTGGAAATTTTGCACCTACAACTTCGAGGGAATGCCATCCGTCGGTCAGCATTGGTGCTAGTGTTTGGACAGTTCGTTTCCATTCCCTGTCTGAAACCGGTGCAACCCACAAGTACTTTATTTCGTCACCCCTCTCATGCAAAAAAGTTATATGAATGATGTGATCTTTCCTTGCCATCCAAAGGTAGGAAGGTGTAAGCTTCGAGCCATCAGCATTTCGAGGGTCGATAACCTCAGACAAGCATACCACAAACCCGAGATGTTTCAGAGCCTCCATAAATTCATCTTTCGACTGCAAAAATTTCGAAGCTAATGCAGCAAATGTTATAACATTTTTTTCTTCGGGGTGGTGTTTACACAGAATTTTGCATCGATGGAGAGTGTCTTTCCAGCTGCTTTCTCTAGCAACAAAGATATTCGGCAAAATATCGATATCGAACAGAAGTAGTGGAACTCCGTGATGTCTTGATGCCACAAGTACAGTCTCAATGTTTTCCCATTGGTTTTCTATGTTGTTTTCCCGAAGCTCCATGAATTTGTGGTTCGGTGTGAGAGCGCGGTTGGCGATGGCCGCCAATACCGACAAAAGCCCTCCTAATAGAACTACGGTGCGAATTTTCAAGGAACTTACGTTTTCTCGAATAGATAAAGACATACCGCAGGGCTATTATACAAAAGTTATCTTGCAACCACAGAAAGACCTCAAAAAGTCATTCACTACGCCACTAGCCTCGAACAACGGGACCTATCCTGGCGGCTGGTCTCCATTCACGCAAATGCACGATCGAGCCTAGTGATGTCATAGTCATATTTGTCACGCAAGTCGCCGCAACGTCACAGTTGAGTTACGAATCATTTATATATCCCAGATCTGATCGTCGGTGAAAGCATAAAAAGTAACCCGATTATATTCGATGGTGAAAGCATTACTTTCTATTGTGAAAGTATGCTCTCACGTCGACGATCCCCTAGCCATCCCAGCCACAGCCCCAGTCTGCTAGTCACCACTCTCGTAGCGTACTAGTTCGTCCACGTGTAATGGATATCAGCGAACTGGTGCAGGGATGTCTGTTGACTTGACATCCCTGACTTAGCGCAAGAAATTTTCGAGGCGAAAGGTGCTGAAAATGGGCCTAAACATGGTCTGGTCAATCATACAAAATTGCCAAACGTGGACGAATCGGTTAATCTATCGGAACCGATATTCATGAGATATCCGTAATCGGTATCGGCAATCAGTGAGGCGAGGTTGCCGATTACCGCATTAACCTTGAAAAATCGTTTCGGTTGATCTCCAAAACAAAACGATCACGTAAGCACCTCACCAAGAAATATTGCCCTTACGTTTCCCCGGCGGAACTATAAATAATTTGCCGTACCGGTACTGTTGAAACGCTCAATCACTATAAACCATCAAAATTTATTAATAATTTGTTGGGTATAATAGTTTCGAAGAAATATGATATTAGGCTCTATATAGCATGTATACAAAAGTTGGTCACGGGCTAGAACACTATATAGAATGCGGATTGAGAATACGGACGCACACAGGACCGACGCGCGACCGGTCACATGCGGGAATGCGGCTGGCCACGTAGTTAGTCAGTCATAAATCCTCCACACCAAAGACACTCTGCTCCATACATAAGATAGCACCGGTGAATCGTGATGCATAAAATCGTACTGCACAATGAGAACGTGACCATCGCCTTCACAAACGTCTTCGTACTGTAAGGATCGGAGTTGCGGAAATATCAGTGACAACAAGTCACAATGTAAACGGATATATACTTTTAAAAAAGCAGCAAGAAGATATCGTTGAAGTATCTAACATTGGTATTATATGCACAGAAGAAAAACGCAACACAAAGTGCCTGCTTGCACTGTCAGTTACGAGGGCTTACCCTTTAACTTTAACCAAATACCCACGACCTGATGACGTCACTTAGTTATGCCGACAATCTAGTGACCATTAAAGTTTCCCCGACCAAAACAGTAGCGTATGCCCACGCCCAATGATAATACTGGGATAACTTGTGGGACTGCAAAGTCGGTGATCAGAATAGCTGTGTTGCACTCATGGTCATGGTGAATCCTGGCTACTTTCATAGTTCAGGTTGTCACAAGAACTGAACAAAATCCACACACGAACTAGACCCTCGCGCAGGAGTTGCTATGGGTTGGTTGGTCACAGCCCACTTCTGATATTCTCAGGTGGGCAGGTAATTTATGTTCAATATTTTAAATGTGGTGATCATTTCGGGCAAACACAGGTCGAAATTGTTCAGAACGTAGTGTTACAAATTAATTATAACATTGTATTCCCTATTTTTCTGTTGGGATTTTCAAACTATGACAAAGTTGACAAAAGTGAAACACCAGAGCGATATAAACGGTTGTAGAAACTTTCACAATAAAAGTTGTGAGTGTCAGCTGTTACATAGTACTTTGTGACATCACATTTACATAAATTCATCAATTTCATATATGGTATTTAATGAGAAATAACTGATATTGATATATTGTTAAAAGGTACGCCTACATGAGTGCCCCGCGTATCAGATCATCTTATCAGTCAAACGCCATATAATAATTGCCGAAGAACTAAACCAGCTGTTGAAATTACGTTGAAAGTGTGTTTCAACCAGTAGAGCATCAAAATTCAACCATACAATCATATTTTGTGTTAAGAAACCCAATCTTTACCAAAAATAGGGATACAAATTTGAAAGAAATTTCTGTTTACGACCCATTAATGTCACAGAACACTGTATAATGAATTGCATTACGAGAAGAGTTGGTAGCGCGACAATAGGAGAGAGTCATGCAATCCATTTCAACTTACCACTAAATAGATATTTTTTTGTTAAAAAATTATTCACAACTTCACTTGAATTACGATGAACAAAGTTACTAAGGCAGTTAAATAAGCAATGTTGTATATACATTTAAACCGCGGAAGAGTTTAAAATTGATTTCGGTTACGAAAAAGATATAAGAGTCATGTAAAATCATTAAAATTCAACCAACTTTATACAATAGAAACAAAATAATGATTATCACTCGCAACTTATCTTCAATAAGAACCCCAACCGGTGGTGTACAAGCAAGAAGCAACACACGTCAAGCAATTTTCACAATGTTAAATTTTCCCAAAATGTGTGGTGGTATGCGTCACCTCAACAAGACAGCTGGATTTTTATATGAAGAGTACACTACTCAATCGAGCCAAGCTGCCGGGACCCACTGCGGTTCCGTGTCCAGTTTATTTATAAGTCGCAATAATTCGGCATAGGATCGACTGAGGTCAGTGTTACGGATGATTTCATCAAAATAATGAGCATACTTGGATTCAACGACTCTGGCGTTTTCTATGATCTTTCGCAATTCCTCCTCCTTCATTTGTTTTCCTTCCTTTGAGACGTTTTGGCGGAGTCTCTCGAGCGCAGGAGGAGCGATGAAGATAATGTACGGTTTCAGAGATGTCGCTTTCAACCTTTTAAGTGACTGAAAAACATATTACAATTGATATTTCAAAATCCACCCACATTTACTGGCTTATCAATATTATAAGAGATCATGTACAGTAGGCCTAGATAAGAAATGAAAGCATTCAGAAAAAAAGGAACAACCATTCACAAAATCACCAAAGGAGTTTTGAGAACAGCAGGAGTTATGCAGTTATGCACAAACAGTTCATGCTGATGATTCACTACTACAGATAACCAGCGATAAGACGTCATACCAACATTTCATGGAGGGCCGAGCTCAAATTGGTAGAGCCCATCACGCCTGACATCTGATCAAATAAGTTTGATACTGTAGGGTAACTGTTATATCCGTGATGTCGATTCCGTGTGGCATCCCAATATCAATACAATTGATACCGACGATGATTTTTTGAACTCACCTCAGTGTGGAGATTGAGAATGCAAATTTTCCCAGAGTCAATCACAGATTGTACAGCGTTAATCGTAGTACCGTAGAGATTCTTTTGGAAAGATCCGTGCTCCAGGAATTCATCATTGGTGATCATCTCCTCAAACTCACGTACCGACACGTAATGGTAATCGCTATTCTCGACTTCATGTGGGAGCTTTGATCTCGTTGTATCTAACAAAGGTGGTACGAAAATAATTGATCAATCAATTTGACCAGTACTCAAAATCTCAACAGAACTTCAAGTTCGGAGAAGAACTCAAGGGCCTTATATATATATACCCTTGATGGCTGGATGTTTGGTCAAGCTCAGCACTGCTAGTTATCCGACTTGCACCGAGACTCACTTTAAGCCTATTGTTGTTTCTCAGTTCAGGCCTTAGCCAAAAGAATTATCTCTTAATGCAATGGATGACATCATTGAAATGTAGTTATTGAAAATTATGTCTTACGTGGAACGGCGAATGCAAATCTATCTCTATCGTTTTCCACCAGTCGTTGACGAAGCTCGTGTCGTCCGACGTTAGGCAATGCAATAAGTACAATCGGTCTTTTCTTCGATTCCAACTGATGGTACAATGCCATTTCTTCATAGATTTCAATTTCATCTCCAGCTACAAAATTACAAAAGCTTAATTTATTGTTACATTTCCTAGGACAAGAAAGTATCTATTGAAACATTGCTTTAAACACAGTAGCGTAACACAGGACTGCAGAAGAACTGTCAGTGAATTGAAATCAGCCCGTTTTATTACAGCAAATTGTATGTAGGTTGTATGGTTGATACTTGATAGTACTAGTATAGTTACGGTACATAAAATAAAATTAGCTGGTCTTAGTAATATATATCCCATGCATACACAATAACACGCCCACCACAGCTACATATTTAACCAGGCCAGGAAGTGCACCCTGACAAGTGGGCCTGGCCAATCAGGAGCCATATCACGTTCTACAGCATTTGCCGAGTCCAGACAAAAATAAAATGGCTGAAGGCTAGACAGAGTCACACAATGACTTGGAAGAGGCGAGGTCTATGATGACGGTAATAGTCATCGTTTCAATTTTTACAAGATTGCATAAATGTTATCTCAAAGTAGGAAGAACGCACGAGGCAGCAAAAAACTCACATTCGCTCACAGAATCAACATCCTTCTTTCGTTTTTTCTTCTTTTTCCGACGAGGCCCGCATATCAAACCCCCCTTCTGCTCTGGCTCTTCCTCCTTTCTCTCAAGTGATATGCGAATGGCTTCTAGTCTGTGACAAAAACATAAAATATAGAGATAACAATGAAATTTGAATGTCAACAAAAATCAACCGCACACATAATGAAATATAAAATGATGTTAAAATTATGGAGAATATAACAATTTCAAATTGACGCCGAATAAATTAGTGTACCGCACTTTTATTGCACAAGCCTCGCTAGATTCAAAACATCCACTCTCTATTTCCACGTAAGCAAGTAGCATCACTGGATAAGACATGTTATGAAATACTTACTGGTGTTGGAACTCTTGTGCTGGTATCAAGCCAGGAAGTGTGAGGTTGTCCTGGTCCCCTTCTCTGTAAGCTTGCCACCAATCTCGGTCATCTTGGGACATAATGTGCAATATATCGCCTTTTTGAAAAGAGAGACCGAGCTCTCGACAAGGAAGGTACATGTCGTCGAAAGCGTCATAATCGAAAAGAGCCCTCACATGTTTCTAAAAATATCCAGATACCACACTCGTTAATAAAATTAGAAATAACAAACTACAAAATATAAAAACTTAGTTAATTGGATTAAAGTTATAAAAATTCATTCTCAGTCTCACCAGCTTGTGCTAACATAACTTCTAATGAATTTAAAATTTCCATTTATGAATTATCACTACTGTCTGCTCTCTACCGAGATTTAGAAGACAAGACGTGGCCTATCCAACGTGTTTATTTTATTTCACCACTACAGACAAGGGAGGAAGGAGTCTCGAAGAGCTGAAATTTGTGAAAAGTATATATAAATCTTCTGTTCTGTCCATATAATAGAATCATTGAAATTTTACAATTCTGTACCAAAATATACAGTGGTGGTCTTCAGGGTGAGTTCTCACTTCTCAGTATATCCTTCTTCAGTGAAGCAGACGACTGAGGGTTATACCACTATGCTGATCAGCTAAGTAAGCAAGATAGATACATAGAATTCATTACCACAGGTTCTTTTGTCATATCAATTGCCGCATGGCCTCCGTTCTGGGTCACATTTCCATCAGCAGGAATGATGAGAAACTTGAGTGTGCCCGACATTGCACCGATCACATCACCAACCTCATTCACATCCAGACCTCTCATTGTCTGTGAAAAGCACAATACCATGATTTAGAATTTCTCTTGATATCAAGCAAATTAACAGTTAGTTCCTTTGCAGTGCAGAACTTGAAGATAGCTTTCACCAATAGATTCATCATAATTATGCATTAGGCTTATAATTTATTCTCGAAGACTTTTTGTTGCCACTCAGCAAGAGAAATCGGGGAAATGGAAATTCGCAAAATCAAAGTGTATAATATTTTCATTTTTCAAAATTTCCTTGTATTTTGCCGATTTCTCCTGATGAGTGAAAACGAAACGTCTTCGAGAATAGATTATAATACATAAACACGAATGTATTACTGAACGTTTTCATTAAAATAGGCAAAATATTTCTTAGACTTTGTTTCAACGTAAAATGGATGCATAAGGAAGGCAGTTGCTAGGTATGCATATAAATAGAACAGCCCCAACGCAGATACAATGACTAGTTATCTAAGAATTTTTGGAATGTTTACTTAACACACATACCTGGCTATTCACTTCTAAAATCTCATCTCCTTCATGTAGTAACCCTGATTTCTCTGCGGCACCGCCGACTACAAGACGACTAATTACAACATTGCCATCTTCTTCCACACGAACAGTTGCGCCAAGCGGCGAGTTAGCTTTGTTAATAGTCACTACTTTTGCTGGCTTGGTTGTGTATTTCGCCGCGTTCTGCAACATTGCTTTGTCTTCTGCCTTTACAGTAGCCGATGGGATGGTTGGATGTGGTGGCGGCATATACGCATATTCTCCAACGTCGTCATGTGATTGGAGAAGACCCTACAAGCAGAATCATGCCAGTATCGTAATGGTAATCATGTCAAATACACCATCAACGAATAGGCATACGACGGGACGGGTATATAGAAAATTTATGAGTATTATTAGTGGACATTGGACAACCAGGGTAAATAAAATTGAGAAGGTCCCACCACATAATTGTCAAGTTACACATTAGAAAACTGTAGTGAAACTGAAATTCAATCCAGTAACTTCATATCCAAGTTAACAGAACTCCAGAGCATGGTCATAAATTATGGACAAGACTGAGGAAGTTATCTTGCACAGACACTGTAGCAGCATGTTAAATCAAATATCGAAAGGTTCAAGGATGAGTAATACTGAATTAAATGACACTGACACTGTAAGGATATGCCATTATCTGCAGTGATTTCTATTCAACAATTTTCAGCTGTGGCCTAGCAGTTGTAGCAGGATTAGACAGGATCACAAATCCTGACATCTTGGACCATAAGGCATATTAGGATCATTGTTGACTTATTAACTAACCTTTACATGATGTTTTGATAAGATACCAGACAACTGTCTTGCAGTGCTGTCTTTACTTGATATCAGTTCTTCATTAAGCTAAAGGTAAAGACAAAGTTTACTATAAAATCTTAATAAAAGCTCAAAAACCAAATTGAGGTAAAGACGAAACATTAATACCCCTCTACCAGCACAAAAACTTGATATATATATAAAACCTCAATAACCAATTGTACCAGGAGAGGTACCGGTGAAGACAAAGTTTCCTAAGATAAGAACTTATGTTCAAAAACCAAGTAGAGGCCGAAACCAACCAGGTAGAGGTAAAAACAAAATTCACTATAAAAACTCATGCTCATAAACCAAGTACTGGTATACACCAGTCATCCCAATTCAATGAAGTGTGAACTCTCTTTTTCATTAATATCAGTGAAGGCCTATATAATAAAACAGTGTGAGTGACTAATACTTGATATCACTCCCGTAATCTCCATAATATTTTAAAATCACTGCATGATGGGTACCATTAGAAACTAGTGAAGCATTACAGATGTCAAATCAAGTATACTCAAGCAACAAAGCTATATCAAGGTCAAAAAATTTCATATTCAAGAGAGGTGGTTACCCCCACTACCAAAACTTGTTGACGATAAATTCACCACGCGAATCTCAGAGTGAAAATAATTTATGTCGTCATAAAATCTGAGCTAAGCGTCAGGTTTGAAACAAACAAAGAAATGCAGCGATGTCAGAATTTCCCAAATATTTGATCTATTATTACTAAAGGAATTTTAAGTAAGTCCACACAACAAATTGTTACGGCACATTTTTGTGGATTTTAACCCACAATGACTGCCTCCTCCATTCAATATCTAAACTGTTGTCCAATTATGTGGAAAGATATTTTCTGATACTTCATAACACAACACAAATACAGGGTGTCATGGTACCACTAGAAAAGTATTGTGGTTATAATATCTCTCACAAATCAATAGCCATGAATGTATCAATGCAGATTGAAAGTGTTTCCTATATAATCCTATTCACCATGAAATAATCCACTACAAAAGCAAACTGAAAAATTCCACAATGGGGAAATGATATTCATTCATCTTGCAATCTTATTAATCCAGATTAATTTCAAACAAATCAACATGATATAAATACCATGAAACAGGAAAATCATGGCTTCACGAGCAACAGTAAAATTAGTTGAGCCCTTACTATGAGGATAGCTGACAAATACCAGAGCATTACCATCGATATATGATACCATATCACCATATATCACTGTCATACTATAGGCCTAGACTTACAACGTGAGAATTTTGAGTGCATTCCAAAGCATACAAATACTCAAACAAGTAGGATACCACTTCAACAGTTGATACTGGTTATTAGACGATTTTATAGCTAGCTAATGATTATAGCTACCTGTGTTTGTTGCTGTCATGTATTTTTATAACCTTAATGTTTTTCTCTCAAGTGTACGCTACTAGGTACAGATAAATCATTTCATGGGACTGAACCGGATTTACTGAAACACTGTAGCCTACTGCCCTACTGTGTAGATTAAAGTCTACATGTCAAGCAATAGGCCTACGTATTGGCATATGAACTGCACATCACCAAGTTTCAACTTTGTACAATGCAGAATCACAGTCAGTCAATGAAAACTCCACTTACATCTTCCGTTAGAAGAACGGCATCTCGGTTCAATGGAGAACAAGAAGTGTCAGCTGCCGTCTTCTTTTTAATCAGTTCATGAAGCTCCAAAGAATCCTAGAATTAACATGAATTGGAGTCACTAATATCTTGACGGAGCAGAAATGCAATATCACACCTGAAAGTCTTCGTTATGCATCATGTTTTGTACGAATTTTAATTCACTTAATAAGGATGGATCATCAGTTTCTTTGGATATGTCGTGAAGCGCAGCGAATACATCTTCAATACCTTTCAAATAAAAAAAAATAAAAATAAAAAGTCTGTGTGATTACTTGATTACAATGACGGATGGTAAGTAATTAAGTTCTGGCAAACTAAGTGGATGAGTAGTTTGTCCAGGTAGTTGCCTCTGTCAAAGTTTGATAAACAAAGAACCCAAGTAAGGTTGAAGATAAACGACAAGTTCACAGTTCACGTGATTTGAATTGAAAATAAAGGAACCGACATGCTTAGGTCAGATATATTTGAATTCCATTTACTGTATATATATATAATATTCCTTATATGAGTTTCGATGGTACGGAAGAGCAGCAGAACATTTTACAAAGCTTCAGCTACCCTGCGATATTAAGCTCAGAGGCACAGATGGAAGAATAAAGTGAACACAACATGCCTTGAAGTTACAGATAACGACCAAGCACATGAGCACACCATGACCACCATCACTCTTCATTATTGTACCGTAATAGAGAGAGTCAGACAACTAGAAACATAAAACCGACCAGATTCACAAAAAGGCCAACTAAAATATTTGGTTATTGGATTGCCCATAAATCTGTTTTATCCAGTCGAGGGCCACTCAAAAATCAAAACATGCTGGACCATGTACTATCTGGCCCATGCCCATTGCCCACATCTGTTATTCGTCCTTATACAAAATCTCAGACACAAACCAAAAAGGGCATTATGGTTCTCATGAAAAAAGGTACAAAGCACAGATTCCTACTTAATGTGGCATCTGGAAGTCTTTCATAATCGCTGATGGATGAGCTATCCTCCTCATAACCGAGATTGGGGACACCTTTCATCCGTGAAGCAACTTCTTCTTCAGGCGTCATAGCTTTCATTCTGCAATTCCATAATATTCGTGGGCATAAGTTGGACTACAACAAAAAACTACTGAAATAAGTCAACGACAACGAAATCTTACTTTCGGAGTTTTTCCGCATTATCCTCTCTTGTCATGTCCTGTCGAACCTTCTGATCTCGTTTATGCAATTCCTTCTTCCTCTTCATAGACTCTCTCATCCTAATCATAAATGAGAACAACAGTAGAATTTTGTCATTATCAGTTGACGATCTCAGAAAGATTTTATTACGAATTGGTCAGTAAAAGTACCAGCTAAAGATTTACAGTGGATCAAGAAGTGTATAGTACCAGGCCAAATCCCTGGACAAAATCACCAGCCTACTGTTGATGTCACGCATCATAACAACATGAAAAACCTACCACTGTGCCATGACACATAGACAGACAGTCTATGAAACACAAGGGTTCAGAACATTGAGGTCTAATTTGCTGTAAATTGCTTGGTTCTGGTATAATAAACCCTCTGTCATGAAGTGTGACACTGTTATCGAGTATACTAAAACATTCGACTCGATTATGGATAAATAGTGGATAGCCTAATAGGTGTGGTGTCCAATGACCTCAAATATTGGATCAAATTGCTTAGCATGATAAAGCATCAAAGAATAGGTATAAACACCATGTGTAGTACACTTGCCATATTTTACTCCATACCACAGCCAGGGTGAAGCACACTTTGAGCCTGCCGCCCTGGCGGCTGAGGCTGGGTATAGAATTGGGGAGGGATCAAACTCACTTACTCGGTCACAGTCACTCTCGAGATTACCTCAGTCTCTCATTTTTATTTAATGTGTACGTACTAGCCTATATACGAAAGGAGCTCCAACCCATAAAGTCCGTTTATTCCTTCTGGGCTGGTTGTACTGCATATGAAATAGGCCCAGGCGGTTAGGAAACGAGGCATGCAATGACAAACCTAAACTCACCTATGAATTCGAGTTAAATCCATTGGTGGTTGAGGAAGAGTGGCAGCTGCAGCAGCAGCAGCTTCCAGATCTCTGTCGGTATCATTCTAGAAAAATTTTCAATATTTTAAAACGTTGCTATGTTGACAACAGAAAGGGTGCATTAAAATTTTGACCCAGTGATTATTATAGGGTCCACTCACATTTTTCATTCTGAACCCACCAGCTGGGGTTGGCGGAGGAGTTTCAAGATTTGGACTAGAAACGCCACCATTCGGAGGATAAGCTCGGACAAATGCCGGCGGGCAATCAACTGCCATCTCTGTCCCAGAATGGCCTTCATCAAGATTGACTTTGCCGTTCTTATATTGAACACGGGGTTGCGTCATAACAGAGGCCATTATAATTGATGTCCGTAGTTGTTATTCAGTAGGTGCAGCGAAATTCCATAGATATCCAATTTGAACAGATTTTTCCATTAAAATTTCCGTTACATATTTCATTCGATACAAAGCGTGGATTTCTACAATGTTATGAAAAGGCTGCGGTACAACACTTCTGTAATGCTAAAAACTTGAAAAGAAAAATAAATCGCCTTGGATTTAAATATTTGCTTTCATCACACATTGAAGCTGAATTATGACACACCACTGCCAGATTCAATTGACTTTTCACTAAAAGCCATCTGTGACTTAATGGCAGATAGGTTATAGGTGCCGGTAGCTGGGATCGGATGAAAGTGGAATGATTCACATTGCAGTCTACTGCTTTTTAATCGGTATATTCCTCCCTCTCTTTCTCTCTCTCTCATTGAAGGAGTATAATGTAAAGAACCAAAGGTCCGGAAATATAATAATCTACAATATGTAAGTATTTCCTGAATAGGAAATTTTGACGACAAATAACATCCTGATTACGTGATTAGCCTACCTAAAAAGATAACGATTTAACGACAAAATCCGTACTGTTGTATACGTAACAGTACAAAACAAATGAAGGTATTGTGATGAATATCCTTATTTGCCGTCACTGACAAACTTTCTAATACAACCTTCAACATTATCTAACCCATCCATCCAAACAGAGAGAAAAGATTGTGTAAACTTGCCCGACGTACAGTACAAAATATTTAGTTCATAATATCATCATTGGGTCCGCCCATTCCATCTAGGCTCGGATTACAAATCACGAGCAAAAGCGCAGCATACCAGCATACATCGAGTCATCGTCGCGACATTCTGACCATTGAGGATATATTGAGAGCCGGTCATAGGTAGTTAGGCACTAAGAGCAATGTAGGAATATGGCCTCCAAACATTGTTAGGTATCTATAAGACGAATGAAACCTTATTCATCTCAGTGTTCATAGGTCCCCTCCCAATAATAACAGTAATAGGTCTACTCAACAACTCAACAACAAGCTTGTAGAACTATTCATCTCAATGGATCAGCTTCACATGTCCAAAGTGGTCTGTCGTTCAGAAGTTTAGATTCCTGTCGTGGGTAGGTAGGCTACTTTCCTCGCATATTGCTTCCGTGCATACCACGTTTTCGACATGTGAAAGAGTAATACTGTTTATAACTCTTGAATCTTAACAGAAAGGCGACGACATAGGCCTCGTGGACCTACTACCCAGTGGTCTTGTTCTTGTCTTGTGTGTTTCGGTTTCAACCCCCGCTACTCTGCTATCCCACCTCGGTCACTCATCTAGAGCAGTCCGGTATAGGAGAGGTGCCCATAGCATACAATTTTCTTTGGGCGCCACCGCCAAATAGGCCTCTAGGCCTACTCTAAGCCAGTAGCCTAGACCTAATGATAGGTCTAAAGGCTATTAAATAAACACACATTGCTGACAGCAATATACAAATAGGAAACATCAAGATTCACGATAGCGGAACTCGGTTTATAATCATTTACCATTTCTGATTTGATGAGCGTATGCTGTGTCATGAAAGATGATATTTTATTAGCTGATGCGAAAGCCATTAAAACATAATCAAGTGCGTGATCTGCAATTTGTTTATATAGGCTACAGTAGGCCTATATATCTCTTATTCTCGTCCTGGATTCATGCCTAAATCCTGGCAACGGCTATATATCATTATTAAATCCATTATTCCTCAATAAATGACTTGGAAAATTCCTTACGAAAATTAACCTATCCAATCTGTATTATGCCTTGAATCGCCATTTTATGACCGAGTAATAGAATGAATAATGAAATGAAATGACCTAAATGAAAACCGAATTATTATAGAATAATGGGGTTTCGGTACTTTTGGCACCATATTGGTGGTGACATCAAAATGACGATACAAAGTGTCATTTTTTGTGAATGTGCGTATATAATCATCTCAGATCGATATTAGCCAGAACAACGAAAAAAGTTCGAAATTGTGTCGTTATTGGCCGAGTGGACTATAGGGTAGGTTTTAGTTAATCGCATAGGCCTATTAGCTATTCGGATTATAGCAACCGAGACCCACTAAATGCTGATAAAGAAACGAAATTTTATCTAGGCCTATGTAGGCTACAGGCTTCAGAGAATTCTAGAAATATGCCGCCTACGTTTGCATTTTGATGAGTTAGAACTTCCCGAGTGAATTAAAAAGTATCCAAAAATATATAAATGCGATATATATTAAAGTCGGTGTTGCTAGGCCTACTCGGTGTAATTAGAAACTGCAATTCCCCGCTATATATATGCCTATAATTGCCTACTCCAAACGATTGCTGTGCACAGAGAAATTAGCAAGCATGGATCTCGTTTGGTGAACGATTTTAGTTTTGGCACGTAGCCTATACTCTACCCAAAAAGAAAATGAGGAAGGAAATAGTGTGGTTATTCTAATCTGTCGACAAAGAGACATATAATATGTCTTCCATAACATATCACACCAAACACAAATTCCATGAACACAGGAAGATGACGCTCATAGTTTTACAATGCCATATTTTTAATTTTTCGATACCAATCACAATTTATGTTACACAGAGATTACCTCTTACAAAGCTTAGCCGAAACTGCCATGTGTTCTAATCAGACTATATAGTTTCAAGTCTCATTGAAGCAGACAAAAGTCGGCGACTGGCTCGACGATTCTATCCGTTACGGGTAGAGAAGAATCTGTGATTCTGCAGTATGCATATGGTGCGTGCACAAATTTGTATTTCGGCATGAGGTTACTGTTAATTATATTGCTTGCACTATATGAAAGATCGTGCAACTCAAAATTTGGCCTATATATATTCCTAGGCTTTGACGTATACATCAAGCATCATTACGCCTAGAAAAATGTTGTTTCGTGGGCGTAGTACACCAGCTAATGGTATCTATTTCTGTCTTCAAAATCCAGATATCTCATCAACAACAATTCACCTGCAGACCGCCGAAACTTACGGTTCGCTGCTCTTTCAGGAAATTTGTACCCAACTTAGTAGCCAATGATTTCGGACTTTGCAAGTGAAGAAAACATATGTCACTGGGCTTGAGCCATGACATTAACAATAACACCTTGAGTCCTGGGAGATGAAGTACTGTGGGAGCTCAAATCTATTGTGGGCAATGGGATCACCTATTTTAGGTAGAAGGCATCTACAGTGGTTCTTCCTTGTATTGACCACATCAGCGACCTCATATATTGATATATGTCACCCGGATTTACTACGTCAGGTCACCAGCTGCTCGTCTGTGGGTAGATTTCGAGTGCGATAAACGGTGCGTCAATCACAGCCATTACACATTCCAATACATATACAGTATATATATAGTTAATTTCCAAGACGCATGTGCGGACTACATGTTCACAGATGAATTAAAGTGATCGTGACGATGTTATAATAACTTCCATTGCTGATTCAAATACTTTCCCCATTCAAATCAATACCGTGTCGTGTCACTTGCCAGCGTCTGGTCGAAGTATGAGCCAATAAATATAGGACTTATAGTAATAGATCAATTGCGAATAGTGTCGTCACGGAATTGTTTGTAATGAAGACTGCATCCTATAATCTGACGCGGGAGGTGAAGCAGCGAGCGTCCAAAGCGTAACCGATCAACCTATAGGCTATAATGGTCATCTTGAACGTGGTGTCCTTGATGAGACTTGACGTCATAAGAAAACGTAATCATCCTACAACATCCCAATAGTTAATTGCTATCGTTTCCGTGATAAAGGATAGTCGGTAGCCCATTTTATGCAACATTTATATAGGTACCACGGGGTGGCATCATTGGTTGGTCCGTCGCAGTGTTCACGAAATGTTAAATGCCAATAATGATCGAATTGATGTGACATATGATTTATAACTGTTTCAATCTCGCATGTATTCTACTGCATGCATATAAATAAATGTAGGCAAAGGGATCATTGACTTTACAATGAAGAAAAGAAAAATTTCAACTACATTCTGAAACCGCATATAGAGGTAAACACCAGTACGCGCACGAACGAGATTAAACACAAATAAATCATATATTTCAACCACAGATCAGGAAAATGGTCGGGCGAATAACTAAAGAATTCCTAAGCGCTTTATGAGCATTAGAAATACCCGTGGAGACTTGCCTATATCCTAAACCTTTCGGCACGTTTATGCACTAAGATATCCAGAAAGTTCACGTTTCCTATATATTCGACATGGACACTATAGCCTACTGTTCGTGTAACGAAGAACATCAAATATTCGGCAGAGAACAATTTTGATACACGTGCGAATTGGTGCGACAATATATACATACAGTATAGTATAACTAGAAATATATAACAGGCGTAATATATATTCGTGGACGGAAACATATAATTATAGGCTAAATGCTTAGGATTAACGCACGTATACTATGCTTACATCACTGAGTATTTTATTGGTAGACCATGGCCTACTCTAGGAACTAAAGTAGGCCATGGGTAGACCTATTATAGGTCTGCGCAGTTAAAATAAGCATTGGCATTTCATATCCAATGGTAATATTCCACATTGCAAAATCACAATTATATGGCCTCCTGATTCGGTCTATTGTGATTTAGACTTGAAGAAGATTACTGCACAATTACAACGACTTAGCTTAATCTTGGCAGCAGTCGACTCCAATCGTGTTAACTCCAATTGGAATGTACGCTGTGATATGTAGGCCTTCTACAGACGCTTCGTAACATTACGCGCGCCTCCAATCAAAATGGCGCGACCGTTATCTACTTCGTGAGCGATATCCGCTACATAGTGGATGGGCATGTATAACATATACGCTTGCGTGCGCGGGAACACCAATAGTAAATATCTACGGAAAAAATAGAAGGGAATGATAGTAACGGTAAAACGATACAACGCAGTGTTGAAGTTTCTCAATAAACATTTAGGATGTATAGAATGATACAACAAGGGTATATCGAATCAGGAATAATATATTTCATTCTATATTAGTCAATTTTTATGCATTATGGCTGATTAGTAGAATACATTGCCTGGGCTGTTAAACGAGTGCGTTTTCAGGTCTGCCATGTTTCTATGCAGCAGTGTGACGCATCGACACAAAAGAAGAAGGCAAATGGGCCATGTTACGCTGCGTATAGAAACTTAATCACGCATATCTAAATAATTTGAAACGTGCGCGTTCCAATTGATTTTAACGGAAATGTCTGTCAAGCTATAAGACATCATCGATTAACGAACTTACTGGTTAATAACGAAGGGCACCGAGCAACGGCAGAGAGGGAAAAACTCTAAAAGCTTGGCGGACGTTACCGCCTATAGCATTAGATATTTCAGAGTAGCCTATAAACGTATGAGTACAGGTGGAGTGGTGCATGGGGTTGTGGTTATTGGGTGTCTTTTTAATTAGACATATGTTATTTCACCCGATTTCAAAGGCGTGTGCGTGATTGTTGTTCTTTGATTTATGACATTTTCAACTACTAAGGTCATATAGGCCATGAGGTCAGTGCTCCAGTAGGCCTACGCGTGTCGACACCCGCGGTCAATACAACCACAACCCTCTGCCATCTCTTGATGACGACTGTCAAGCAGAGAAGGTACGGATACCAATTTTTAAGGTGTCATGTTTGCTGATTACAGTAATTAGATTAGAGTATTGTTTCAGAGTGCTGCCTAACTGCTGAAATTATAATTTTCTACGCCGTTGCAATCCAAATTGGACTTACAGTAATTATATCTGTGTTTGTGGAAAATGCTACCACATCCTTTGAAGACACGAACTGGAACATATTTGCAAACTTATCATAGCTCAGCGAAATTCGGAGATCAGGGAAACTTCATACTCGGCAAGCTGTCCAGCATGGAAACGTCGAACCATGTACGCGACTACAAAAATGATGAGACAACCTCACCTGGTCCCATTACCAATGATAACTCAGGCGATGAAGTCGATTTTCGCAGAAGTTCGATTTCCGACGGTGATGAGTCAGATTTGACGGAACAGGAACGTAAATCTGAGGTGAGTTCAAGTCGATACATAGGCGGTAGACTGAGTAGAGATTGTCGTGTGGGGGTGTATTAGTATCAGGCCAGCCCGACCCTTAATCGAAAATTACCAGGTTATCATGCCGCATACCCGCTCGGTATTCTGTGCCTAACCGCAGAATTTTGATTTTGTATCACACCGAGTACCAATATACCCATCGCCCCCACCGGACAGGGTGATTATAACGCCGGTTTTTCGCTTATGAAAATGCATAGAGCTAGCGGCACATTAGCGACGGACGGACAACTCGCGCGTGTCCCAAACCGGAGTTTCCATTGGCATTGGGTTTTTGGTACGATATGAATTTTTGCGGATTAAGCTTATTTTGGTGATTCGGAAACTCCACGACTTTTTGGGAAAACTTGATTAGATTTTAGACGCATATAGATTGTAGCCTGTTCGCTATCACGGCGAAAAAGGATTCGTCAAATGGAATCAAATGGATATTTGCTTCGTGTTCATTTGACGCTTATTTTGGTTAATTACAACCGATTCAGGAAAAAAACGTGATAATTGTTTCAACTATTATGAAAGCACTAACGTTGTGCATGCATTGAAACTCGGGAAAGTGCGCAATTATGACATCACGAAAAGGCAATTTTCACAATCTCCCTAGTCGCATATGTAGTTACGACAGTGACAGTGATTCCTGGTTCCTTGTAGAGATCATCATATAAAAATATTCTTTTCAGGCGCATGGTATCGGCGAAAGCTGCAGTCGGAAGATATCATCCGACAGCTCATTTCAAGATGAAAGTCTCGAAATGGATTCCATCGTTGAGCAACGACGCAACGCACGAAACTATACGGAATCTCCCTCGCCAGAAAATCCAATGACAAGACAAACTAATGAGGAACTTGATGATTTCAGAGCTGGCCAAAAATGCCATATGAAAAGACTGAATTTCGGCATTGACGCGATTTTAGGTGGTCAAACTGAGTCAACCAGGTCTCAATTACCACATCGCAGTCATTTTCCTATGCGAGACAGCGATCGACATAAATACGAAGCTCTAATCAACGCTAACAAAAGGTACGAATCCTTCCAAAGTTCCAACCGTAGATGTGACAACCATGCTTCAAATGACACACTTGAAATGTTTAAAAACCTGTACGAAAAGCTGATGATGAAGAACAGTCCCGCACATGTAGCGAAACACCTTTTCGATCTGCATCAGCGGCAGCAATTTTTTCTTTCTCGCAACAATCTTCACGATGGAGCTCATAACATGAGCGACGTAACATCTAACGGGAATTTCCAAATGGAAGCGCATCATAGACATCATTTTGGTAACGGTGGAAACCCGTTTTTATCAAATATGTACGGACCGGCTAACTTGAGCAGACATTACGCAGCAAGATTACAGTCTTTGTTGCCTGCCCAGGCCATTAGAAACGGACTTTGCAATGATAAAACTGAAGGCTGTGGCGAAGACGATGAACTTTTTCACCGAAGAGCTGGCACCACGTCTTCAGCGAGTAGAGATTTGTATAGCTCTCAGAGTTGGCACATCGGGAAAATGAGGAGGCAGTCATCGAGTGCCATAGAAGACAATGCAAGTAGCAACTGTATAGAACAGTCGCCTACAAGAAATGCGAGTTTATCTCCTAGTAATTTAGGTGAGTACTGAGATTGCATGAAACGCGCGCGCCAGGATCCCCTGGTGGTTATCACTAGAATTAGATGAGCAGCCCTGATTCGAATCTCGGCCTGGACAGCAAATGCACAATCTTTGGGCAGTGATGTTTGGGTTCTAACCAGGGCAATTATGACGGATGTCGCTGCCGAAGCGGCAAACGACGCGGAAGCTCTGCCCTATTACCACGAGCGAATTGAATGTCCGCTGTGTTGACTCTGATTAGAATGTAGCCTGAACGGTGAACAGCAAAACTCTGCAACAGCGTAAAACACTATTTTACATTCAAAGATTTTTAAGCGACATTTCTTGAGTGTTTACGGAGTTAGCTTGACAATTCCAGTGTAACATAACAACTTTGAAACAGTTTAGCCATTTTGCTTTCTTCCGGAATGATTAGTAATAACAACGACTCAACGAAACATTTTTGCATGGTCCAGGAACTCATAACGAAAGGCTTGATGAAGATTTGGGAGAAGCAACTATTCCGCAACTGTTGAAACAATCAAGGGAGGCAAGATCTTTCTGGAAACCGTTGAGTGCAGCGGCCAGTCATTTGCGTTCAACGTCTTGGGAAAAGGCATACCGTGATCGAAGTACGCATACATTTGTGTAGTGTTTTAAATTTATCCTCATTTGATAACATGCTAAATGTTCTTCAGGGGCTTTCATGAACTCACCCGTGCCGTACGGACTCCACCGTGGGGGATCATCATCTTTTTTTAACCCAACGGATAGACTGGACGGCGGAAGTTTTACGGCTATCCCTAGCTCGTTTCTATCCAGCATGCAAGCGTTAAATGACGGGTTTGGACGAATAACGTACCCACGATTTCACGGACACCGTCCAGGCTATGATTCCCGTAACGTAAACCCGCATATGTTGAGCAGCGGATCACCTGCTGGCAAAAAAAGACGAAAGTGGAACCGGGCTGTTTTCAGGTATACCTATGGTACATATATAGGGCTATATATGCTTTTTGAAAGGCTATAATACAGTATGCTTCGATATGAATCTAATGGCCTGTTTCAAATGTACATTGACTATGATCATGGTTTCGCGCAGCTTGTCGCAAAGACGTGGATTAGAAAAAAGCTTTCAGAAGCAAAAATACGTCGCCAAACCGGAGCGAAGAAAGCTGGCAGAGTCTCTAAACCTTACTGATGCACAGGTGAGATTTTTGAATAGTGGATTTGCTACTGCATTTGCATATGGTCAGCATACATTCAATGAATGCAAAAATTTAAGTTTGCGAGAAAAGAATTTATTAGCAAAATCTTTTTGATTCGTGATATCTAAGCGCCAATCAATTTTGCATCTCATGCCCGGGACAAGGTGTGCAGGCTCGTAATTTGTATAACCCACAAGGAAATTTACGAATTGAGAAATGACTTTTTATCGTGGTTATATTAGACAAATTCTAAGGAATGAACAACACAACTGTGCCTTGAATAGGAGCATAGGTCCTAGAGGATGATATTTTTGTCCTTATTCGAATTTTGCTGCCTTTACACAGAGTCAAACAATATTATGCACACTCAACATTAATCGGTCTCAATCGGAAACGCCTAAACGGCAGGGAAAGTAATAGTTTGAACTTGACTAAATCGATACAGTTTTACAAAATTCGAAAGTTTTACGCAGTCCTTCGTGTCACAGCTCTTCGCCCACCACTACTTAAATATGCTTATAGGCACAGCTCATAGACGATACTTCATTATTGGCAACCTGCGCATTTTGTAATCAGTGGTGCGTGCTCCATTCCATGCTTTGATATGGACAGCGACGAGAGCACAATATACCAGACAGTTTGGAATTTTTTTCAAACACTTTGTAAAACAGCAAGCACGACTGTGTAATAACGCAGAGGTAGTCGGCGCCAGGATCAATCAACCTATAAAATCTTTGTACAGAACAAAATTGAGTATAATGGGCTAAATAGGTGTAGAGCTAAAGCTGGGATGACCCGTCACATCACGTTATCATCATAATAAATTCTTCCGTTTGCATCTATGGTAAATCACTTTCCGTCAGCTTCAATATTGGCAACGCGAGATATGATTCGGATCGTTCAGCCGATAGGATAAACTCAATAAACAAAAGCGAATGGGAAGTTAAGCACAAATTACGGTAATTCTAAACACTGAAAATATTTTAGATCAACACAAGCTCATAGCACGGTATTATTTTATGACTGCTTTGGATTATCGATATCCAACTTCCCCCACTGTTATAATATAGACAATAATAATAATCACTGCCATAGATTATGGCAGCAAAGTAGATTAGGCTATCACACATTAGGAAGTGGGCTTGAATTGAAAGTTGAAACTTCCTTTAAAATTTCGCTTAGACGAGGCATGTTTGTAGGCTACGAAATAATTCGTATAATGTAACTATATCATGAGTCCGCCAAAGCAGTTAATGCCATGAGTGTCCGCAATACGCTATGATGAGTTAGACTATTAGAGAGAGTAGAGACACTCTGGAGGTAGGAATTACACCCAGCCAAACGCTTGCACGCTACACGCGAGCACAAGCTTAGCCTATAATTACGCCGCGGCGCCGTCCATTTCTGATTACCGTAATCATGACCGACTGACTGCGGTGATTAAAATTTCTCAATAGTGGAATCCTCGCCTATGATGTCTCTTAGTTGAATGCATTGTATTGCTGTATAGATGAAATCACCTTCGTAGTGTTGCATTGGGAGAAGGTGGATCTAAGCTCGCAGGTATAGCCTATACAGTAGGGAAGCGGTGCAAACACAATCTTGTGTTTTGTCCTCCTGGCCACGTAAGCCACGAGTCGCCGCCCTTTCCCGCCGGTCGGTCAACCAATTGCCCCCTGTTGCTCATTCACCGCCAAACCACCAGCTGACCGTTCTCCAGTCCGATTACCCACCCGATGGCATTCCAAGACTCACTGGAAAAATCGCCGCCCAACCCTTTTGATATCGTAAACCCCACAATTTATCTCACACACGCCATATTCCTAACCTAGCTATAAAGTGGGAAAGTGGCCTAATACGCTAAAATGCATATCGTTTTTCAGGTCAAAATTTGGTTCCAGAATAGGAGAATGAAATGGAGACAGGAGATCAAAATGAAAGACAGAGGTTTGGTGCCTACAAACAAGATTGAAAAATCTGAACATGACAGCGACGATCCGTTAACGGGAGCCACAACAGACTCTGCTGTGATCAGCGTGGAATGAAAGCGACGCCTACTCATTGAGCCCAAGCATAAAGGCACGAAATTACAGTGAAGTGGAGGAAACACCAAGCATTGGTTAGGGACTTAATTGGAAGGAATTTACAAAATTCGAATGTGCCTATCAAGTGCCCGTGCCAAATGGTTCCGCAAGGCATGCATTAGGCCTCTGCAGTTGGAATTACTCAAACGATGAAATTCACGAATTAATATGGGCCTTTTTATCTAAGGTCTTTTAAAAATCAGTCCGAAACTTTATTTCTGCGGACATGCCGGGAACTAATTATTCAATGATTGAACAAGATATTCCGGGCAGATTTCGATAGAGATGATTGATCCGATATACATTGATTTTTCAATCGGCCTTTTTGCCAGACTGATGTCCAATACCGAGAAGTATCGAAAAATCGTGAATATCGGCCTTGGCCTAGTTTCGCCGATTATCAGCTAATTATCGAGGCTGATATTCTATCTCATATCGCGATCCGAATCGCCTTCCTATTTGCAGCATATGGAGTCACAGTGCCCCAGTAGGCTGTATATTCTGTTTATAGCACAGAGATCTGTCTCATGACTGTATACGTCAATCGTTAACATGCAGAATATGAATCCATATCTTGACATTTGTTTTATATAACGATTATAAAATCTGTATTAGAGGCCTACGCCGCGTTCCATAAATTTCCATGACATTTTTACGTCATCGTATTAATTGTTTTGTACTTTGAAACTAAAGGTTATAATCATTTCAGTAAATGTAATCGGTTTAATTTGTAAATGATAAAATATTGGCTTCAGCGAATGTGCATATGGTGTTTCGTAATAGTTTCGAAATACAGTAGTTAATGAACTCAATCATGAGATAGGGCGACGGGCCTTTGATCCGCATTTCCTCATCCAGGCTTGGCTGTTGAACAAGGCCAACGCCTGATGATCAACTCATGGGTGGCTATGAAACCTAACGGCATTATCCAGAAGTTGAGACGCTTGAGCTTGATAGTAGATTTCAAGGGGTGACAGAATGCGCAACCACTCTATGGAGCCCGTTTGTCCGATTTAGACGCTGGAAAGTATGACTGCATATGGCGGTCTGTCGATATAACATCCGAGCAAATCAAGCAAGGTTCGTATAGCCTTACTCACTAGCAGAAAGCTCTTATCTCATTTCAACATGAACAACCAGATGCGTTTTGTGCTTTCAATATATGATCACTGAAATAGCCTTTTCTACTCAATGGCTTCGCAACCATTTTGTTTTTACAATCTGAACGAATCAAGAAATCGTGACGGTTGCATAGCATTATATTCGTGATGTTGGAACGAAATAATGACACGATTCGTCGGTACAGATAACGATAAACGCAGAAAGAATGAAATTTAGGAAAACCTTTTTATTTCCAGACCAACATACTGACTAGGGACGCAATTCGTGAGGTAACACTTTGTGAATTCTACAGAAATCAAGTGTGGGACGTCGTCCCAAGCGGGAATGTGGTAACTCTCCTGGTTATTCCGTGTGTATCCCGTTTTATAACATTAAACAATCGACCAAAGTGCCGTAGCAAACCGTTGCGGCACTATTACTTGAGCCTTCAGTCTCACATATATGGCCAATAGCCACGCTCAACATTCCATCACTGCAAAACAATCAGCTCTGCAAGACCAAGCGTAAATGCATAATGACCAAATTTCAAAAACGATCTGAAATGATGAGGCTGTATCTGATGAGTTGACGACGATAGTGGAGCGTTGACAACAAGTGTGTAAGATAGACAAGTGAAAAATGACAGAAATATGGACCTTAACAAATAGTTTGCTCAACTGCAGTGGTCAGCGCTGTTGATATTGACGACCTCGATACAACTTCTTAACGTTGGAAGAATCTCACTGAAGTCCGGCAATGCCTTCCGTAGAACGCTCCCTTTCCTAATAACAGCAAATGCACTACGAGATAAGCACATTCAACAAAAACAACAATGGAAGTTTACAGATTGTACAATAGACTCTATCCCAAAAAATATCACAGGGGTCTTGAGACACTTAAATTACAGCGATGTGACTCGTGAGCGGCAACAGACGACACCTACCTTTTAATCCTCATCCACGATTTCGAATGGCTGATGAAATCTTCTGGCGACGACGCGAGGAGTGCGTCCATTTCCATGATCTGCGATCAAATCAGAAGTTGTGGAACCATTAGAAGCAAACCAAGGTATGTCTATCCAAGAAATACTTTGGATTTAGGGTTACAGCAATGCCGAGTTTATCTATAAGTCCTGATCTAGAATCACAACACTCGCCTAAAGGCGTATTATGGTACATTCGATGTTGCCCGTCTCATATCAACTATGAGCACATTGTTTAAATATGAGAAGTATAACCCCGATAGACATGCGCAACAGGAAAAACTAGCTCCTTCCAACGTGTCTTCTATGGTAAGTGTGAAATGTGCTTGGACATATTGCGTATGTTACGTCGAAGCCACACGGAGACGTCATCGGTCTAATCGCTGGCTACAGTTGGTCGCACACAACACTGACACTAGAATATGACCGCAAGAATTTCTAGCATTAGTAAGAGAAATGAGGAACACCGCGAGCAATATAATGAAGTTGACGCTGGAAACCATGATTATATCCATTACCTTTCCGGACGGAATTTTGCCAGACACTTCCTTGCCGATGGCGAGTAACAGCCCCAATGTTGTCGCGTATGAAATCATCCTGTGAAGAAAATACGAAAGTATTTTCGTAATAGTTTGTGCGAAATTGGCACCATCACGTGTCGTAGACTCACCCAGAACCTTCTGAAATCGGCATCAAGTTGTAGAAGTAATAAGCAAGCGACAGGCTAGAGTTCACGACAGAATCTTGAATGTCCTAGAAGGCAGAGAGATATTGCCTAATCGTGGTGCAGCCATGGGTAAAAACGTATTTCAAAGTACGCGAGTAACAGTCGGTTACGGTGGCTTTCATTGTTGGCGTCAGAAATATAACATCTCTATTAACGGGCTATAGTATATTTTTTCCGAGAAGCCGAACGTCTATGCTGCTGAAATGGCGTAAGATTTAACAGGAGACAACACGTCTGCGAGTTGTGCATTTGGCAAGTATAGCGACTCGAATCAAATTGGAGTTGAGGTTTTAAATATCCGAGTCGGCGCACCCCTCACAAGGCCACCATTCATTACAAGGGCGTCGTAACGCAATGATTCGCAGAATTTTTTCTCAAAATAATTGACAGCACGATAACAGTACCTACTACAGAGGAAATTATGTCAATATGTTATTGTTTTCAATTTCGCATAATCAAACAAGCCAACATATTTCCCTTTATTCAGTTAGAAGCTAACCATTATATATATTAAAAAAATCCACAGATAGAATTGATAAGCAGGATACACGATTTTATTTTTGCTTCCTGACGCACACAGGCAAGTCTGCGCTATCCTCACCAAAACGTACCGATATTCGCGTGGATTAAAATCGTGTCCGATGGTTCCGCGTCACGAATCCACTCATACTCAATACTCAAAACAACTACAAAATTTCAGATTTCAGGAAAAAGATTCTTGATGACCCTCGCTCGCGTTACTAGCACCGTAAATAATGGCGTTAGATATGAAATTTCACACGTCAAAACGGCACATAACCTTGCGGCAATTATTTTGTTGTGGACTGCACCACATTCTCTGCAATTAACTTGATGAATGGAGTATTAAGACTCGCTCTAATGAGAAGTCCTGTGTACGCTCACTGCAGTCTACAACCTCCAACCTCACCCTCCCCTGCTTCCTAAGACTTGCACCTCTGCTTAGTACAATATTCCTATAAATCGAGTACAGCTAAAATGACATTACGCAGTCTTAATCTGATAGTACGTCTCAAGATATAAATCGACGGGTGGGTCAAACCTAGCGATGTACTGACTGCAAAATGCAAGTGCTCGGAACGGGGAAGAAAATTTTAACCTCCTCGCCCAGAGCATCAAAACCTCGTGATTCCAACGAAATTTCCCCGAAATGTATCGGGTTCATTCAACGGTTGAAAGCACAACGATAAAATTGATAAAACGTGTGTCAAAACTGATTTAGAAATGTCTGGTATGCTCTCAAAAGAAATAAGTTTGTAATTGGTAATTGGTAATATAAATTTTGCTTTAAATGTTACGCTGGGACTGGAGAAAATCCCGCTGTGCCTTCAACTTTTGCACTCCCGTAAATTTAGAGCAACATATTTCGCGTTTCGCTCATAATTTCGGCCGCGCATTACCATACGATCAATGATTATTCCTACCATTTGAATATCAACAAATAAAGAATCAGAAGAAGGCATTCAAAATTCTTTCACGTCACGTGACCCCCCCATGACCAATGATCATTCTGACGGCATCACAAAGAATTCTGCAAACTCACGTGACCAACATCATCGTCGTATTCGTGTGTTATAATCTTGGACATATTTTCAGTCAATATCTCCCACACAAAGTCCAATTCGGCATGATATTGCTGTGTTCTGGCACGTTTCGTCGTGACATCGATAGCCAAAGCTGATCGGTTTTGCCTGAGCAGAAAGGTAAAATATTGGCAAAATATATTAATTATTTTGTTCGTAACGTAATGACACTCACTGTTCCGTTGAACCGAGTGAAATCGTGAAACCGTCGAGGTGCTTCCTCTTCCTATCTTTTACACTGAGTACTTTCGTTCCGAGAGAAAATCCAGTCTCTGCAACCTCCCTTCCGTGGTGTTTCTGAGAAGGAGAGAGATATTTTACGTTTTCTATTGGAGTTATGACAATGGGTCGCATCGAAAATACTCGGTGATGGAACCGTCATAATATCAAAGACAGGTCGTTCATCCGCGAGAAACTGTATACCCGTCTATGCCGATCGAGGATGAATACAGTGCGACTTCGCTCTACAGACATTCGTGCCATCCGAGCAAGCACCATGAAACCGCATAGTCTGGCTCATGCATATCGGCAGACGTGGCTAAATTCCATCTGATAACCACCGTCGGAAATACCGTTCAGTTGGCCAAGTGGTTTAGACTGTCCACCTTGTGATCGGGAGGTTCCGGGCTCGATTCCCGACCGAGTCAAATCGAAGTGCATTTTCTTTACGATATCCAATATTATCTCGCCTTGCAAGTACAAACCGTTTTGGATTGTCGTTTTGTATACAATTCCGCACGCCGCATTCACGCTAATCATTGGGAAGTTTGTCAATACCGCGTTGTAACACATCAGGCAAAAATTCGCGCTTGAGAAAACGACTACAGCCTAACATCCGGTTACAAATATCCACACAATTAGGAAGAGCGAGTCGGTACGCGGTATGAAAAGCTAAAAACATCCGTTCAACTTCAGGAAACGACGAAACCGAGAATATTGCATCATTGTTAGCAGACGATCAAACTCCTTCGTATCAAATATCACAATGATTGGAAGCGAGGGAAAAAAGCGCTCTATCGTATGCGCTTCACAAGTGACTCTCGTTGAACCTTTTCTGAGCAAAGTACATCGACAATTTTGACAAGTTGGCAGAGATCCTTTACTAACTATAGGTCATGCAATGGTTATGCTGTCTAGAAATTTGATGTGATGGGAATCAGAGGAATACATTATAATGTTATAGCGTGCGATATCACGCATGTCAAAAGGTTTTGCAAAATGCAATGTACTGATGCACAACACACCGTTCCAATAAGCGGTGCGGGGGCCGCCGCGCGAGGTCCGTCGGCAACCGGACGCATACGTGTATACCGCATAGCAGTTTGGACGCCAAATGTATGAAGGGGTGGGGTCATGATTATGGTTACATTACAGAAATCTTCGTCAGCGTCGGCGGGGTGCGCAATTGAAGGAAAATTCTGGGGTCGACCGAAATATCGGTTACTACATTATTAGATTAGCGAGGTAGATTTCACAACTGGCCTTGCGAAACGCTACCTTTATAAGGCTGGGGCGCCTTACGAAAAAAATTTCCGAAAGTGCGGTTCCGTGTTGCCAGTCTGTCGGACGCATACGGCAGCGATGCGTGAAGCCTGCCGTGCGCAGATAACATGAACGAGAAGTATAAACGCGATCTACAGAACGCTAAATTCGATTGCCATCGTTAGTATTATTCAGATTATTGTCGATATATACCATGAAAATAGAGTCGATTGTTTAGGACGCATCGCGGGTTCTATGCTTTCCAATATTTCCGGCAATATGCCTCGTCCGTCACGCCAATAATATTGTGCGACATAGCAGCAACATATTAGTGATCGATCGGGCCGAATTATTTGCAATACACGAACGTATATAAGTGCAAGCACTACAGGAAAACATGAAATGGCACTTCATAAATGTGTGTAGGTGTTGGTAAACCAAATGACAGACAAAGCACAACGGACCCTATTCGCGGGATATGCTGCGACAAAGTCTGTGCTACCCTCCTGCCAGCCAAAGTCCGTAATCTGCCGAACAATTAATCATAGATAATTAATCGCAGAGTGTCCGGACCTTTTCACTTTTAACGACCACCCGTTACTTAGTATCGGATGCAGTATTCCCCAGCAACACACCACAAAACTGCTGAGACGATGATATGACTGTTGGAACGTCAAGCGATTACCAACGCCGTGTTTCGTACAAAACCAAAATGGCGGCGCGACTCGTGACAGAGCGTCGCACTTATCATCAGCCTTCGGCGCAAATTTTGAAGACGATAGGACACGATTACGGTTCACGAAGCCGCTTTTCCACGTGTTTTACCTGGACGAAAGGCAGGATTAGTTTGAATAAATATCAATTCCATCAATTAGGGAAAAAATGTGTTCTGGCGCCGACCACAGATCGTGATGAGGCGGTGATTGATTTGTATGGAATAATACGATGGGATTTATTGGAATGGCATTCACCGTTTTGAAATGACGAATAGCGATAGCATAAACGAGACACGGCCACTACTGAGAAAAGTTGCATAGACGGTCGGAAGTTCATCTGTGGGCTTATTGCCATCATCATGCCACTGAGAAGGTCAAATTACTTTCCCAAATTACATAAACACGATATCAACTACCCTAATTTGATTCATTGTTAGTTACTTCAGCAACTGGCTTGCGGCCGACCGATTGTCGCTTGTCAGGCCTCTCGGCTCTGGCATTAGCTAGCCCATACCAAATTGGTTACGTTCTTGGCAAAATTAACTAAATTTATCTCTGTAATATAATTAAATTCACCGGTGTAGACTATACAGAAATTTGGGTAATTTGTGAAATCTCATGAATTTGAATGTATAGATTCCCCGACCGTGAGCCAAAGCAGACCATAAGGCAGAGGTGCTTTTCGATGGAGATTTCCTTGCATTTCAATCGATCCAATGTCCATGCATATTTGCAACACAACTGACTAATGTAATGACAGCATATTCCATCACAAATTTGGCACTACCGCGTTAAAAAGTCATCTCAATCCATCACATATTCCATCATCATCACGACACGAAATCTATATCGTTACAAAAGAGCCACGATTCGGGCTGTTTCCGCAAATGGCACATTCCACACATGGTGTCGGAGCAATTAACCGCCATTACATGATAAAATCAAAGCCCATGAGCAAGCTGAGAAGACGACACGGCGTTTTGGAATCATGACCACTGCATGTCGTGATCGAGCTCACAAAAAAATCAGTGAACAATATAGTGGACGGTATTATAGTTCGAATCCGCGTCGCGATCACGATCATAACATGAAACAGACAATAGACGTATTGATTCGTGTGGAAAGCTGACAAAATTTTCCGCGCATTGAAATGCAGCAGGAAGTGGAACAAAACCATCCATCGCGAAACCGAGCGATCGATGCGACAGGTTTTATGGATAAAACCATCGCATCGACTCGTCCCAGCAATGACGCAAATTTTACCAATAGTCGTGTCACCCACGGTATAAATTTAAATTGGGCATACGAAACGAAAGTATGATGATGTACAAATATGGGCCACCTCTATCGTCATTCAATGACGCATACTATTAGTTTATTCCACAACCTCTGTTTTCCAGAAGTTCATCAGTCGTTGCGATATATCTGTAGTCGCTATAATTTCATTACCTGCTTGTGTTCAAGAAAATTGACATAAGGGGACTAAGGGAGCATCCAGTCGCCCATGTATATTACAGAAGAAGCTTTACCGATCGGCGAATAATCAGGCGAAACAGAACATGTGTTGCCCGTAATGGCATTCAAAAGCCTTGACATTTAAACAGGGTATAGTCATTTTTACGCTAAAGAAATGATTCCATGCGTTCTGATGGGCGGTAAAGGACCACAACCGCGTCACACTTTACCTGTTAATGTCCGTGTTAGCGACGGCCTGTGTAGCAACGCGTCGATATTGTGCTTAGAAATATAGTGTGATCACACAACAAATTCCGTACATGCCGTTTCGAAATCGACTAAAAATGACGCAGAACGGAACAGAATGATTCGTCAAAGATAGTAGGCAACTCATGACTGCCACCTAGCGGTTCATAAAAATAGTCTTTCCAGTGTCATCGTACCTTCACCGTTTCCACTATGCTCTCGTAATCTGTAGCTTTCTCCAAATCAGCTTTGTACTCATCGCTAGACCTGTACAAATTCTATGTTAGCTAATAAGTCCAAAGCTGAACAAGCAAAACTCACGTTGCGCTTGTGTGATCCCTAACAAGATTCTTCATCAGTGTCACAACTCCATCGATATACTTTGTATAAAGAACATTGTACTTATCTCCTCTGCAATAGAAAATTTATACTGTTTAAACTTCAAAATGTGCGATATTAAATGATATAAAGTTACTTCATCAAGTTAATTTGATGGATGAAAGCATTCAGTTTGAATTTCGAAGTCGGTAACTTGTCGAGCCACATAATCGGGCGATTGACGTCTACAAGCCTGAAAAATGCAACACAACTAACGTTTCAAGTTACACAATTAGCCTATAGCAAGAAGTGATCATTCTTTGAGTGGAGCATCATACCTTTTCCATTTCACAGTGATATCGAAAGGTATCCTCCAAGAGAATTGTTTATCTGGGAAAATGCATTAAATTTTATAGCATAGAGCATACATTGCTGGAAACAGTGAGCTTCCTTCAAATTTCTTCATCGCGAGATCTACATAGTTTCAGTTGAGACTGTGACACTATATATGGTTCGAACATAAATGAATTTTGTGACTGTGGACTTAAAGGCTCGGAGTGAGACTAACACCTATTTGTTCCAAGGATGCCCTCCACAAAATGCCAAAGTTCTATAGCTTTTTCCGGGCCTCGGCCCTCAGGTGTGGAACTCCATTCCAATCACCCTGGAACTGGAATATATGAAATTCAAACGTCACTTTGTGTTGCCATAACAGAACGGCATAACGTAAGATATAGATATTAGAAAAACATATTAAAATATAGTTCGTGGCCTTACTAGCTTTGTTCCTTGTTCGTACCGACTGCAGTGCAAAGTGGAATTTCCCTTCAGGCATGCAATTTTCCTAATTTAGAATTCATTCAAAGGAGAATAGCTTGCATAAAAAATATTAAACTCAACTTATCAAAATTCTTGATATATACCATAGGCCTACTTTCTTTCCAAGCGCAAATGTCATAGAAAATGCCGTTCAGCTGTTACGATAATGCCATGATATATTCCTTCAATCCTCAGGATTCCAAATGAACACAGACAAGCTACTATTAGTACTGGTACTTACTTTTATGATTACCAGTAGTCTTGAAATGTCTAGACACAGTGTCAGAAATTTGCAACGCTGCCATTCCCATTGCAACTCTCAGTCTTTTGTTACCCATGGAAGCTTCCATACTGTTACCATGAGCCCAAGCTCCAATGTGATGAGCCTTGCATATCAGAGCTTGCTTCTCTTTGGAGAAATCTTCCCATTTCTTGAGCTCAACATCCCTGATAACATGGTTTTAGAGATATACTAATGGCGGTCTGAGGTGTAGAGATAATTCGGTTGAAATAGAACATAAAGATATAAAGAAAATTTTGGGAGAGTGTGATTAACCTTCATACATGCGTGAACTATATATTTATACATTATATACACATTTATCTGGCTATCGGTCAGTCGGCATAATGGTGCTGGCTGATAAAAATTTCTGACTGAATTCGAAGCCTCATATTTCATATACAGTATATGGGAGAATGGGCATCTGGAGCAAAAACGCTAACCAAATCCTGTGAGATTCAATCTGCTGTGTTCACTCAGACATTGGGGTTGCTGAAGAGAGAAAATCTGGTAGATTGCATGGCTGATGCCTGTCCTACCACAACCAACGAATTCGCCCAAATTTGGAACCAAGCTAGTGGTGTTTTTGATGATTGATAGCTGGGATATGATGCAACGGCTTGGAATATGACCCAGGCTTTATTGGTTGCAAGCAAAATATGGACTCAGCTCAGCTACCCACTCATCTCAGCCCCACTATAGCTATAGCAAGTGTGATTGTAAATTCAATGGGGAAATTAGTATGAATGCAATTTCACAGACAACACTTTACAGCTAAACCCATTCTTAGCTGGGGCTTGTGCATGTACACTGGAGCAACAAGTATGTACCATTAAATCAAGTAGGCCTATCAATCTGCATTTAATTAGGTCTACATGCCAATCAAAACTTACTTTATGTGAGGTTGGATTCCAGGTTGTTCTGTGTAGTTTTCAAACTAAACAAAAGAATAACAAGAATATGCAAAAACACATTCGAATTTCATTACAAAGAATGGCTCTTACCGTGAAATCAAACTGCTGTGAATTGACCCAGTGCTCTCGAAAAGCACCTGGTAAATCTTGTTCGGCAGAAACGTCCAGTAAGTTTGATTCCAGATGGCAATGCATGTAGCGACACCATTCTGAAAGACAAGTTAGAGAATGATCAAAAATATTTCTCTCAATCTCATGTATAAAAAAGGTAATGTAACAAGTTGGTAACGACGACATCAATAGAACTACACCCATAGGCCATCGGGCTGCCTGTAGACAGGAATATGAATGTGAATAACCTGCTCATGATTTGGCAGGAAGTTTCATCCAGCCTCACTTTTTACAAACGTATTGCTACAGGTGGGTAACCAACTATACACCAGAAAATAAGAAAATAGTAATCCAATTATGGCTAAAGATTCCATATTCTCAGGCGCAAAACAAAATATTTTTAATAAAAGTTGTCGCAGCTTGCTTATTTACCTCGTAGGTACATTACCCTAGTGTGTTCCGATGATGGTTTCTCTGGATTTGATGGATATGTCAACATAACCTGTGGAACATCATTGTTCAACCTTTGAAAATGCATCATACTATGAATGCTGAGAAATTACTTTGGTGAATTCTTTCACAGCGGGATAGTACTTTCCCAACGTCGCTAATGATGCTCCCTTCATAAAATTACATTGCTCATTGAATGGCTCCCATGCAAGGCAAGTCTGTGATAATGAAAAAATTGGAAATACTGTGTTTTTGTCTTATTAAACTGCAGACATCTCACCTTGAACGACTTTAGAGAGTCTCTATGATCACCATGTTGATATTGTAACAAGCCTTTGTAGTGGTACGATCTAGCATCGCTAGGATCTACTGCTAAGGCTTTGTTGAAATTTTCAATCGCGAGATCAAACTCACCAAGTTCCCTGTGGTGGTAAAGAGAAAGTTGGAAGAACTTAAAAAACAGAATAATTGGATGTAAAACGCACTCAGCTACAAACTACAACTACAATATTAGCATGTATATACGGCAACCATAAATCCTATTCCTAGCCAATCCAATCATGTTTAATTATAATATTCCTATATATTTTCAATCATTTTAACTAGGTGAAACATTCAACAGGAATGCAGACGGTTTGGCCGCAAACCGTAGACGACCAGTTTGCATTATAGCTTTCGGCAGCAGACTTTTATCATTACCACATGGAGTTACTGATTAGGTTACGGCTGAAGGTGAATACCGGCAGTTCTGCCAGCAATGGGTTGACATATATGTTGAGCAGAGTTAGTGGCCGGATTCCCTTGAGTTCTGGCAACTCTCACTAGTCTGGAGTTAAATTCGGTCCGTGGCAAACGTTTCGGCCTGTTCAACTGCAGCCGAAATGTCTATAGGTGAACCGTCTGGAATCCTATTCAACATATTTGCAATGTGCATTATTAGAGAATGATGAAAGTCAATCAATCTATTTCCTATCAATACGGCACTGAATTTGAATTATTAGAGCATTGTACGGTTATTTTCAGTTTTCAGGTGAGAATCCCGACTAGGGCCTCAAAAAAATAAGTATGACACACACTTACTGATATGCTTGACCGAGGCTTTGAATTATTTCGGTATAGTCAGGTTTGAGACGCAAGATCTCCTGAAAAATTACTTCACAAATAAACAACGCAATCCCTTACAGGTATAAGTAAGGATGGACGTTTTGAATTGAGTATTAGGATTGATTCAGATATGGGTTAATTCAATCTGATCACGAATTGATAGATATCCGATATCCGGTGATTTGTGATTTGAGTCGTCCCGCCTCTCACATGATTCGATCCGGATACAAATTCATTTGAACCAAATATTTGTGTAGACGTAATATGCCTTGGTTTAGATGAGATCCAACTAATTTTTGCCTTATAGGCATCAGTAGTATGTGAGAGGGCAATTTCTACAAGCCAAGTGGTAATTCCCATGCAGTACGACGATGAGCCGAAGTGGCAGTTTACCATGGGCATTATGACGTCAGTCCAAGTCATAAACAAGCTGGGTTTTTGGATGGAAATTTCTATCAAGTATTCAACTCTATTTGAGCTGAATCATTCCGGGAAATTATCCGGATACGCAATTATTCAATGCCAATATGTAAAATTACCACCCACTATTCCCTCTATCACGGCTTGGGACTATCACTGTGTTTCACTCAACACATGGTCTCAGTACATACTATAGAGTTCAAACATGGATTATTTCAAAGATAGTTACACGCTCCTCCAGATTACATCAGTGTATGTTACAATTCTACAATCTACAATATAGGAAACCTGAAAAACTTTTACTGCATCTCTTAACCGTCCCATGTTATACAAACACAAAGCCTGATAATGCATAGCAACTGGTTGATCTGGAGATGATTCGAGAGATTTTTCAAAATCGGCATTGGCTTTCGCATATTCCTGTAAAATACACGATACATCGATACATAATGTCATGAAACAAGTGTCCATACAAACTATGCATCAGTTAGGGAAAGTATTTAAGATTAAAAATGGGGATACTTGAAGGATCCTCCATACCAATCTCCAATACTGGTAAGAATATAATAGATGCACGGCACACTTGTAAGTCAACTATAGGTCACACAAATTGGCTGCTATTAATGGTTTTTCATAAGTTGCTGACGACGAGTATATTGTGGGAATATAGACTCGACAGGCGTGCAATGACGTGGTGGACTGAGCTTTGTTACGCCACCCCTCCACTCTATCAATAAGCAACCTGGAACCAGGCAGAGAAGTTGCAGCTACTGGTAACGAAATCATTGAGGCCTATTGCACAGTACATATTTTGAAGACGTACTTCGAGCAGAAATAGCACGCTGCCTCTATGCATGAATAAGCTTGCATCGCAGTTGTTGTCATCAAGAATTTTAGAGTAGTCATCATTCGCTTCATAAAGCTTGCCCATTGCTTGATACACCTTGGTAAGAAAAACAATTCCAAGCAGGCAATTTTTGACCACTGAAATAGTAGTAGACCAACATTTGTACCTCAGCTCTTCTTTCCAAAATCGAAAGAGTTTCTGCCTTTGACTTGACATATTGTAACGCTGTATTTAAATCGTTTAAGGCATTCACAGCATTTTCATGACGAGACAACCCACTTTTTATATACGTCAGTGCTCTGCCGTAGTACACAGCAGGACAGTAGCCATCCTCCTATTATAAAATGGACACTTAAAATTGAACTACCATTCGGAGGGGGGGAAGGAATGATGTAACATACTTGAGAAATCTTGACGAAATGATTATATGCTTCTGTCGGGTAGGCCATTGATACCAGGATGATTCCAAATGCTGCAAAATTTCAAATAGTGCAAACAACTATTGTATAGGCAAAATTCAAGTGCTCAACCGGAAAATGAGTCATCAACTTCTCAAAGAAAGTGCTGATGTGGAATGTAACATAATACAGCGATTATAATTATCCAACGATAGACTTCATTATATTCAACAATTGTAGGCATGCTATCCAGTGCTATGGTAATTAGGTATGTACATTGCCCTTCAATTGTGTTGCGGGTTGTGGCCCAACTGAATGAAAATAGCTAAACAGCTTATGGTGTTTCCGTATCGAAGGAAGATAAAACGTTTCTTGAACCAGCCTTGAGAAACCAGTAACCTACTAGGAGACAATCACAGTCATAATACAGTAAAATCAACCAACCCATTGTTTACACTACTGATTTTAGTGATGATTATGAGCGCACAGCTTCCGTTAATACAAATATAGCACAATCCAAACAAGGTCTATGCTTAAAACAGGAAAAAGAATTGTTGCCAACTTTATATTGTCTTAAATGATACTTTATGAATATGATGTAACACACTTAAATATCTTAATAAGTCTTACCAATTTCCACATTGCGTGATGCGTTGTTGCATTTCACAGGTAATAACTCGCTTTTAACAAGATGTTCTGCGAATCTCTGAATAACAAGGGCAAGAGTTCTGGAACATTACTGTTTTAAATGGGATTATCAATGAAGATGATACCTGAATGACTGGCAAATTTAACTTGCTAAATGGGCATCGTATCTCACGGTATAAGGAAGACAGGTAGACTGCTGGACCAAGTATGGAAGGCCCGTCACCTCCCATTGACCACTCTTCTCGTGAAGGTGCCGATCTCGGAATTAAACATGAATTGGGAATGTAGATAACATGATCGGACATTTTTCCATAGCCTAAAATATAAGAGTAAAATATTAGTAAGATACTGTACTCCCAGTCTACTGCACTATTGCACTACATAATGTGGCAAGTCAGCAGAAGTCCATCGTAGAGAACTAAATCCATGATGTTTTTGTTTGGGGTGTTAGGTCATTGTTTTAACCACCACATGTATTCAGATGCTCCAGGATAGATCACATACCGGTATATGAAACAATGTACATAGCTCCAAGTCTACGGTTTAGACATGCATGTCAAATGTGGAGAATATAACGATACCGTAGTCATTTGAGCCAGGGAAGATGAAAAATTGCACAGTACAAGTGCATATGACAAAACGGGCCATGTAACTGAGGACGCACCAATGACACTGCTTATATACGAATTTAAGCAATTGATGGTGTTAAAGCCGGCAGTTTATTCGATGTCTGTGCAATCAATTTCAGGAAGTTTGAAATCGCCGGAGCGAATATGCACCCAGGCATTGTGTGTAAATCCAATGGTGTGAATTAGACGATTCGGAAAATTATTGCCAGCCTCGTTAAGCAATTCACCAACTGCCTAGGCATTACTCCCATGACTTACATTGCCTGAAATTTTTCCAATACAATACTGAACAATATAGTGGAGCCAATGACAATACATTACTGCAATTGATCAACACCTAACCTAGTGTATTTGTGTACAATGTGCAGCCCTTACTATATTATGAGAGTACTCCTAAACCCTCTGGAGATCAGGAAGTGCAATGATGCCATTGTCAAGGAATAAGTGGTCGAAGCAAGCAGCTAAGTATTGTATGATAATCACCTATCAAGTTTCAATGTGAACCTAAAATGTGCAGCTTTGCCTCAGAATGAATAACAAGTCAACAAGAAACAGCACGGATATACGACAACAAATTCATAGCTTATCAAGCCTAAGACAGATCGAGTTATAATATTTAGTATCTACGGTACCTATAAATACGCGAGACATCATTTTATCGTCATCAGTAGTTTCACTTGCTCCTCGCTTGCATGCTTCAGCTCTCATTCCAGATATTGTATCCACGCATACTAATATACAAGCCAGAATATTGTTCAATCCTCTGTTCCACATTACGAATGTCTTCAAACCAGGACTAGACGACGAAGACTAAACGACAACGTTCAGCTGCCTATGTACCTACTACCCAGCTGCACCACACCAGAGACTACAGCAATCCAGCAAACCGTAACACCGGATTGTTTTCATAAAGGTTACTCATGTGTGACGCTGCACTCTAGCTTCTACTAATCTCCATGCTAATCGTAGATTAGCCTAAATCTTGAAGGAAGCCGCCCGCCGACGGGCCGATTACTAACACGGTTTCGCGACAAAGACCAGGGACGTTAAGTAAGCCTACGCCTTGGATCCCATTGGCAATGATCAACTAAACTCCGGTAATCGTGAAGGAAAAACAGGGATATCTAGATCTAGATATATCCCCGATGAAAACGCTCGCCAACGGATGGCCTTAGTAGGGAGGAAAGTTTAGGGACAAAAGTAAACCCACAAGCTAATGAAACATCTCCTTTCTAGAGATGGAAGATCTTACTTTCATCTTACTGTACGTACCGAAACTGGGCCTAAGGTTTGACATAAAGCATAAACACAAAACTTCAAATTTGGAAACGCGCACTGGGTCTGTGCGCGGGCAGAACAGCCTACAGCAATAGCCTATACAAATGTCTATTGCGGCACATAGCAACCAAAGGACTTAAGCCATATCGCAAGATAGGTTGAACTGGCTCCATATGAAGCACTATAAATCGATAGGCTATAGGATATAGCGTAGTGTAGCCTATAGATATATAGATAATTGTCTCTTCAATTAACGCAGCACTACAGGACTACACAGTCAAAACGAAGATTGAAAGGCTCAAAATTATACATTTTTGTCCATCAATTAGCCTAATTGCGGCGTTTGATAAATCTTCTGTACGGATCAGACTCCATCAATCGATAGATATATTCTTGTGCCTCTAAGAACAAATCTTGTGTTGGGGATTGAATGCTATTCCGAATTCTTGAGCGAATTTCACCCGTGATGTTTACCTGTTTAAAGATTTAAAATATACAGCCTATGCCGGAGAAATGTGAGAGAATACTCCCTCTAATATGTTCATTATTCAAACCTACTTCATTTTCCGCCCCACATTCAATGAATTTTCGGAATATCGCATCAGCAGCTTTCCGTCGTTTGTTCGCTTTCCTACTTTTATAAGACTCACAGTCTAACCAAAAAGCAATGTTTTCCTCGCTGTGTTCCATCGCCAGAAAGCTTCTGAAGTTGGCACATTTACCTGGAGACAACCAAAAATAGACTAAGAGTGTGATGAAGAGGCTACCAGCTAGATATGGTCAAGGCTGTATTGTAAGCAGATTTTTTTCAAACACAAAAGAGCCACAAAACTTAAGTCATATGACGCAGCAGATTTTAGAAATATGTATGTATTGTTAACGAAAGTAGGGAAGGCCTACCTTTCTCTCTTAGAACAGACATCAGTGTAGGTTGGAAAACTTCATCAGAATTTTCAGCAACGAATGTACCATTCGAAGGATACTTCTCGTCCTTCAATTTCCTGGGTCTCTTACGGCTACAATAAATAAGTCAACAGTGATACGGATGGGGATGATTAAACTTACGGGTTATTTGGTATTTCGAATGTTGAACAATGAGGCTCTGATAGGCCCGCGGGATTAGCCATTGGCCTATAAAGTTACATAGTTCCGCAAATAGAATATTGGTAATCATTACATATATATATACATTAATCATTACATATATATATATATGGATGGCTACATCCCTGTTATACGTTGTATACCTGCGTTGGTAGTGGCGTTACTTCGGAATCTAAGGATTTCACTATAACAGCGGTGTCCGAATATGGCACTCCAGGTATATAGTTGAATAGGAATAGGGTAGGCCTGCAACTTACAAGAGCTTTTTTAATTTTTCATATTCTGGTTGATTAACTTTGGACGAGTTGTTCTCTTTCTGAGTGCTGAACGGCAATCTGAATAATGCAGGCTTGACTAGAGAGTGTCGTTTAGGTTTCCTCAAATCAGCTTCACTTGCGGATCGAAAAGCGGCTCGCAATGTCCTTATATTGTTGGTATGGTCAAGTTCAAATTCTGTAGACCGGAATCCTAAAGTTTATATATGTCGAATGTAAAAGTCACAGTACAGTCGAATGCTTTTTGTAATAAAATCGCTAGAGTGCCTTATAGGCCTGTTTTCTCATCGGTACAGTCATACAGTATATAGACGCAAAATCATTTCCCATCTCAAAGCATGAACACAATAAGCTGGCATCACAGTATTAGGTCCGATTTTTGCCTTCTTTTGCTAGATTGCTAGATTAGAAAAATGACAAGACTCACCATTAGCGTCGAAACTGTCTTTACCGCTATTCGACAATTCTCTCAATATAAACGACTTTCGCCCTTTTGATTTTCTCTGAAAAAGTGCAGCACTGCCTGGAGACTTTTCCACTTCTTCATCTTGGGCTTTGTTATGAACAGTTCGTCGTCGGACAATTTTGGCTGACTTCTGCAGATTTCGTCCGTATGTAAACTGCGCGTTGCATAATTGGAATTCGTTCGACTTTTCAACCCAATTCTGAGCCTCATAATGTGAACTATTATTTTGAGGTCTACATTCTGGATTGGCACTCCGGACGGATCTGCCTTCGCAGGTGTTCAGGCAACTCTGTAGCCTTTCCGTGCGAATCTGGGTAGTCACCAAGCGCGGATTTGATGTAATTTCGCCAGAGGTGCTGGTATGGTTGCTCGATTCCTTTTCGGATTCAAGCCCAATATCTTTAGCCGCAGTTCGGCGCTTTTTTCGTTGCAACACCGGCCTTCTCTGTAGTTTTCGTTTGCGAAATCCTGATGATGTCGTCGGTCGGGCATGACGCGCGGTGTTCCGCAGATTTATTCTCTGAATCTTCAAGATTACATCCCCGTTTAATGATCTGATGAAAAGAAAGAATAAGCGCGTTAATTCTAATCATCACGGCAGCGTGTATGTTTGCACAGATCTACCGCCCACCTCATTATGTTTTGAAATTCTGCGTTAGTGTGAACACTAACCGCTGCTCCATCTAGTGAAAGAATAATATCACGTCTCTGAAGTCCATGGCGTTGTAATTCTGTAAAATAGGACATCGGGCTAGATATGTATAAGGCTGTATATATACTGTATATATAGGTGTGGATGTGGAAGCCACATTGCGTATGTTGATGCTGACATCGATGGTATATTGGCTATGGCAGTGCAGGATGCCTTATTTCAATTGACTTATGCCTGCCTATATCTATACCTATTGCCAAAGGCAGTTTCGAGGCTTTGAATTTTTTACTTGATCGAATAAACCCACCTGATGGAAGATCTGTGATCATAGGAGGAGACTGTCTGAAGCATCCAAATTTAGCTTCCTGAAGTATAGAAACGGGAATCGCCACCTGAAAAATATAGATACCTATATGCTAACCACAACGAGCCGTGAGAATTGGACGTAAAGGCAATGTTCGAACCAAATATTTCTTGCTTCTCTAATAACATAAATAAACATGCCTATAGATTCAGAGAAACTCCAGAATCGGTTCCTTGAAGTGAAGTGTAAGCCTATACAACCGTAACCCTGCCATTCATCAAGAGTTAGTCCAGTCAGTCAGTTAGTTATTGGGCTCTGCGGTAGGCCTCTATATCCAGTAAGAAATGGAGAAAACGAACAAAGTCATGGAAACTTGTCAATCTCTCTCTATATATATATCTGGCAGGTCCACGCATAAATGTTACCTCCTTGTGCTCTAACAATCTTGTAGCGCGTCCGGCATAAGCGCTTCGTCTTTGGTTCCATGCAGACGAATGCTGATTCACATCGATAGTATTGGTACATGACCCTGAGTAAAGATTATATGAAATTTTTGCTTTACAAAAAGGGAAAAAAAAACTTCCCCCATAGGAATTCTTGTAGCAAGTACAGTGACCGTAAGACACTATAATAGCGCATAATTTTGGTCAATAGAGTTACAGCGTAGAAAAGGCACAGTATAGGCCTTATAGTGGAAGTATAGCATTGGCTAATTAGACGTGATAAAGTGTGAATTAATATCGGAAATGAATTGAAATCGTTCTTCGTAACCTACCATGATAAGATGATGACAAGCGAACGGACAAGTGCTTCTCGTATCCAACCTCCTTGCTTAAGAGATGGTAGAAACCTTGGACAACCTGTAAGCGTGAAAAGATACGCTGGTGACTGTGGTGAGTGATTTTAGAAGACCCGCTCATATACAGCGTATCGCTTACTCGAGCTGATTCAGTCAACTTTCGCAATCCAAAACTGGTGCAACCGATAAAGTTTTCTGGACTAACACTCGACGACCATACTTCAATTGTCAATCTTTTATAACGAAGCGTAGACAAATTGCTAAAATCAAGCGAAAAACTCGACTTAGTGACATAATGCGTAGGGGATCCGCAGATGAGTATAACTCTACGCTACGTACAAAGAGACAGTTTCATGAAGACTTGTGTTCTTCGATGCCGCATGAACTTTCATGGTATGAGTTGACTCCATGGTGCACTTTTCGGAGGATATAGATAGCTGAAAGAGTTGAAACAGAATTTTTGGTCGATTGTCAGCAATAACTAACATCAGAGTGATGGTCCACGATGAAAGTGCAGCAAGAAATCAAGCTGCGCGATGAGTGCGAAACGCAAACTAGTCGCATACGATGATTGTAGGGCATATAATACGTGGGTCCGTGGTCGTCGATTGGTCCCCTACTCATCAGTTCAATTGCTTCCGTACGACGCTATATATCCTATATGAATCGCCACCAATGGGATTCAAACTCATCTACAGGTTGCAACTAATCCGTTCGGTTCTGCAAATGATTTGTTTCTTCTGTTAATTGGAATTTGTCGAATTCCTACGTTGTCGCATGCATCGTTATTAACATTCCTTGGCATGATTAGGATGTTATCTTCGGCTCATGACACTTTATTCTTTGTAGGCTACTGTTCGTTGCCATATAGATATTTTCTCCGTTGGCATGAGAATGCCGTTGCCATTTTACATATATGGCGGGATAATTATAACTGTCAGTCTATTGGAATAAAGCCTGATCCCAATCATTTCAAAACGCGTATGGCGGCGGTAGGACAAGAAAACGTGGATGGGCGAGGACATTATTATTCTCCATTGTCCCCTGGAACCATAAAATTGTTATTTGACACGAGGAACAAATAAGTCTTGCTCCCGACCTCCTATAAGAAAAAGATTCTTAGCCCCCGTCGTAAATCCACGATTATCATCACCTTTTAAGCATATTTATTCTGCATTCTAATTGCTTTGCAAGAAAAGAGGGTTCTAGGTCCATACATTAATTACCTTTATATACAACGGCAAACCCACTACACAGCGTTGGTTTTTCACTCCGAGAACTGTGACGGTCAGCTTTCGTAACGTTGCGTACGCAACTATCTTCACCTGACCTAAAATATGATTATATACTGTATATTGGGATAGCTTTCATGAATTCACCCTTGTACAAAACAGCTCTTTTCACTTAACCCACCTCGCATCGTCAGTACACTCAGCAGTCGTTGAATTGTAATCGTATGAAAATAGTCTTTGGACGTTCAGTTGGGGTAAGGCCTACAGATGCTACAACCCTTTGAACAACAAAGAGCATGAAAAGAAACAGCATCGGTTCATCGGCATTTTGGCCACAAGATGACCGATTTTTCATCCCAATTCAAGACTTTCTATATCCTAAGCATACACTTTCTCTTTCTGTTGCATTATGCTTATAACTCCAAACTATAACTCCTAAACTCTAAAGTCTCTCTCTCTTTCTCTCAAAAAGATCAACCGGATTAGCGATAAATCTGAAGGGGGGCTGATCGGAAATTCGGCAATACTGCCTAGTTGCACATAATCAAGGAAGACAATAGTGATCTTCGCGCGCCAATAATGTCGTCTATGCTCCCAAACGCTTCTAAATGTTCTATTTAAATACTGTGTAATCAAGTACCTAAAAAATGCGGCCAGCCATCTGTAGCGGTAAAATATTTAGACATTAGAGAAACAGCGACAACAGCATCATCACATCGAATCGACGATGATTGCGTGAAATAGCGATTTTCCCGAGAAACAGGTGCATCCTGCAATTATCTCTTTCCTGTCATTCAGCGTCTACACCGCGTCGTACTAGGGCTAACTCCAGAGTCATACAAACGTTAAACAGTGATCATATTCATGACATTTAAAAACTAGTTCGGATTCCTTTGCAACGAATGGAACACAATGCCTCGCGCCCGAGGTCTACGTTTATCCTCTTATATGAATGACCGAATATAGGCCTATTCGTTAAATTCATGGTGTAGCCTACTTTGTTGTTTTAAGCGCCCTCCATCGGCTCCACTCCTATTCTTCCTCGAATTGTATCATTCGTCAGCGGACGAGCATCGAATAGCTACCCAATAGGCATATCTGACTGTCCGGATGCTTTGGTTTGCCTATCCAGATTTTCAGAATCAGTGTACGTACTTGTCTTGTTATGTAGGCTATTACGCAACTTGACCCTGACGTAGACTTACAAAACATTTACTAAACACGGCATATTGGATAGATATCGATCGGTACCGATATAGAGTTCGAGGCTTGTAAACGAAAACACGAATGCCTGAAGCTTTTGTTGGCATCTAGGTACATGTTAGGACATTTCGTAAATTAACTGTGAAATCGTAAAATTATAGCAACGAATACAGAGTCCAAATCGAGCATTTCCGGAGTTAATTCCACCGATTTTGTTCGCGTAACTGCCATTTATGTCATTCCGACTCGTCAGTTTGTTATCTTGTTTACAGCATGACGACAATCTTTACAAGAAATTGGATGTTACGTCGAGAATAATTTGCGTTCACCTCACAAAACGAAATGGACGTGTATGAGGCCTATCTTTTTCGTCGTCAAAAGATGTCAACTACGATCTACAAGGACGGATTAGATTTACTTCTGACAATTGCAAATTGGCCTCTCTAATTAGGTTCGCGTCACTCGTTTTGATTGTGTAAGCGTCTATATCTGCCTGCATTGATTCGTGAACCCTCTGGCGGAAATATTAGCCTTAGTTATTTTGCGTACGTTCTGAAATCGCACCTCATTGGCTATACTATGATTTGTAATCGTGCAGGATTTAAACACATATTAAAATTTGCATGATCAAGTTTAAGATCAAACGGATAAAGGAAACTTAAATTCCACAGGCCATCATTAAACCCAGAAGCTCGCAAAAACAAATATCCTGCCCAGGACTGCTAAGTTGGCGCCCCAGCTTCGCGAGCTCGGGGCGACTTCATCTGACCTCGTTCAATGTGACGTCATCGACAATAGGCCGTATCCGATTACCAACCGTAATAATCAGAGTGATTAAAACAAAACCTGTTTTTGAGAGACTTTGATTTGATACTAACCACGGTTACGATATTTTAAACAGTTCAGTGTGTTCACGATGTGCTAGGCCGCTAGGGTTTTGACCAAGGCGAATTAAGAACGCCTTGATTTTGACCCGGCTACTGCAAGCAGTTAATACAGGCCGGTGAGACTGCGTCGTCAACCAATGGGGATTCTCGGTATCGACCAAATAAAGCTAATGGCTAACGATCAGAGGAATAATAATACCACCACAAATATATCTTCCAGCCTGACTAAACAGAGGTCGGGCGAAAAACCGCACCAAATCATTAAGACAGCCTGTCAATTATTTTCCGATATACTTAACTAGATGGTTAATCGGCTTCACTAAGTCTAACTTCTTTACAAAATAATGAACAAAAGTCGAGAAATTATCATAGATATTATCACAAAAGTGCACCAAGCAGAAGATTTACACCACTAGAACAATCGTAGCATTACTGGACCCATTCAAAATTAATGATTCCTATTTCTTTGTAAAGTAAGACTGGGAAATGGAGTCGTCAGACAAACCGTGATGAATTTTTTTTATATAGGCCTATAGTTGGTGAGTTCCAGATTGACCACAAGCAGTTACAGTGCATTAGTATTCTTTACAGGTAGAAGCTCCTGATCTGACATCTTAGTGGTTACAAGCTTATGATGCGTGCAAAATATTGTTGCCCGGACGCTCAAGGTGAAATGCAATAGGTTTTTTTTCGTACGACACCACAGCACAAGATTACTACATAGATGAAAGTATATTTTTCATATTTTCATTGAAACTGCATCTAATGCCATAGACCAAACGATTGTACCATGCAAGGGACCAATATGACCGATAGTGAACAGACATGAGGTTGACGCTTGGTATGGAATCATAAAATATCGTAAGTCAAGGAACACAGAGATAGTTCTTCTGAAAAAAATCACGTGACAGTGTTTCATCAATCGTAATATAATTACATCTAACATATTCAAAAATCGCTGGAACCCGCTAGAATGTCCATAGGAAAATATAAAGGTCATTATTGAAATGATAGGTCTTTAACAATGTCGAAAAGGCCTTACTGGAGGATCAAGAACATCATTAATATAGGTATTTGAAAATAGAATAGAGTCGAGAACAATTGCAGTAACAAGAATAAATGCGTGGATTGGACTCGTAAACGTAACTTGTCGAATAATTAAATCTATTGCACCTCACATAAGGGTTTACGATTCATATGCCATGCAAATTATTACCGCTGTCGATTTGCATCATCATCAGCTTGGCTCTTTGAAGGAGATAATTTGGGAGTGGGAGTAGGAGAATTTAATGGCCTATGAGAGAGGTCATTCGGTAGAGCGGTTTGCTGTATATGAGTCTGAAAATAATCAAATATAGTAAACAACTTGAAGGAAATATGATGAATACAATTGTTTAATGCTTAGTAGCTTAGGATGGTTAAGCGACTTGGTCTGTAGACTGGACTCTTTGCACACAGTTTCCAAACGTTTCTCCCGTACACTGTTTGCATGTAGGACTACGACTAGGGCTTCTTGTTACCTCTCGTCTGCATGTGAACCGTATGGTAATACAACACAAGTGACTTATGCATAATAAAGGCATACTAAATGACTTTCATCATAGGATTAACCATTATTAGAGGTACATCAGCACACGTTATACTGTCAACAAAATCAATACCCACCAATGTCTTCTGCGGCCTAGCCCAGATCTGCAAGCATCCATCTTGGCAAGCGGTTACAAAGCTGTCTTTTCGAAAACTCATCCATGTGAGACGACTCTGAAATAGATCATTTGAAAATCTATCAATGCAACTATCACAATTACACGATTTCAAAAACCACATTCAATGACAAACTCCTTTCCGAATGTTGGCCTACACCAGCACTGCGACTGGCATCAATAAAATACGGTATGTGATGTGTCAGTGGCTTCCATACTAACGATAAGCACTGATGCTGTAAGTATCAATGTCAGTTGAAACGTACCGGTGCAATAGTTTTGCATACAAGTGGATCGAGCATCGCAGTTTCGTTCAGACGTGGGCATAAAGCAGTACCAAGCGTAGGAGGCTAAAAGGAAATGTGAAATGATTAAGTTCATAAATAGTGATGTTTCATAGCCTACCCAGTGAACATATTGTTTGAAGCCCACCAAAAATGTTTCTGGATATTTACCATCAGGATTGTAATCATGCCACAACAAACCATGTCTCAGTCAATCAAACGAACTTTGGAATGGTGTGGCAGCATATCCCATTGCTAACGGAATTTACAGAATGTAAGGGCCTACCTACTGAAATAATATCCTAAAATTCAAACTAATCAGAAAACGTGGGGTACTGTCATGCAGATTGTCACCATTGAAGGTGTGACTGCAAAATTTATTGTCTAGTTATAGAATGACAAACTGACCTTGGGCTCTCTTCCATGCTCAGCTTTTGCAGGTCCATTTACAGTTGTTTGATTTCTATGAGCATTTTTCGATCCAAAATATGGCATACTCAAGTTACGCTTATGTTCCTTGGCATGCTCCTTCTTCTCTGAATTCTCTCCACCAGCTAAAGTGGCGAACTTTCCTAGACATGACGACATAAATATGAAAAATGGGATGATCAAACATGACAAGCAATGTCACCTTCTGTCATATTTGAACTGCGATCTTTATTTGAGTCCTTTGAAGAGAACAGTGTGAATCCACGCGAAAGACCAAGACTTGATTCTTTAGCAACGGACGGCGAGCCGTTGGACTTGGAATGTTTACCTTTGCCGTCCGCAGAGTTCAACTGCGTCAGTGAATTTGTCACCACACTCGAATCTGAATGGTAACTGTCTCTTTGTGTTTGAGTTCCGTTTGCCATAGGCACGTCAGTTTTTGGTCTGATAAAATGTGAGCAACCGTGGCTCCTTAACATAGACACAGTTCTACGTCTCGGGAATAGTACATCATCTGTTATCTCCCACAGGCATAACTGTGCATCTTGACCGACCGAACCAAATCTATAACAAACCCTGGGAGGTGCATCCATTGATTCAGAGATACTAATATTCGATTTTCTAGACACAGTGCTATCAGTTCGATGTCGCATAGCCATACTTTGGAACTTGGTAACAGCCGATTTCAAGTCCTTTTTGCTACCGAGCACGTTGACCGTCTCATGTTCAGGATGGTTGTTCGACGCTTTAGATTTAGTATTGGTACGAATCAACAAGGGTGAATCATTACCATACCAGCTCAATACATCGTCCTCTTCAGGTACAAAGCATAAAAAGTTATCGAACGCAACATTGCTGACCCAAGACCGATGTCCGTGACCCCTTGCTAACACAAAAGAGCCATAAAATGACCAAACAGTGACGAGATCATCCTCCCCTCCGGTGACGATATAGCGGCCATCTGGACTCCAAGAGCAACATAACAAACCACCGAAATAACTTTTCATTGCACCTTTTTTCCCGAATGTGGCATAATCCACTAGCCGCAAATATCCATCCTAAAAGAAACACCTTATGTCAATATATGCCAATTAACTGAAAATCCTTGATACTTGACACTGCTTCTCTTGGGGTGAGTAGGCTACATTAATTAGATTTGACTGAGAGAGAATATTGATATAATTGGCGATTGAACATCAGGCTACTTACAGCCAAGGAATCAAATTTGATGCAGGTTGTGAATAAACAAAGCGGTTTCCCTAATTTTACTATGAAATGTAAGCACATACAGGTTGCCAGGATCTATAATATTTCTATGTTAATTAAGTGCAATGCAATATTGCAATCACTAATGGAAACCATTGGCTCTTGGGTATTATGAGCATCCTATTTATTTGATGGGTAAAATGCCAACATATGACCTAGCTTAACAATCACATATGCCGGTCACATTGTAGTTTACAATGTACACCAGTAACATCACAACGCTACTTCAAGTTTCTGCAACCTAGATGAGAGCAAGAGTGCATACCATCAAACAGTCAATAACACGGCCTGGAAAACATCACATGATGCAGAGGGTATTATTGGATTGCAATCACGGAAACGTACAGTGCACTTCTGCAAAAGGTCTGAAATGCTAGAGCATAGGTCTACCTGTGATACAATGGCGATCGTCTTTCCATCGGGAGAAAACTTGAACTCATGTACTGCAGAATTATCTTGCGTTATAACCCATTTATAAACAGGATTCTTCAAAATTCCAAGAGGAATTCCAGCTTGGGTGGCATAATGCTTCGTTTTCAACGTGTATATTAAGATATCACCACTAGTTTTCTTGGGCTGATAAGAAATGAAAACAACAATGTTTAGAGTATGATACACAGTTATAATCACACAATATTGATCTACACTCTGCAAAAAGCTTTATAGCAATGTCTACTATCAAGGGACTGCAGTGCAACATTTTTAGAAGTACCTACAGCTTAAACACGGCAAGTCATACAGGATAGGGTACCGGTACATTACAAATCACAATCGCAAAACGGCTCAAATCTAAGAGGCCTTTGATTGCACAATTCTATCAATTTCAAGCTTAAGCTGGATATAATATATATGTATACAGTAGATATCTCAAATTGAGCTACACACTCGCTTTGTGACACCAGCGTAATAGTATGTTGTCTGTTGTGAGAAGTTAAAGCTACGGTAAGTTGGAACAGCTAGTGAAGGAAGCAAAACTGTTTATAGCAATCCACATCCTAATTTAATAATAACGTCAGAAGACTACTTAGCAGATATACCTGGGTATTCATGTAACATGTATGCGTCTTACTAAACAAGTAAACACTGTGAATCATTGAACATATATTACGTATACACTCATCTCCAAAATGATAGGCCTAGTACTTCTACCTATACAGTATAGTACACCTATGGATCCATCCATGTCCCTAATACGGTAGCCACACGCGGAAGAAATTGCACAAATAGACAAAAGGAGCGTGTAACTTCATGGTTACAATTCACAAAATATAGGCTTCCGTTAGACTAAAAATTCCATTCTCCATTTATATAATATACTTGGTGGTAGACAGCTAGATCATTAAATGAATCTCCGTCTAATGGTAACCCACCACCCTGTCTGCACAGGAATGGGCGGATCGAATCATTTTTGATTTTGAATATGAATTGAATTATTTTGTCGAATCGAATCAGCCCTTTTTCATAAAGAAAAAATCAAACCCTTTTCATAAACAAAAGAATAGGTGAAGAGCATTGAGAAGAGGCCAAGCAAGGAATGTGTGAGAGAGCATGCGGAAGTGAGCGTCGCAGAAAAGAGTTTTTACCTAAAAGATTTGATGTCCTCTAGGTGATGGTAGTAAGCCCGATTCAAAATTTGTGGTCTAATCGAATTGATTCCGAATATTTGATTCAAGTTGCCCATCCCTAACTACACCACCTTGATTAGTACTACGATTACGAAATAAAATGTTTGAGTTGAGTTGGGTTAACTTGTTTTCCAACCCCAATACACAAAGAAATTAATGTGTCAGCAATTTGGTATTGACAATGTTGCAAAGTGTTACTAACCTTATCATGGTATACTGGAACAACATTCATATTTTTAAGAGAAGTGTCATACGTGTACATGATTCCATTTGAATGGGATGAGATGAGCATGTTTTCGCTCTTTGGTACCCACTGAACACATGTGGTTGCTGATTTTTCCACCATTCGCTGAAAGAATCATACGGTCATTACTCTCATAACAGTATTGAAGAAACCTTGTGAATCAATATTGATGTATTAATTTACACGTACATATATCATAACTGGTAGGTGAAAATGGGGTGATCTGATCTGATTTTGCTATTACCACAGTAGGTCTACAACTAAATTAACTTGTCCAAATTGGGTATCGACGATAACATTCTAGTAGAAAAAATCAGCATGCTATCAGGATATCGGCATTCTGCATATTATATTCATTCCAAGAATCAGTGATAAACAGCACGAGCAAACAATCGACTGATTAATTTTCTTATGTATATTTACATGAATTTAGAGCTCGTATTTGTGTGCCTTACAGCGGTTATATCCCCTTATGACTGTATTTCATATATATATAATACTTATTTCTAAAGGTAGTAGTGTAGTGACGAGGAACTTACAAGGTCATTGTAGCCACCACCTGTTTGCATGAATGGATAGCCTATGTGTCTGTTCGTTGATAGTGGCAAACGAATGTAAGGCCTTGTGTCTCTTTGTGATCTCTTTGTGTCTCTTTATAATCCATATTGGAATATTTTGTCTTTCCTAGTGAGGAACTACTAATATAAGCCTACCATGTCTTTCACAATGCTACAAAGGCATAGTATACTAAGTAGATAGAATTTCTCATTATGATCATTAGCGTCACGCTTTTCCAGTTATTAGGCTTTAGCAGAGGCAATCCAGTTGTAAATATAATTAAGTGGAAATAATCTCCAAGTAGTTCATAAGCAAGTTGCTTTTTAATGACATGAGAGAGTGGGCCTACATTACTACAGACTTTCAATAAACATCACCAATGCAAGCCCATTAATGATGGGCAAAGGATGGGACTAGTGATATACAAAATAATTTTTTCCACGAAAAGTGAAAGTCGCACACAAACCTCCTCATTAAAAATCTGTAAGCTTTGTCTACTTCCCACGTCAATGATTTGAACCTGGCCTGCAGAAAATCCCACCGCCACACTGACATTGGAAAGGGTGGCCGTATGGGTATTGATGTCCTGGCAGGTAGGCATTACAACAACACCCTTGTACACTCTCTTATCCAAAGGCTGTGAGTAGTCAACAGGCTAAAAATAGTGAGTAACAGACAATAGATATTACGAACAAAATATATATATATTTCACGGAGTTAACATCCACCCTTGGTTTATGGAGAATTATAGCATCCACAAGTTTTCGAAGCTTTGCTCGTTCATTAAGTGAAGATGATATAAATTTGCAACATTATAGACGCAAGCTCAACCTCAGTATTTTATACAGATTGTGGATGGAGAGTCAACCCACCAAATGAACTGACTGATACACAGTTTTCCATTTGCATATGTGGAGGATTAAGATTGGCGGCACCAGTAAATGCTGACCATGACCAACGGAATCTCAACCAAAAATCATTAATGCTACAAGGTCCAAACAAAAAGTTGATAATAATGAACTGAATCACTACCATGGAAGTAAGTTTCTAAAACTTCAAAATGGCAGCTTCGTTTACCTGTGTTGTTCCTCCAAAATCGTAATAAAAAAGATCCTTTCCAACAATAAAAACGATTCTTGATAAACTCCTTCCATCATCTTCAATATCAAGAAAACTGGCTTTTACAGGTGCTACAGACACTTGCCCCTTGTGAGAAGTATATTTAATTACTAATACAATATATCATTGTATGCAATGATGCAATTACAAAAAGGTAAATCCATCGGATTCTGAGATCAGAAGGCAGAATGGGGAATCTTAACTTGCCCTTCCGTAGTATAGGCTATAGGCCCAACTTATATTGGTGATACTTTACTGCCGCCATTGGTATAATATGCCTATGGCTATCTCGTAACTATCAATTCTCGAATGCCTTATTCACTTACCAATTGAGGAGAGTACGGAACTCTATTCATTCGGCAGAACTCAGCTTGAGGAAGGTTTCTATATACCCCTTCTCTCGCAGTGAAATGCGCTTTGACTTCCATATTATTTGCACCCCCACTTGTAGCCATGTCCCACTCAAAAAATCTTTATTCAAACGCGCATGTAACCCAGCAGCAAAGTAATAAAAAGTTGCAATTGTACAGGAAATTTATGACGCAGGGATCGTATCTACAGCAAATAATAGACGAGCTCTACGTTCTTGCTGAGCATTGATATTCAGCTTGGCCCCGGAGTTCACTGTTCTGCTCTGCTATCCGAGTCCGGAGGCTGGGGAGTCGATACGCTTCATTACTTCCAAAAGATTGTGAAATTATAGAGAGTCTTCGGAGACTCTCTATAGTGGAATTTTAGGTGAAACTATAGATACTCTTCGAAGAGTCTCTAGAGTGAACCCATAGAATTCGATGAAAAACCAAACCTCGGTGAATATTAGGGTGATAAACAATGAATAAATAATGATTCGAGTTTTTTTCTCTAATCATATTTGTCAATATGGCTACGAAATTCATTCCAACAAAATTTAATGCTATCTGATTAGTAGAAGAGGAAAAGAAAGAAAGGAAAGCTAAGAGGAAAGGAAAGTTGAGCAGCTGCCACACATATCGAGCTTCAAGAAAACTAAATAAATGGCATCCCTTTCAATGACTCCAGCCAGATCCGGAGTTGACCGTATGACTCATCGGTTTAGTTCTTTTGCTACATCTCAATGGTCACTGCCTTCCGTTCGTTCGCTGGTTCCCCTTCCCAGAATCTCAGTTCCCATCCCAGCAAAAGTGCAGAATAAGGTCAAAAAAGACTGTTGTTTTTGCCTATAGTCTAGTCTAGTCTAGTCTATAGTCTCTGTCTAGTTCGGTTCGGTAGTCTGATCGACATATTTTGGTAAAAACTGTGGTCTGTCTTTCCAAATCCTTTTCACTGCTGTCAGTGCGTATAGCGCATCAGTATCAGATAATATCGGTACCGGTATTTTCTGGGCCATTCACCGTTGCTAATTAATAACGGTAATAAGTACAGTGATTGATACAGGTACTCTACACTCATTTGTGTTACTAGTCTTCAAACCTCCTGTGTAGATGCCATACTATACTTCGTACGATTGTCACAGAGAACTCATATTGGTACCGTAGCAATTAGCGGATTACCGAATACTGATACTAAGTAGTGACAAATGCTCATTTTAGTGCTCAAGTGTAACATAAGCATAAGTGCATAGGAAAGCTTAGTATACTGCATACGTGGATATTACCACTTACCAGGATAAGAGAGGGTGTGGATACCGTACCAAAGTTTGGATGGAACGAAATGATTTATCATCGTGCAGTCAAAGTTGTCTTGTTTCACAACATTGTGTAATATCTACGAGTACCTCCAATCAAGTGGCAAGTTCACCTGTCCGTAGTCACAACCAAACAGAAACAGTTCTACCACTTACGTTTCCTCAGTCGAAACATTACCATTTTCCTTGCCTACCGGTTTCAACAGGTTCTATACAGAAACCAGCAGAGACTCGATCTGTGAATTCTTCGCCGCGAAGTTACAGATTGATGCCTGCATCAGTTGAATCATCTGACACAACAAGTTTTGTAGAGAAATCATCTCATCCTAATCATACTCCAATGAAAGTCATGCTTGATGTTGCGGAGCTTTGGAAACTTTCAAAACGAAGTGAACTTGAGTGCAACTTTACTTTGGCTAAATCTAAACTTTTACTTGATACTGATCATTATATTAAAGAAGCAACAAAGCGTAGCCCGATATGTCATCCCAGTATTTTACCAACTCATGTAAACAAGAAGAAATGCAAAAACAGGAAGTGGAATCACTCTGAGCACTCAAACAGCACAGCGAGCGGAAGAAGACTCTTTGCCTTTGTCAAAATATTTTTCGGCGCCAAAGAGCTTGATGATAGCGATCCCATTGGTGCTGTCGAAACGCTAAAGCAAGAGCTGGACAATGGTGTTGTTTTGACGATGAATTTCTTGAAACAGATGCAGGTTCATTCCGCTAAGACCAAATCCCCCAACTGGATGACAATTGACCAAACTAAGCCAGGAAATTTTGCATTAGCGCCTTTGGTGAAACGACTATCGGTGTCTGATCAAGATGACTTGGTCAAGATAAGGGTTGAAAATGACAGAAACTGTGTAAAGCAGCAAACGTCAACTAAACGTCCCAGTTCTAGCCCAGATATTGACTGCGATGATGCCCCTGTTAATAAAAAGGCATTGAGTAATAGTGAACTACAGCACAGGAGCTTCCACCCCGGATAATAAATTAATAATATATTTTGGGTTTCCGTGCCGTTAACTTGGTAAGGTTGCAACTATGTAATTTAAAAACCGACCGTTTTGTCATAATATTGACTGCTCTACTTGCTCAACTACAGTGCATAACAGAGAATACATTTCCACACAAGGCCATTTTGTGCCACACTATCAAAGTCATTTCTTTGAAATTTGGTGACACTGTCGCAGTCAGATAATGTGTTATTTCATTGCATAATGCAGTGTTGATGTCTCTAATAGTAAACAAGTATTCGGTTTGGGATTTACTAATGTCAGCAATTTTAAAAAAACACATTTTGTACATTGTTACTTCTGAGAAGATCATCATTAAACTAACTTTTGCTATTAATACTGCTCGCTTAACAATAGTAAACCTACGTCTTTTACTCATTGTTTCCTTTGACTCAGTCACTATTTGAAGCTTATTTTGCGCACTTTGTTTTCAGACATATGCCTTAACCTCATATTTATACACACTGATACACTTGACAATGATTGGTGATGGATTAATTTTCTTGATTGCTCTTCTGGACACAGGATTTCTACTATTTATTGCTATTTACTATGTATCCTTACAAATGTACTGTTATTTGTCTGAACATAAATATTAAATAACTGATTGAGGCATATCAACTTACTATAGGCTGTCGTTTTCTATTTAAAATTCACTTTATTAACATCCAGGTCAGAACTAATGATTGGCGTGTTTATATTGGATGAGAATGAAGCTCTGGCAACCGACGGTATCAATGTATTGCAGAGAATTTTGAGTCTAAGTTCAAATAGTTTATAGACAATGTAAGAGGGAATAGACCTTAACAGCACCATCAGATTGTCACCATTTCAGATTTGGAATGTGACTACCTTAATGCAGCAGCATGCTGCTCAAGATTGAATGCGATGGTATTGCCAGAAATCATCAGCGTAACACTAACATCATTGCTGTTGCTGGTTGGATTCCACTGGCTGCTATTTCTCATTAATACACCAATGCTAGCGTATCTTGCATACAGGTTGCAAAATGTGACTTACTCTCTCCCCCAAGACTGTGGCTTCATAATCTAAAGTATTTCAGGTACTACCACGTGCCAAGTGGGAACATTGGAATGTATGATCCTACAGAAATTCACAACAGGAGGTTGATACAGTTCCATATGAAGGAGTCAATGATAAAAGCTGGGAATCATGTAATATTTTTCTTTGTGTATGTTTATTGGTGAGTTATATACTGATTACTGAAATTGCTATGATCCAAGCGCTATGTCATTGTTCTGTATTTGCAGCTTAATCTTTTCATTGCTCTCCTCTGGCTCTGACACAGAATGAGGATCTTGCCTTTGCTACAAGGTTATATGCAATCATGGTGCCTTTACCTAAAACTGTACAATCATCCGCTTTCTGTAACATACTTGGTGCTTAAAATAAATTGATTTTATTTCTGTGTTCATTGTTGCAAGGATTCAACACGACATACCTAAACCGTAAGGCCCGGAGTGGAAAGCAAATTTAAAGTAAGAACAATAACAGAAATGTAGTTGAAGTCAACAATACAAAGAAAAACTTTTGCCATGAAAGACCGAGAGTGATGATAATTAAACGACAGAAGTTTCAATCGTCACACACAAATACTATTGTTATGGCCCGAAGAAATGTCGCTGTCTTAACGCAGCAGGTAATCAGACAACGTGAGAAATACAAACCTTGAACGCCCGGTTGTGAATTTGGCTACAGATAACGCAGAACAAGTGAGGCAGACAAGATAAGGATTATTCGGAAGGCAAACATAATTCACCATCGGATCCTAATTTCTACTGAAACTATCCACTGCGTCACACTCTAGGCTCATTATATAATCTGTAAATCATATCACTAGAAGTAGTCTCTAACATCTCTGAAGCGCCTGCCATATGCAATATGCATGCATTTCATTTATAATGTGGAAATCCAACGTCAACTTTTGCCTGGCCGCAATTTAAATTGTATCATTGATCAGCATCGTTGGCATCTGTGAAATATGGTATAGGGATTACCTGTGGCAATGAAGGACTAAGTTTAGAAACATAAGGGTTTTACAGCAACACAGTCAGGTATGTGAGAGCGGAAGTACAAGAATTTGTACCGCTTCCATAAGCAGTAGAGCTTGAATACATTTCTACACATTTTTTGTATTAATTCCATTGTTGATAATACATGTAACCAGGACCGTTGTCAGTCGTTACACAACCACTTTTCAGACGATTTCCATGTCGAAATATCGAATTATGGTATTTACGCCTGGTAACTTGGTACGTCATTTGTTGTCGCGCATTCAAGATGTGGCTGACCCGATCGGTTCCAGCAATTTTTCGTTGAAAGGGGAAGCGAATCACGAATAACCGCTTTTTCATCCCTGATCACAGGTCAACATTACCTCGCAAAACAGCCTCCATACCTGATTCAACTTCATCACGAGGGCCCCATATCCTGATAGTACAGTCATCTGAAACACTGGCAAGCATATCATGATAGACCGGATTCCATGACACGCACGTAACAGTCTTTGTATGACCGCTTAAAGTTAGTATCGGCTTTGGTTGACTTCGAAGCCAGAGATAAACGTTGTGGTCTAGAAGGATAGCAGCACATGACAAGTCACTTGTGGCTTTCACACTCAACACAAGTTGTTGCTTCCATGTTAAGTCTTACCGTCACTGCCACTGGCGATAAATTCTTCCGAGGCACCGCCACAGGATGAAAAAATGGTATAAAATCCTTGAACTACTCCTTGATATTTTTGAACCAATACTTTATCTTCAATATCCCATAAATGCAAACCCTTCAACAGAGTATTACATTAGCAACGGACAAACTTCGTCAAATTTTATCACATAGGATGGGCATACCTGTTGAGAAACATTTAATAAGGCAGATTTTCCATCTCTTGTAATAGAAAACGACATAATGGGGCTATCTTCTCGTATGCTGAAAAACAGTAACACAAAGACTACTGTGTTATTGTGGCTGAGCGATGGAGACTCTGTGGTAAGGCAGGCCTGAAAAAAGCAGTGTGGGACGCCGGTCTGAGTGTGTACCGATACAAAGGGTCTACCATACATGCATGCACGACGCGTGTACTAAGACACTATTGATGTAGTCGCATAGCATATTAATAGTGGCATCACGAAACTCAAGTAAATACTTGTAAGAATGAGAAGGTTGTTCCATTCCAGATGGGAAACTGTTACCATATTCATTGCTGCATCAAGTCAAAATCTTACCATTCGAAATCTGTCATATCTTCGAAATTGTATGCACGAATTCGATGTTGAGTATCTGCAGCTAATACAGTTTTATTATCTGGGAGGCATGCCAGACATTGCACACGGACACCATCCCACGAGTCAATAACAGTACCATCAAGATCCTGTAAAAGATTGTACAGAAAACTGGTGATATCAATCCAAACAATGCAAAACTCTTCAACGAGAGTCATTCATTACCCATTGGTAAAATTGTCCCCTTGTTCCACCAGTCACAAATTTTTCGCCATCAGGCATCCAGACACAACAACTGAGGATGTCTTCAGCACTATGATTTCGTTTCATCTTCAGCTCCCCAGTCTGAAACAATAAAACCGAGACCGAGTTTGATAAAGTCCGAGACTGGAAGCTCACAGGGTTACAGCATTAGGATATCCTGCAGGCAGCCCTTGATGCACAAATATGACGTACCATGGCATTCCACAACCAAAAATCGGCCGCATCTTCACTTCCACACGCTAAAATGTGCGAGTCATCAGGGCTCCATGATAGGAATGCAACTCCGTATGAGTGACCATTCAATGTTTTAGAATGTGTGACGTGATAAGTAGCCTGAATGAAACAGAAACTCTTAGTGGGGCTGGTACAGACTCGAATAGCAGGCCTGCATAACTCATAAGTACTTAGATGTTTGGAGACACTCAATTAAAATAATCAGAAAAAGTCGTACTTACTGGATCGACATCCCATAGCTTAATAGTGGCATCTTTCGAGCCAGTCGCCAACCTTTTCCCGTCATGTGAAAACTTACAAAACCAAATTTCATCACAGTGGTCCCTCACAATTTGCTTTAGATGAGTGGGTATATTTTTTCTGCACAATATACACAATAATCACGACACTGTCATAAACGTTACGATAAACAGTCTCCATACCTTGAACAAACATGATCTGTCAAGAGGGACACAGAATCTGCTCTTGGTAAGATTTTTGCATTGTGGTAAGTGCATTTTCTCGTTTGAAGTTCAACTGCTTGCGACAGTAGTGTTCTTAAACGTTGTGGAGGTAACATAATGTCTTCAGGGAGATACACTGATCAGAAGTATAACAATAGAAGTTCACAACTCATATCAGTATTTGAGGGTAATTACAATGATGATCGTGTCATGTGCATTCATCATAGGCCTATTATCAAATTTGACAACCAGTGTTCGAAAATTTTCACACAGAAGTTGGGGCAAAACGAATTGTGGTGTAAATATGGTGAATTGCAGTTATGATTGATGCCCCATACCTACTCTTGTTTACGTCTAGTGGAGAAGCCCAGAAATTGCATGGCTCGTCAGATTAGCAAACCCCAGTTACCAGTTAGTCAACCCACCTCGTAGCTTCTCCATCAATGTTGCTCGTGAATTAGGACCTTTGCCGTCCCACTTAGCATACTTTTTCAATTCCGCTGCATCCTTCAGCATTAGAAATCTACATCAGAGAATTGTATATCAAAAACCTTTATAGGAAGGCTCAAATGAATGGCAATCTATACCCAGCAAGCTCGTGAACTCGTGCAACAAATTTGCGAAGAGGAGTAATCTCTGTCCGCAGACATAATAAAGCTTCCAATAGTCTACCATCTTCAATTAGTTCCAAATACTTCTGTTCCAAGATATAAAATCTCATTCGCTGAAAAAATATTAGTAAATTACGATATCGGTTCTTTTATTAAAAAGAAAAAAACATGTTTGTAGCCAAATTAATAAAATAAAATGATCCTAAATGAGCACCGAATGCTAATGCGAATGCTACAATGGTGGTTTAAATAAAATTATGGAATGTCTTGGAAATAGCCATTCCCGCAGAGAATCGCCGTATTGATAAATTTGTTAAAAATAAAGCCGGAGAAAAACTTAGTAGGTGCTTCCCTTGTCGTGACTTTGCGCTGGTTGAGTGACAACACAGGCGTCACTTGCTCGTCAATCTACGGTTATACATATACAACTACGGCTTTCTATAGAAGTCTAAACACCTATCATCGGGGATCAAACAAATTTTCTTAACTACGAATGATAGGCATAGACACTTGTACTTATAGTGTAGCGAGTTCACAGGAGAACCACCTACCTATTAGGCCTACTAAAGTTCTTGTCCACTTTTATTTTGCCAAATTTACCAATACCTTATTGCTCTATGCGTATGCGGTACTACTGTGGAGAATAAATGCCCTTACAATTCCATCTTTCATTTAAACCATCTGCGCTGGGAGTGCAGTGCTTTAAATATGGACTTCTAAACCCTACCATGAATATGGACAATGAAACTGGTTATTACACGTTACACTCAGGCACGCAGTATCAAAACAATTGGTGTGGCAAGTAGATCTACTACGTACTGTTGGATCCAGTAATTTTTTTATTAAATACATGAAATGGTTTTTGTCTTGAATTCACCTGCAGATCTTTTTGATGTCTGAGTAACGGCTTCAACTCCGATAAAGTATTCTCAACTTTGGTCCAGTTTCCTTCCATGATATGATGACGAAAGAGGGGAGCTGCATGGTGTTCTTGAATACAGCCTGACTCATTCATCAGCGTATCAGCAGATTTTCTGAATAGAAGATTATGACAGAGCTTTTCTAGTTGTTCTCACAACATAGTTGCTAAATGCATGATATTGACAGCGGTACGTAAAATACAGAAATTATCAATGTCTATCGCAAAGAAGATTCATCACAGATTTAGCATCCAGCCATCCTTCAAGGAGCGGAGGTCTAAAAGCTTGCGAATGTTCAAGTTATCAATGAACCAAGGCTGGACGTTAAATCTCTGGTGAATCTTCTTTACGATATTTATTGACCGTCCGCCAATGAGCCCCACCATATTCTACAAAAAAATTCCAAGTCATTCGGGGCATGTTTCATTATCATAATAATTGCTAATCACACTTACACAAGCCCCAAATCTCTTAAATGCTGCCCAATGAGACGTACAACTTCTTCATCGCGCTTTGACAGCTCCGGCTTCGGAGTAGCTTGTGTAGAACTTCCATTTAACAAAGCTGCTTTTTTCATAGATGCAGCCATCCCGTCCTAACAAAGCAACGGCAATAACGCCATTATAGTGGAAGAGTATAAGGATTTCCTAATAAGTTGCCAAGCAAAACTATGTTACAATAGCTTTATAACAAACCTTCAAATGACAGGAATCACCACCGACTTGGGTTGTACGATCTCCATTAACAGCAACCATGTTGTGAGACTGCATTGCGGGCGATGTTTTGCTAGTAGGACTGGGAAAAGGTGATAACCTCTGCCGCTTGACAGGTGGTGGAGAAAGCCCACCTTCTGTGTCTGAATATCTCGATGCCAGTATTCTGCTTACAATTGCATCCCCTTAAGGTTACCACCACATAAGGATAAAGGTAACCTCAGAAAGGAAAACTTATTTTTAACTGAATAACAGATAATATACCTGGAGATCGGAACAAATATGATAGAGTTCACAGTAAAATAGTTGACCATATCTCAACTCTCATATTTAGTAAGAAACGATCTGATTAAGATCTGAAGCCAGTATGCAAAGTGTGGCAAGGCTGTACAGAACGCTTCACCAGACCCTCAAAATTCCACACAAAAAGTACGGAACCGGAAGTAGCCGTACATCCATCCCTCTTCTCAAAAAAGTAGGGATTGAAACGGTAGGCTACAGGGTAAATCATAACACATGGTCAAGACAAAGATGGTAAAAATTACTAGGCCTAGCTGAACTTTCCTAAAGGGCTTAATGTGATCCAATAGGAACCGTGCTATTTTATTACCGGTACATAGTCGGAGTCAAGAATGGAAATGATGACATATTTCCGGAACGCGGTTTGAAAACTATAGCACAGAATTAGCAGTTGGATGGTGCGGAAAAATTAGATATATTTCGGACTCAAGTTTGACTTGTAGTGAGTGAAAGTCGACCTCGCAACACATTTCAGATTGCAGTGTGTCTACAGCATCTATAGTTCAGAAACCAATGTGGTAGAAGGGCCAATGGCATGGGAGCTATAGTGTCATGTTGAGGATCGGACGTTAAAGTAGCAGGGGCAATAGGAATTTGGGGTCACCAGAACTCAAGGCGGTGGTCGCTCCCTTCTTCAGCTAGTATATCACCTAGAGACACCTTCAGCCGTAACCTTATCAATATCAATACATGTTATGTCGTAAAGAAGATCTATTGATCTTCCACCATCCACTATATTCTAAATGTACATGGTAACTTCTTCATGATGGTTAGAAAAGGATTGCCGAAAGTGTACTAAGCGTTCTCCGCTGCTGCTCGGACTGCAAGTCTAACGCCCATGACTACGGTTATTCTGTCTGCAAAACGAACGAGATTATCTCGGTCGCCACCTGTCAGTTAACATATTAAGAGGGGTGAAGCTAGGGTTAACTCATTCATGAAACGTACAATAACGTAATGCAATAATTGACAAATAACTGTCTGAATTGCCACCATTCCACGTAGGCTAGGCACTGGTAATATGCCGTACCATGCGTCTATTTATCATGAAATTAAATGCGACCAAATTGTTCACATCATTTCACTTGACCATTGCTTCAACTGAATAAAGACACATACTTGCGACGCAGACTGCACGAGAGGCGATACTGCTGCTAAAACGTTGTTATTGACAGAACGGCGTCGCCATAATTTTGACATGGCGAACCAGACGGGATAAGAGGCATTCGCTTTGTACAGGTGACGAAGCTGCCCAGATTTAGGTTCAGTAAAGGAATAGCGTGAAGTAACCTATATACTAATACACCCTTGAAGAGCTATAGACAACGTCAGCACCTAGCATAAACACACAACGGTCAACTGAAAGCATAACGACCCGCTCCATCCGACCCCGCTGACCGCTTAGAAAGAACGACTTGAGAATGAAAAAACAAAGGCCTAGTAAATACAGAAAAAGGGTCATCAGCTGGCGGATGACGTCAGCCGCCCAAACAACGAACAGCAATGGTGACGAATGCATTTCAGGCAAACGTCACCTATCGCCGTTTCTTTACAGTCATCCTTGTAGTACCCATGCAGTTTAGAACATTGTTTTGCAATTGGTCAAAATCCTTTTTCGAAACAGACCTTTCGCTTGCGGTGCCGTTTGCATTATACATTCTATAGTCAATCCTCAGATTAGAAAAACTATAGATGAACTTAGAGATAGACAGTAAGCCATATATAGGTCCATAGAAAGTAATGTTTTTTTCTAAGAAATATTCAGACTACTTGTCTTCTAGATAAAACAGAGGACACGTATAGAGCAGGTTGAAGGTATAATGATGAGAAACGCTAGATGACGCCCTCGCACCGGCAGCCCTCCCAGCCCATCACTCGACGTCGAGCGGTGAAGCGAGGCAACTGGGTTGTCAGCTGCTTTCTACGGGCAGGACAGAGCAGGGAATGCTGACCTTTATACTCTTCTCGACCCGAGGCTATCTGACTGAACGTCAGAATTCGCAGGCGTGGAGAGCAGCTGATGAGTAGGCCTATATATCATCTGCTGCTTTCTACGGGCAGGACAGAGCAGGGAATGCTGACCTTTATATACCCTTCTCGACCCGAGGCTATCTGGCTGAACGTCCGAATTCGCAGGCGTGGAGAGCAGCTGATGAGTAGGCCTATATATCGTATTTGACCGTGAGGTGAGTGAGGGTACGCGACAATTAGCTGGGTGTGTAGGATCCTGACAGTCAAACGCAGCTGCAACCCGTTGGAGGTGCGATGCACGTCTACTATAGGTTTTAGAGTAGAGCAGGGAGGGTCTACCTATACCTACGGGTTAGTTATCTATAGTCTACCTACTTCTGGTTCGCTCCATTATTTCGACCCATTGCGCAATGTGCGTATAGTCTGTCTTCTAGTCTACAACACAGTGTGGCTCAAGTAAATTTCGAAGAGGTTAAGATGTTCCAGTTTACTGACCACTCAGTTACTCTGGTATATGGTATGTCTGTTGTCAAATGGGCTCCTCATGGATTGACGATAAGCCCACGAGCTTTCGGTACGTGCTGGTCGACTAGGGCCTGACGATGCAACTGTGCTTTTATTGTGAATGCCGGGCGTCTCGATGCGCCACATGAAGCAGAATGTGTGCGACTTCCATGACATGGATTACATTACATTCTATGTTTGAACATGTCCACGCCACTGGAAGTGTTAATATTGAAAGGCCTCATATATGTTGCAATAGGCCTATCGCATTGTCGAAATTATCTGGTACAGCAGTTGAAAGTTCGAATCGGAGTATATAGGTTAATCACATGATTGTAGGCCTGCTTGGTGAAAACTCGTCGAGGAAACTTGTTTAGGCATTTGACCTAAAAACCAAACAAGCGCGATCGGTGATGCAACAGCGAATAGCGCCAACTAGCGACGCATCGCCGGCCTGCCGTGTAGGTCAAGTGTCATTATTGTAAGGCCCTGGGTATATGGAAACCTCAAAAATTTTGTATTCCCCAGCAGCGTCTTGCTTACTTATAGCGTTATAGGCATTCATTCGGTTGCCGCATTTTTTGTCACCCGTCGTCACAAAACAGCAAGAGCTCGCAAGCAGTCGTCACCATGAAGGTAATAAATATTAAAACAATTTCACCGGTAGCCAATATTTCTCGCTACTCCATTAACGTCTATAATTATCTCGCTATGCGTATTGGAACTGTAGAAAGAATATTTCGAGAGAAAAAGGCTACGTCTGTTAGCTTGAAATCACATGGGAATGCCATCTTGGCAGCTCAGAGCTCATGCAGTATTGCCTGCGTCGCTGTGAACATGTTTTTGTGGCGATACCGCTTTTAGGCAAATATGTCAGGTTGCGTTCAGAAAACTTGAGTGTAAAGGGTGCTGGAAGAAATTTAATCTCGAATGATCTTTATGTTGCTGACTGCTCTACAGGCTACAGGTATAATCAATAGCATAATTAGGCCTGTCAAAAACGCTCTTGTGTGATATATGCGCTATGCGCGTGAGGATTCTGCTGATCATCTTGTGCGCAAATGTTACAGAGTACTCCTCGCCAGCTTCAGCTACACTTTCCGAATCAGTATACAGTAAGTGATCTATTTATCCGAGACCACGTAAAGCTAATCATTGGAGATCCGTGTATAATTTACTTACGCTTCATCAGGCCTACTAAGAATCAGGGAAATCCCTGCTAAGAATAAAATGAATTTACCGGTTCTCCTCTAGTATAAAAGTAAGCAAAAAGATTCTTTCGTATGAGAGAAATCGACCCGTTTGTCTAATTATTCTTATTCCCGACCCAAAAACGATACTTTTGGTCCAAAGTTCATCTGCATTGACGTCTTCGAAAAATGTAGGATTTGTACTGTACATAATGTAGGCTACATGAAAAACGTTTGGTAGCAGTTGTAAGGTAGCCGGGTAGGGTATGGTCTAAGTACCACCATCGCCTGATGTCCCGAAAACCGAAATTTGATGATACTCCCGATTCTGTAGTATGGCCGCCAACTGCGCGCGCTTCTAAGTGGCCTGATTTTTGTCGAATGAATGGAAAATTTGATTGTTTTCTTATATTACCTGCGATCTAAAGACAGGACCGATTTGCGTATTGTGTATCTCTGGCTCGCACCATATTTTAGGCTTGAGAGACATTGAGGCATCATCAGGTTAAGATATATGTGTATATTTTAATTCAATATAGAATACATAATATTAATAGCAGCCGATGGCGGACAATAGACAGATAACGAGATACGACTACGAGCAAACCAACGAACGAACAGTTTTCCAGGAACATATTTCGCAAGCTTTCGTAGTTCCGCTCTTTCTGAGGCGAAAATGAAAAGAGAGCTGGCGGTATTTTGCATTTTATCTCATTGTGAGTGAACGGAGCTCTAAAATCAGACAAATAACGTTTCCATGAAACTAGGACGACAATCCCTAGTAACAAATCATGCAATTTTTCCCCACGTTTTCCGTTCCACTTAAACTATTTTTTGAATTTGAATTAAAGCGTTTTTCACCTACTAAGGTCATTTACGCCAGGTCGATACTCACGGTATACGTGTCAATACTTCCGGTTTATAGCCCGGATCACTATTACAGTCACGGCTCTCTGCACTTCCTCGATACCTACTGCCAAGCTCAGAATGTACCGTACTGCTCGATTCTTGAAGACGATGCGTTGTTTAGGGAATATGGGTCTATCCATAACAGGTCTAATCGAGATTTTATCTTATGTGCATTAATTATAGCCTCTCCTTATTTCGGCGTAGGCCTATATCCTATACACAAACAATATATCTCATATCCAGTCCCTTGGGGTTTTTTTATGGCGTAGGCTATATATATATATATATGATTATATGTGTTTAATACTACCATTAGGTAAGTGGTAACAACAGGACTTGCAGAGTATTATAGGTTCGTTGGTGTCGCGTTTTCTTATATTCTTGTACAGCCTTGATGCGTTTACCTTGTTGCGGAATTTCGCTCAATCCCATCACTTTCAAAGTCCCAACATCGCTCGTAAATAATTCATTACGGAGATTGACCTGGGACACTTGTCAACAGCTTATCGGACATGGCGGTAATCACCTCGACACGAACGGATCAACTGACGCAGCAAACTCGTAAAATCGATAAAGGCAAGAGACGAATGCGGTACCGGTAGTTTATTTTGTTCTCATCGCCGCCAGGAACACAGAAGTCTAAAACCATGTGAAAAGATTTGTTGGTATTCTCTTGAATTTTTTTTTTTTCAGCCGAATCGACGGTGAGGATAATTCCTGCAGACGCAGTCATACCTATAGCCGAAGGCGATACCTTATCCCTGAAGTGCCTTATAGGGGGTCATCCTCGCGCCAAGCCAAAGTGGCTGGTGCCAAAATATTATGCCGGGTAGGGTATATATGCATTTTGGATTTATACGATATACTTATTTACCCAACGACGTGAAACCTAATACTCGAGTAATTGTAACCGTATAGGCTTTATTAACTGAAAACGACTACTAGAAGCAACGCAGTTACAGTACGACTAAATTAAGCGAACCGAGTCGTTCGCATGAATTGGTGACACAAAATAGAGCAATTAACGATTACGAGCATTGACTACGAATTGATTAACAAGATACGTTATACAACGGTGGATAACATTTATCACCACACCCAAATCCAACAGTTGTTCGTATAACTTCTTTGGCAGCCGCAACCTGAATACTGATGAAGCAGAGTTATCCATAACCAACATTAGGAGGCACGAACAAGGGAGTATTACTTGCTCAGCCAATAATGGACACGGAAGGCCGCAGTTTGCAACTACAATTATCCATGTATATTGTAAGTGATTAAATACTCTTAGTTCTAGTTGTTGTAGGCGTGTAGCGACGAAATCTACCGCATGAAAGACAAGTGTTTGAGGCGTTTTCGCGAAATGCTCCTGGCATAGAAATTTGCTCTTTGCCTTGATTTTATAGTTATGAATAGGGCGAAAAGTTTGAATCAAAACATAAGGTAGCCTTCTAGACTCCCAGCAGCACCTTCGTTACCGCATATGAATACCAGGGTACAGTACCACGGCGAACTACACCGAGTGTGATTTGGGTATTGCGGTAGTTACGCCGTCTGGACGAACCCCTCCACTTTTCCGGGATAGGGATCGGCCGTGCCACCAAACCAATCTAGTATTTTTTCAAAGCTGGTGTATTCATTAGTGTGACGCAGAACTGTTCAAAACCATATCGAATTGCAAATCTTGACCATCATATTTTACCGCAAGTATTGGCCATACCATATTTTCACTTGGCATGGTTGCAATCTTCTTTTATCCTGCAGTCTTGATGCCACCGAGCTTAAGGTTATACAAAGCAAAAAGTACTGTGCGACAGGACAGCATTTGGTTTTCACGAACTGTCATTCTACTATGTCAAACCTTTTCGTATCCGAAACCACATGTAACGTGGTATTGGAGGGGAAGAGAAATTAGTTCTGCTACTGCTAATGCTGAGTCTAACGGTGAGTATGGGTTTCAGATTCTAATATATTCACCAACAGTCCAACTGGCTTGCAATGAGACGAAAATACATAGCACTAGAATTTAACAATCACAGCAGCATTTACATTTTTCACCGTGGGATGGCTAGCGGTATAAATGGATGATAACTATAAAATAATAACAGTAGGTTGCAGGGTGTAGCACGGTAACACCCCTCCCCCAAAACGCACATAGCGTAAACGGTTTATCAGTAAGCCAAGACTTGGCTTAAGGTCTCTCGATGATATGGCTGGAATCTTCTCGGGAGCGATCGTCTAGTCACGTGCTAAAAATACGGAACGTCAGTCCGAGGCATTATGGGGATTACGCTTGCAAGGCTTCACTCAGCGTCGGACGCACATACGGAATACCAGACACCGCAGCTAATATCACACTCACGGATAAAATTGGTGGGTATAAAACATTGCACAGTGCCTTTATCAAGTTTTTTATACCTGCTTGTGCCTATATAACTATGCCACTGCACGTACGCCAATCCACATACATCCACGCGCACAATAAGAGAGAGAGAGTGCAGGAAGCAGTGTGGACATACAGTACATGTAATCATGCCTATGCCCGTTACAAGCGATGTGTCTGAACGGGGTTTCAGTAGAACTTGCGTGGTACTTACAGCGGAGCCCGTTATAAGAATTCGCAGCAACGATGTGATCGTGGTGAATCCTGGAAGCGATATTAGCCTCGTATGTGAAGCCACGGGTGGATTTCCCTTGCCGAAAATGTCCTGGGCGAATGAAGACGAAACCGTATCACAGTCAAAACGTTGTTCTGCTCTACCCGATCGGTGAGTACAAGTTTGAAACTTGGAGATGCCCTACGCATTCCTTAGTGGCTTAGACCTTAAGGAACCATCAACGCTTGACAACCATACAATCATACATATAGGCTAGCCGACGATTTCCAAATGTCAACTTGCATCCTTATTTTGAAACGGTGCGGTGCAAAATATTTTCGTGACGAGTCCGCTGAGCACTGACCCTTTTGCCTCCCTGGTTGCGGTGTAATCACGACAATGAACATACTCCACGTTATGTCAGGCAATATGACTCATTTACTATATATCAATCACAGAATCGTTCTAAGCCTGGGCCCCGTTCGTCTAACGCAGGCAGGAGTTTACCGTTGCATTGCAGACAATTCAATACAGAAGGTTGTTGTTCGACAAGTGAAAATTGTCGTGAGATGTGAGTATAATATAGGCCTACTCAGTAAGGCATTATATTCTCTGTGTACATAGCGATCTTAAAATCGCAATGGCTGTGTAACATATCATAGAGAAATGAGGCGATTGAGCATCTCATCGATTTTGTTCGCCTATGTGCGGTCTGTGTCTGTGAATTCCCACCCTTTTGGCCTGAGCATGCGTCTGTTGGTTATATAGTTGTGCAGGTCTGGGTTATAAAGTATATTACCGCAGGGTGATCAATGAATCTGGGTATTATTTGTAGCTATGCTGTTTTGCTTTCAGCAATTAGAAGAGCGTCATGTGGCTAAACTCCAGACACACAATCACTAAAGTCTTTGAACTCGTAACGCATTTTTAGAAAGCTGATTGAGAATGTTGATCAGTGGCAGAGACGCGCACGGGTCGCCAGTAAATCATCAATGATGATTTATTTAGTCACCATAGGCGCGCAATCTCGGTATAAACAACCCGCCGCCCAGCCATTGCTTGGTTGATCGAACAGACCAATCATCAAACTCGATACGTGTAAATATAGGTATTCGTGGCATCCCTGCTAGGCTCCAGGCGTCGTAGAGATATTGTTACGTGTGGTGCAGCAAGGCTCAGTCCATTGCACAATCTGCATGCTCACACTGTATACTCGACATCGTGCGTGAGAAGCAAAGCCAAATCCTATGCTGTTACAGTCGCGCTGTGGCAAACCAATGACACGGATACCTAAATGGATGAAGAATTGTCGTTCAAGGTTCGCTCGTTTTAATTTTTGTAATCAGTTGCAACGAGGCGCTATTGTAAGTGATACGTTTGCGGATCGGGGCGTTTGCGCCATTCATTCTATGGCGAGGAATTTCGCAAGTCGGTACGACGTGTTTGAAAATCCTAAAGCATCGAGAAAACGAAGAAGAATCGATTTTTTGAGTGTGACAAAAACAAATTAGTGGATAAATATTTTCCTAATTTGACCTAATAACATGATGACGCCCTTGGGGAGAGAAAAGCGAATCGAGTCATTAGTTTTACTGCCGAAACACGGAGTGTCAAAGCTTATTACTCCCGTCAGTTAAAAGAAAAACGTGGTTTCATTGAGCTGCGTGATGAGAGCCATATCGATCGCTTTAATGTCAGTTGAAACTCGTCTGCGACTACGATTTGGTCTTTTGGGAATGCATTCGAATTGCGATGTTTTTATGTTGGCTTCAGTTCAGCTGAGCAGGTTCTCGCATCTCGCACTGCTGCCCACACCCGTTGAAAATCGCAATGCAGTAAGCTTAGCCATTCGATGAAATGTCATTCGCGTGATTCCATTAATGCTCCTTAATACTGTATATGGTTAGCACAACAACGGCACAGCTCACTCCAGACCTACAGATCAAATACCAAACGCACAACCAAGTGACAAATTTCTCCAAAGGTTTCAGTTGTTGTTGTTTTGAATTTATGGCGCTTTAAACTGCTCAGGTCATATACTCCGGGTCAACGCTTATATAGTACGGGTGTGGATACTATCGATTTATAGCCCGGATCACACTATCACAACCACAACTCACCGCACTCCCCGAAACTGACTGTCAATACTGGGATTCGATAACGGGTATTTATAACAGCTGCGACCCTCATGACAGTAAACTACTTGACCAACTGCGCTTTTTCAATTGAATATCATTGATTGATTGATACATTAAGTTTACATGTCTACGATATAGATATCAAGCCAATGCATCTATGGATTACACCTGATGCCCTCAGCGATGACGGCAAGTTGGAAGTTGGAAAAGAGATCACATTGACGTGCTACGTTGATGCGCAACCGATTGAAGAATTACGATACATTTGGTATAAGCAGGTAAATTAATTTATTAATGGATAGTGCAAATGTATTGTGAGAGGACCTAGGCACATGAAAATTGCTTAGAATTTAGAGCTTTTAGCATTGCTTTTCGAATTATTCATTGCCGATTAATTAATTGCACTTTTGTTATACGCCATACGGTACCAAGTGGGTTCATTCATATTTTCCCGTTGCGTCTGTTCAAAAGAAGATTTATTACAGATTTAACGCCCAACCTTGGTTTATTGAGAGGTATAGCATTCACACGCTTAGGAGCTCCGCACAATACGCGTGTAAACACTTGATTACAACGCCTCAATACGTGATTTAACGCACCCAATTTGACTGTAACAGTTCTACAATAAACTGCATGTGCGTTGTTTCGTAATAGGTTGGCAAAGATCTCGCTCGCATCCGTCGAGACACCACGATTGGTAATGTTATCGAAAAGATCACAAAGGTCGACGTTACGAAAACTGTCACATTACCCGCACATTCCAGGTAAGTCCATTTGTTGTTATTTTCTATTTACACCGCGTGTGGGTATTCTTCCAAGACTCTGGGATCGATTTAGTAACCACAACATCCCCAATTTTCCCCGTTTGCTTGCGGCATACGTAAAGAAAATCTTTGAGATGCGAGTTTATAAGCAAGGACTTGTGCAGGTACATTCTCATGCTATATTGAGCCACTCAAGGGCCCATCGGGGTGTGAGTAACACTCTATGTGTCCCTATGGCAACATGCAACATGTCATAGATTCCTATCGTGTGTAGGCCTACTTTCCTCTCATATTGATTCTGTGCATGCCACTTTATCGATTTGCAAAAGAGAAAATAAACTTGGAATTTGTAACGTAGCTAATATATGTAATTGTGTAGTACGCAAAGTCTGTATTGGGTAATTTTAAGCATGGAATGGCATTGCGGATGCTGGCTGGTGTAGGACGGCGCGAATTTCACACCCAGTTACAAAATTCTTATGAATAATTCAGCTTAAGGCCTGATAAATAACTTCGGTTATAGTATGCGATAAAATTTAACAAAATGCTAACTAGACCCTCTATGGCGACGTGGGTAGACTCGTATAAATATCTCGAATATATCCGTAGACATCAAATCGATACTTTACGCAACATAACGCCTCACTTATTTCATTCAAGCCTCTATAGTAGTCTTGTGTTAAAATCAATGAAACGATTCGGTTTTAATCAAAGCTCCTATGGTGGCAATTAGTTAGTATTGTGTAAAATATTCAAAAATTCAACTGATATTGCTTACGACCTACACGATATATATTCTATTCCATCTACGCTCCCAATAAATACATATACATATAGGCCTGTTGAACATTCAGATACTTTATCTAATGGAGAATCAAGTTTTTCTCACAAATTCTATTGAATATATATCATCGTTTGAGTAAATAGTGACAAATAAAGGCAACTTACTTTCAATCATAAATGATGTTATTAAGAGCCTTTTTTCGACGATTCAGTGGTATTGGAAATATATCACCGTACATTGTAGTCTTTTGCGTTTCCAAATGTACGCAAAATATTGATTTCATCGACCTCAATGCCACGTTAAAACGCAAATATTTAGCCCTAAGGAGAAGATAAGTACATGAACACGTCTCTGTGCCATACAGTTTGACAGCCTAGATGTTTTAAAAGTTACATCCATCACTCACAGCCGTGATATTTTTTGAAATAGCTTTGTGCGATGATTTCAAAAATGTATCATACTTTCTACAAATGCTTTCTTACGTAGATGTGAACTCACTTCAATTTTAAGAACGCCATCTAGTGCTACTATTTCTTCAAAACTGTAACGTCATCCGAGTAGTAAATTTAGGTGTCATCGTAAACGTTCGTGGCGCTAAGCACCACAAGGTGATCAACGCCACACTGTAAATAAACTATACTGACATGCATCGTAAACGCATATGTCGTGCTTCGAAGAGTCCATCTTGCTTGAAATTTCTACAATGTTTGCATCAAATACCACGCATATTCTTGAATCCACCGCACCACAAACTCTTTCAAACAAGGCAAAGTCGACAGTAGCCCAGACCGATAACCGTATAACCTCAATGTGGTTAAGGTGTGAACTACTCAAGTAGTTCGAATCCGACTCGTCATTCCGTTTTAATTTGAGCCATCGCACTCTTTATTAGGCCATATTCGAAGTCTGAACATGAGGTAACCGAATTCATTCGCTTTACAGTGTCTTGGAAATTCGCGCTGCTACTGAAGACGACTATGGCACTTACGTTTGCAACGCAACCTTAGTAAACTCATCGTTCGATACCGCAGTTACTGCCTCTGTCTCCATTACTCGCGACTCAGCTCCTTCTCAAATGACAACACCGAATGCTTTGGTTTATGCTGTGGAAGGACACGACGCGACGTTGAAGTGCAAAGCAACTGGACAACCACAAGCTAAAATCGAATGGTTTAGAGATGGAAATAAAACCGTTCCCTCAGAAAGGATCAAGATATCTGAGGTGGGCTGCGTCACTAACCAACTACTTGATGTAAACCAACCCTCAACCTCCTACCAGGAAAGCTGTGAACATGGTTTTGTAGCCCCTTTTGGCGCTGAGTGCGCAAGGCGTATAGCTGATCAATTTTGCCGTCACTGTTGGCCAAGGCAGTACATCAAAGAGAAATGCAATATCGCGTTTTAGTCGATCATGAATTATACTTTCTCTTGTATCAAATTTCTGAAATATCAAATTTCTTAAGACCGCTGAAGACGTTGGTGTCAGATTTAAGGGAGCGGCGGATTGGCCTAAAGCCACTGACATGTCGATATACGACCCCCCAAATTTTAGATTCAAAGTAGAGTAGTACATATAAGAGACGTAAAGACGAACCCCGGCAGTGCAGCCACCAGTGGGTCTTTCGTTCTTGTAGACGAGAATGGATAACTGCTGCGCCCACGATTTCGTGGCATTTACAGCAACCTGTTAACGCGCACGTTATCATCACTGAATTCTAGGACGGAACACTAACAATAAGCGATGTTTCACGTTACGACCAAGCTACCTACACTTGCAAGCCTTCTTTTGAAAACGGTTTCAGCCAACTAGCGAAACAAAACAGCCAGGCTGAAGTTGAGCTGAGAGTGAAATGTGAGTAGGACTTACTGGATGCAGATTTATGCAACGTATAAATCCAAACGTATCGAAATAGGATATTTGGATCGTGGTCTCCGTATACTGATGATATTCTATTGCGTTCTGTAGGCCTTCCAGATGCCAGTCCGACGTATCAACTTCACAGAGTTGCGACAGGGTCACAATTGGAACTCCAATGCACTTCGTCGACGGATTCTGATGGCAGGTATTGAATAGGCAATAGGCAATAGATCAATGGTCAAAGGGTATGATCGAAAAACTAAACAAGAAAAAAATGCTATATAGTAGATCAAATATGCGGCAGGTCAATTATTTTTGCCCACCAATTGAAGTCATACAGAAGCAAGTAACGTGGAAAAACCCATCTTAGCCTAGCAGTTACCATTTGGGCGGTTGGGTGGTACGGACTGATGCACCCCTATATAGAACAAAATGCCTGTTCTACATATTCGAAGGACAATGAACGCAGTGACTCCGGCCTGGCTCCTTTGGTTGTAGAAAAAAATCCATATAGGCCTTCATAAATAATGCAATTGAATTATGTCGCTTATCATCACTTGATTCAAACGGAAGTCTTTTTTTTTTTCAATTTGACTTCCCTGGAATACAACTTTCTAGGATACCACGGTACCAATGGTTCAGAGAAGGTAGAGACGATCCGATAGCAACCGTTTCAAAGATAAGACTTGAAAAAATCACCGACAGTCAATATGGAATTTATTATTGCCACGTGGTGAACGCAGTTGGCGAGTCTCGCTGTGTATTCAATGTGACCGCCGTAGCGTATGCGCCGGAATTTTATTATGAGGAAGATACAATAGTGAAACGTAGAGCAACGCCAACAAATTCACCAGCTAGCACAACCAACGCTGCTTATCGATTGAAGTGGACCCAGCCAAATCCGATAGCAGTCGGGAAAATTTGGCAGTACAGGTATGGACTTGTTTGACTGTTATGTAATTCTGAAATGAGAATATCGGCGATTGTAGACCGATAGCTGATATGTTGCTTTTAGAATTCGGTGGAAACGCTTGGGTAGTTTCCAATTGGCCAGCTCATCCGCATGGCGCGAAGCTATGATGCCCGTTACAGAAGGTAAGAATGTTTGTGATTGATCAGATGACATCAAGGCAGTCAGAACGTGCGCAGCAAATGGATTCAGGGACTGGCAGGATATCAAAACAACCTAGATGGAGTGGGGGCAGATACAGCTTAGCGGTATTGGCGCGTAAATTGGAGTGTTTGTGTTCGCAGGCGGCAGAGTAAGGCACCAATTGTCGCTTGCATACATTGTTAATCGATCGACTATGCTAACAAAGACAAATACTATCTGCTAGTGGGCGCAACACATAATCGAATTCCTACTGTGCTATAGTGAGCAGAGCAATGTCGATAGTGTGGAGCTTACCCGATATGATTTAATGGACCGGTATACGGACATGTGATAAGCGTATGTGTATATGATCAATTACAGTGTAGGCCTATATTGGCAGTACCCACCGCAATATGGTGCTCCAAATGGAGAAGACGACGATCTAAGTGTTTATAACGCTTTGCTATATATTTGCAGAAATCACCGTTGGCAAGCTATTGTCATACAATATCACCGACCTGGTGCCCGGCCGCTATGAGGTCGAAGTAACTCCAAAAAATGCCTTTGGTTACGGAGAAAGCGCAAGAAGAATCCTTGTACCTAAAGGTATACAGTCTCGTCTTTATAGCGACGAATGTCAATTTCGGAATTTTTGTGTTTGTACAGATCAGTCTTATTCAGATTCGTCGAAGCCGTTTCTCGGCGATAGGTTAGAATGTACGTTTACGAGCGGGGATATGTGCGATTTTTTGCAAGAACAGAACGGAAACACTGAAATACTTTATCTAATGAAAGCTGACGATTTTGATTGGACGATGAATAGCGCACAGAAGTTGTTGCGACGAACAGTCGGCACTGGGCCTAGCCAAGATCATACTACCGGTGACAGGAAAGGTGACTTATGCGGTTATGCTTGTTAATAACAAGCACATCAACATCAATCAACATCAATTGATGGGAATGCCATACACTGTTACTTTATCCTAAATCGCTCCACAAATAGGGTCTCACGCCCAGTGCGACATGAGAGTGTTGTGCAGAGGAGTAAACCGCAGACCATGTCATCCACTCCTGTACTATATAAAAACCGCCCAACGGAGTGACTGGTCTGAAGAACCTAGATGATATTGTGCTGTATAGCCTGATATGCTTTGTCAGTGTTGATCACAAATTTTCTACCAATCCAACGTTTTCCACCAAAGTGCCTTGTTGGAAGGCGTCCTCTGCCCCCGCCTGATCTCCTGACGTATATGATGCTCTGAAGATAGTCTAATTGCATATTTCTATGGATTTACTGTATTTATGTGTAGGTGGATATATGTACATTGAGTCGTCGAATGCGAAGAAAAACTCTATCGCCAGATTGGCGTCTCCTGTACTTTGGAACAAGAAAGATGTTTCTAGCTGTCTTACATTTTATTACCACATGTGGGGACGACATACGGGTCTGTTGATGTAGCCTATGTTGAATATGAAAGGTTTCTCTCAACTGCATCGAATCGCTATAGGTACACTAAATGTAATCATACGAGCCGCGGGTGACGAAGTTGTTTGGTCCAATACTGGTCAGCAAGAAAACAAGTGGAAGAAAGGAGTTGTCACCATACAGCAGCGTCTGTATTATCGGGTAAGAGAACGCATTCGGTGAGAGACTTTATATTCATACATACATAGTCTGATTTGAGCTGTTTTTGTTTTCGAATTTATGGTGTTTTCGAACACTGAATGTTATGTATGCTAGTTCAATGCTTAGGACGCGTGTCGATATTTCCTGTTTTTAGCCCGGATCACTATATCACAACCGCAACCTTTCGCATTCTCTCATATACTGACTGCCAGGCGGAGAGTAACGCGTACCAATATTAACGAATTTGGTTTCTCTTGATCGGGAACTGAACCTGCCACTTCTTGATCAGAAGGCAGACGTACAAGCCACTCGGCAATTATAGTTATAATCTTTCTATACCGATATGCGATGATTTTCATCATGCTTTCAGGTCGTGTTCGAGGCCGTAATGATCAATTCGACAGGTTCATTGTATTTGGGGGATATCGCAATCGACGATATTTCAATCACCATCGGTTCCTGCCCTCCATTACCGACAACCGCAAGTAAAATTAGTTATTCTTAGTGAAATATGGCTCATATAACATAATTGACAAGCACTGTGCGCGCTGTTTTATTGACAGCGAAGGCAGCATGCACACGCAACTCCAACATTACTATTTGCTGTTGCTTCATTAGCACTAAGGGGCTCCATGCTCGAATATCGTTATAATTGGTTGCACTGGTCGAAGTGTTATTATTGACATGTTGTCAGGCGGGCAAACGTTCGCGAGAATTAGCGGATTATACTAGAGATTGCACATGACACGTTCGCTCACACCAACCCAACGCACAATCGACGTTGGTGAATTTTGCATTGGTGTTGCCACGCTATACATAGATGTATATAGGACCTGATGCCTTCACTGTCGCTTTTAAAGTCTACACAAATAGCTGAGTAGCCTATCGGACGCTATTTAGCCTCGAATGCTACCCGCTATCTTCTGCTAGATAGGCTGATGTTTGTGGTAGGCATATGCATAGGGCAGGTGCACTGTCATGTATATTATTATATTATTATTTATTAGTAGTTTACGTGTATTTTCTTTAGCGGCTGATATCTTCTCTACGTCGAGTGGCACACCCCAGTCTCATCAAAGCTTCCTGAACGTCTTGCACAAACATTGCATTTTTCACCATTACTTTAATTTTAATTTCTTAAATTTCTTAATATTTGTATATATCTTTTGCGTTATATCGTATTTTGATATTTTGACCCTTTACCCTTATTTTCTATAGTATAATATTTATAATTTTGACAAATCGATTTCCACTTGATGAAAAAGCGGGTTTCTCAATGCATGAGAAATAATGTAGCTTTGCTGGGCGTGGAAACTATCTTGACACTCCCTATTCTATCAATCTTCATCGTGTGCCCCGGTTGCCATCAATATACAGTATATGGTTGACTGACTGACTACTGTAAGTCACACTGTACATAGAAATCGCGATTCTATCATGCTTGTATTGGAAGGAAATACAGAATGCTGAAGTGGGTCTTTTACAGCTTTGCAATTGCTCAAGTTTTAGGACGGAATGCAGGCCTACACCTAATGCATAATGCAATGCGCAGGTCGCTGTGTGAGCCTTAACACTGCTAGAGGAACGGCGGCTCATAATCGCAGTTTATAAGTCAAGTCTCCGGGTATTATTCAATGGTATTAGAAGCTCTGTACCATTACGAACTCGGAATGACGGTCATAAAAATTACAAGTACAGTATTAAGATATTGTAATATAGAGAAGATTCAATATAGCCTGTAGCCTACAATGCTCACGTTTGGTCATGCTTCGGATGTCTACAACATTTCCGGGTACGTTTTATGCGGGGAAGATTGCTCAAAAAATCTTGAAACAGCTCGTAGATCATAAGTAACTAATGGCGAGAAATATGCGAAAACTTGTTGGTATTTTGGCTCTAACACTGCTCACGTAAGTAATCTTGACTGTGGAGTAACGTGAAGAATGGATATTTATGACGCTTCATACGCAGGCGATGGGTGTTGCTATTTTTGCAAGAGAGACATCTTGGTGAAAAATTCAGGAGCGAATATTTTGACCACGAGCATAACTGTAAGAGATCATCTTTTATTCTTATAGCCTGGATACAGACTATCTAGCCAGGGAAGACGATACGGGACTGGATTTACATCCTGTGTGCACCGTTATGGCAATCCCGTATGGGGCTGCGACCGCTGCGCGCACTGTGATTCAGCCACAGGTACATGGAGGGACCAGTAGACCTACACAAATAGATCGTACTGTAGTGCAATAGGCCTCGGCAGCGGAAACGCACCACCTCTCCTACTTACGCGAGCATACACACCTAGAACAACGTAGGCAGTTTACGTGTTAAGCCGTACGCATTCTCGATTGCGGCGTAATTCATAAGATGCCAATCTGCCATGTTGTCTCTCCGGAGTAATTAACAGGGCGCAATTACGTCCAAGTCTCCAGTGACTCTTTTTTGTCTTATCAGCTCTCTTGATTGGATGCTTCGCTAGGGTCAACAGAATTTTTAGAGTATCCACTGAATTACGAAGATGGAATACCCTTGCCGATGGTATCTCTACATGCTTCCGTCGGTAAGGATCGACGAATTATAGTTTGAGTTACTCCATAGTCGGTGATGTTTCAGCCGGGGTATGTAGTGGTGGCTGGCTATGTGATCGTCACTGTCTATAGCCTAAGTACACCTTAATATATTGTTACTATAGTACACCTTTTAGTAATTTCACCCACCTACTGATAACACCCGGGCATAACTGGAGATGCGGAAAGGCTATGAAACACAATAAGCCAATCTTTCATGAGCAAATTGCTTGCGGAGTCAATACCTCAAGAATCTATATAGTCGATGAATCAATCGGTAGGTAGACTGATGCAATTTACAAAGGGTTAAAGAAGAATTTTTAATCGCGTGCTGCGATATTTTTAAAGTTGAGAAACGGTCGGACATTAAGCCATATTGCAGTAGTGACGCTGAGATAGCCTTCACTTTCGATCTCCTCAAGCGTCAAGAGAGGAACCTTGATCCATTGTCGTGTGTCGAAGTTTGCGGAGAGGCTGGATTCATGTGGGCTGTCCTATACGACAAATTTGATTGTTACTGCACTTCCGCGGCGTACATACGGTATGTGTTATTTTTAGCGTACAGACGAATGTATGGAAACCAACGAGAGTCACATGGCTCCTCACGTAAGTGAAGGAATAAGGTACTCAAGGGAGTGTTCGCATGTAGGCCAGTACGACCTCCACCCTACCCTTCGATCATTTAGCGAGGAATGCTACTTGTACTTGTACTTGACTTTCCCACCTCCCCGTCCTTTCTCTCAAAATATTCTCAGCCAGGCGAATTTGTACTACTACACTACAGCACCCCGAGAAGCGAAAGTCACGTGACTTTGCACGACTGTTATATCCAAATAAAGAATGACATCGAATTACTATCACAATACATTAGTGAATGATAACAATTCCTATATACAGTAATGCTAACAAATGGATATAACATAGAGGCCATGTAGTAATCATTCAAGGACTGCTTACAACCATTGATCAAATGCAACATTCTGATTTGGATGTTGACAGTGACACATGTGATAACAAAAAGACGAAGCAATGGCCCGATGAAAACTCCAATGAAGTAGCATATCTGTATCTGGTCCCAGGAATTCCAATTAGCTGTTTTATGGAAAAGCGATTTTTCCCCGTTGGCAAAGCACCGTACATTGGTATCATTAGCTACCCAGGATCTGGCAACACTTGGTTTCGGCATTTATTAGAAAAAGCAACCGGATACTACACCGGGAGTGTATACGCTGAGACTCAACTATTCGAACATGGTCAGTATATATTCCAGACAAAAATAGTGAATGTATCCTGTAGCTATATAGAAACATCAACAACAACCCCGAGGCGCTAACCCACTTTGGACACCAGAATCGTACACTAAGCTGGTTTGAATTGATGCCTCATCTCTCAAGTCATTTGCCTCTAAATGGTGGGCTGTATAATATTTGTGGACACCCAGTTATCGTCGCAACAAAATCGTACGGTTCCTTTTTCAATTCTGCAGAAGGCCCAGTGTCGGCTACTTGGCTTCGCCCGCACCCGATAGGCCCCTAAATGCTATTCTTATATGAGCAGGATTCTTCGGAGAAATCGTTGATTGGCGCAAGGGCACAACTCTTGGTATTAAAGATCATTACATTCATGGAAGGAACAATGTGAGTTACGAGAAAGTCATTCTACTGATCCGGAACCCGTACGACGCCTTTGTTGCTGAATTTAACCGTAAAGTGAGGGGACACGTTGGCCACAGGAATGAGGATGACTTTTTTACAACCGGTAAGCTGATGTAAGTATAGAGCCCAAGGCGAAAGATGAGTTATAGATAAGTGTCCTCTCGAATTTAACTGTTACATAGAACGTATGGCACCTGCCAATTTGCAGACGTCAACCAACAATCTGGTTCCAGCGAGGACGTTTTGTTGTGTTTTCTGTTTTGTGGTTAAGATAAGGTCCTTTGGGGCATAGTTCAATCACCTCTGTTCAATCATAGTTCAATCACCTCTGTTCAATCACCCCCAGAGGTGATTGAACTATGCTTGGGGTATGCCTACTCGAAGCTCTGGATGATATATTCAGTAACTAGCTGGTTATCCCGGTTTCACTCGGGGCATACAACGTAAGACATTGTAGCCCAACGCGAAGAGAGAGAGATGCTTCCCTCTCTTCTCTTGACGAAGGAAAATGGCTCCCCGATTCACTTCTCATAAAAATTATCTAAACTCGTATGAAATATATCTAAGACGCCGAACCGAATGATAGTACGCAAGCAGAACGTTGTAGCCAGGCTACCTTACGCGGCCAGAAGTGGTGAAGAAATTGTTCCGCTAGTTGGCAGAAGCGATTTAAAAGGTGCATCTCTGATTTCGGCATATCGAAATAACAGCATTGGGCGATGTATAACTTACGAAATACACCATGGAAGCACTAAAAACCACCTGGTCGCACGCATAACGTCGGTCTCTACATCCCTGTAAAATCGTATGGCGATAGCTCCAGTAATAAAAAAGTTGATTCGCTTATAGACATACATGCCGGCTCTTTTATATATATAGATAGGCTTATAGCCCGACCCTACAGGTTTCAGCAGACAAGGTCATGATGTTTCAACTCATGATTTCCGTCTTTTGTAATGCGGAAGGCACCGCTCTGTCCTGTATTACTCTATCGCATCATCCGAACAAGAAACAACATGTACCCTTCTAGAGAGTATCCTCTGTAATCCAACAGCAGTTCATTGTGTGCCTTTAGATTGGACCAGATTCGTATGGCACAGTTCTAAATTGTGGAAAAAGTCACTCCTCACCATTATTTCATGGCGTCAACCGAAATTAATTATTTACTACGAAGACCTTCTCAGTAACACCAGCGGTGCTATTGAAGACATTGTATCCTTTCTTGGAGTTCAACCCAACAATTTAACAGAGCGAATTGAATGTCTGGAGTGGGATAGGGGAGGCTTCTTCCGAAGGAAGCATCATGTATCAAAGAGGACACTTTACACTGAGCCTATGATCAAGCGCATAAATAACTTTATCGCAACTGTGCGAACTGCTATGCTGAGGAATGACTTATATACCCTACCTCCATATGAAGTTTCATGAGCATAAGCACCACTAAAAAATCCATGCATCTATAACTTATGAAGATTGACCCAGATACAAAATTGGTACCTGAGTTGCTTGATTTTCGTTGGAAAAGTTTCAATGTATATTGTATTGTATTGTATCTATATTGATCGTCCGCCATCGGCTCCTCTACACTCTTCAATATGATAATATTGTGTAGGAAAAGTGTATGAGCAATATAGTCCCATTCTCTGACTTATTTCCGACAATCCTGATGCAGAATACGTTATACTGTTTCCACTTGCCACAACTGCATAGCCACTAGCCAGCTGTGATTTTTCGCTATCCTAACTTACACCTTACTATAAAATGTCCGAAAATTGCAGTTAAGGCGTTTGTAAGAAAGTGTACCCAGATGCAGGCAATCTCTATTACGCAAAAGCAAATATAAAAGCAAAAATGGTGCGCACATGCCGAATAAATGTTGGCATAGATCTGATGATGCTATTATTATAATCAGTTATCTGCGTACAGTATATACCAAGCCCAAGGCGATATATAGTAGATCCCCGCATTCTCGTTCCTTGATTTGACTTCGCTGGTCGGTGGTCATGTTGTTTACAGGATATTTTGTCGGTTGATAAATCACGTTTCATGCGTAACGTTGCCGCTGTAGTGAGATTGTTCCCTATTCCGTATATTGATGTAATTGGACGATTCCGCGAACGTCCGAGCACTATGTATAACAGGACATCACACTACAGGCCCCAGCCCCAAGCTATTTATAAGTCCTTTGGTGTTGCTTTATATTGGCACGGCACAGATCGAAAGTTCGTGTTTGGCTTGGTTAAGTATTATTGCGTTTGGGGACTGAAGGTCAGATGTCGCAGTAGCAGAGCTGATATAGCTGAACGATTGATTTAACTGATAATGTTGTTAGAGCATTAGCCAATTCCGCATTAGACTTCCCGGTCATAACGATGGCTCTGACTGTAGATCGCGTAAATTCACTCATTTGGTAGGCCTGCTGTTTCCTGAATTCTTGCTTAGTCATCATAAATATAAGAGTAGGCTGATCCTAATGTAGCCAGGTGTGTTACCTAAGACTGTTACAGGTGAATGATTGTAAGTCATACGGATCTCTGACGCCAGACGCTTAGGAAAATATGAACTGGCTCATTGTTATGAATGTATAAGAGAGCATTTTGTTTCTGCTTTCATAAAGCAAGGAATGTCCTGTACACAAGGCAGTCTCAGTATGGTCATATTCTCCTAAACCAATCTCGTAAAAGCACAGGACTTGATTGAAACATATGTAAAGCTGCTGTAGTGAAGTCACTGGATAGCTCTCAGGGCCCTTCGCTAAACGCAGGATGCGTGACCTTAGGGAATGTCTGTCAGACTATTTAGCTTCGAAAGTCATCTTTCCGGTGTCAACTTAGCTGATTGCGATCTCACGTGGCAGATAGAAATAGTTCGTGATGCGATGGCTAGTGGAAATAATAGTTTGCGACCTGAGATACTAGACGCGTTTGGACAAAATGGACATGGTTCGTGATCCCGCATAATAGTTCGACATTTATAGCGGTCGGATTAATCAGACTTTTACGTCATACTGCGTGCTCGTACTGACAAATGCTGACCTTACGGATACCATCTTTTTCGAGTAGTGTGTAGTGATGGCGGATGAGAAACCAGGAAATAGGGCTGTTCCTAGCGATAGCGTTGAGAAGGTCTCTAGTATGACCACCGTATTCCAATCGAAGAAATGGAAATTCACGGCTGTTACCGCATTCGTAGCGATGGTATGATGTTGCTTTGTGATGGTAGGAGCCGCAATTAAATGAAATTCCTTATTATAGAACATCTCTGCATTGATAGTTACGGTTTCGCTGGCTGTAGCTGTCTCTGCGATTGGTGGAAACTCTGGGTCGGAGAATCTGGCGACTTACACATTTGCACTTAAGGTATATATGCAATACACTAATAAGACTGTATAACGACGTCGTGTTGGGCTTTGCTGTAAAGGTACAATCATGTCGTTTTTCAGCACATACAGTATTGGATCATCGGAATTGCAGGTATATCGTTTCTGACTGATAGTATAGCCGTCGTTGCATCCATAGCGAAAAATCGTGTGTTTCGGCTGGTGGTGAGTTGTGTTTTGTCTTGTCAAGACTGTTCGCAATTTTGTCATCCACGTTCATTAAAGGTTCTGGGACTTGTTGTCATAAATATTATCTTGATAATAAGTCTTGCAATATGGGCGTCTGTCGATGAAGAAGGAAGGAAAAATTACTTTCAATATGCTTGGGACAAAATGGATGATGCCACCAAGCACCTATTTCAGAGTTACGTAAGTATCGTTGACAAAAGGGTGAAGTGTAGGGTTACTTGGTAACATGTACGCTTACAAAAGCTGGATAGTGTAGCTCATAGTGAGGACGCCATAATTGTATGGACACCACGCTATTTCATAACATACCCTGTACTACATCACTTATTACGCGGGTGGAGATGAAAAGGTCGGAATATCGATAACTCCGGGGTTACATAATCCTGAGTTATCCGTCACATTAACTGTGGTTGCAAAAAGTCAGGTTTTTTCTTGAGGTCCGCGGATTACGTAACTCCTGAGTTAACGACCATGACTAAGCAAAACAGAACCCTCATGTGAAGCGGCGCGTGAAAGGTTATCTCTGCAGCGGATTGAGATTGGCGAAATGCGAGAGTTGACAAGTGAAGGCGTACGTAGTCATTATGGAAATCCAGACATTGCTCTCACTCACTAGTCACAGTGCTATAAAATAATATACAGCCTCGACCTAATCGCTTTCTAACGCCCGATAATCCCATTCGTCACGCTACCGCCATGGTACCCCTCGAGCGAAAAATGAATTCTGCTATAGATAACCCTGCTCTGCCTGAAATAATCCGTCAATCAGGAGCTTACAAAATAACCCGGCTTTTTACAACCGGAAAAACCCCACCGACACGAAGAACTCGAGAGTTATAAAATAAGCCACTTTATTGATCTCCAACCTTACCCTATACTACATCGCTTATTAGTTATATACCTGTATCATTTATCGTATAGTCAAAACACACAAGGTCACCCAAGCAAAATGATACCTCTGACCTAGTGAATACATATTGAGATCAATGTGTAACCGATATACGCACAACCGGTAATATAACCACACCCAGAACCCAGCCTACCAAATTGGTGCCCACGAGCTGGAAGGAAGTATTTTGAACGAAATCGTGCCAGGCGTGCTGGAGCGTAAAGGGTGAACCCGACAAACACGCATCGACCCATGAAAAGAAATCGAAATGCAATGACTGTTACCAAAGTCACTCTGGCTGTTACTGGCCGATTTGGTGTCCCATGTGAGACTTTTAAACAACACCTCTATGGACCTAATCTATAGACTCGAGAGCAACTAAACCTACGCCACCGTCCCGATTCTTAGTTCTCATCATCAATGAAGTCCTCATAGTCTCTCTTCTCTCGATGCCCGCCGCTGTTGAAAGCTTGTGGACTTGCGGTTTGCTGTCAGGATCGCGGCGTGCGAGCCAACCGAATGAGTATAGGGGCTCAGTAGGCTACATCGGTAGAAATTTGAATTTCGTTTTTTGCCATTTATCGAACGACAAGGTGACTTATGTACTGTTTTTTCTTCTATATTCAGTATTCTTGTTGCGGATTCGAGAGCATTGCTGAGTGGCAAACTGCCGTGATACCAATCGACGATTCATGCTATGCAATACTGTCCAAAACGGAAACAAATATTACTTGGCCCGATGGATGCTACGGCCGTATCACAAGCACTTATCTTAACGCCGTTGATATAAACAATGGATCAAACACTATAACGTTTAGCAACTCCAAAGTTAATCCGTTTTACGCTATGTTCGTCGTCTGCTTTGTACTACTAACTCTAATGCAGACTGTGCTTCTCATCGTGTTCACTGTATCTATATATTCTACCTCGGCCACATACCACGGCGATGCTACTGACAACGACTTAACGATCACAAACCCGAATACAATATCGGGAGTATACACATCGAACGGAAATGGAGACACGATTGTGGAGAATGGGACTAATGATGTTACAGCCACTCCAGATATAAATAAAAAACAACATGGTCGCAAGGATGACGGTAGGAAAAAATGGTGGACCAAAGTTGCAGATTCTATTGCACGTGGATACGCTGCTGCATTCTACTGGGTGGGAATGCGCGTGGCGGATCATCCAAAGCTGACCATAGTGTTTTCTCTAATTCTTGTCGGTGAGTTGATATTTCCGTTATGTGATGCATAGGTAGCGACTTTAAAATGTTTATTCTTGAATGTAATGCATTGATTGTTTTCTTGGCAGGGAGCTTGTCGCTAGGGATGGTTCAACGCTACGAATCTCCTTCTAATTCTGGAGTAGGGTTTTTGTCAGAAGACAGTCAAATCTTGATCGAGACAGCGCTCAGACGTTCTACGTTTCTCATAAATGAGAGAGATCAATTCATGTTGATCGTGGGTCCAAATGTCATATCTGAAACATATTTCAAAACAACACTCGGCATTGATCAAAGGTATGAAATTTCGACACGATATGAGTAGGCCACTCATAAACATGATAATATAATGCCCGGTTCAAACTCATATTGATCAGTGTTAAGTCGGTCTGGCAGCCTTTCCCAAATTTAGGCCAGCTTCAACCCACCTAATGCTAACGAAGGAGCAATCATACTATCAAAGCGAGCTTGAATATTTGCATAAACGGGCTGAAGTAAACATATTCATCATATATTAACATACGTATATACAAAAATTATTAGTCTTAATTGGTGTAAATTTATTGTCAATATTATTGATACATATTATTTTTAATGGCTAATCCTGCCTTTTCTTGAAGAATTAGCCTTATCTTCGAATCGCTGAACACACAAATCGGACCCCTGTATATCGATGCACAATTGCATAATGCTATATCTAGAAGTCAAACAACTGGGTTAGACATATTCATTGTAAGCACTATATGCCACATTTGAATCGAAACCAGCAGGCCAGGCACACAAGACGTTTAGAGCGGGGACACTTGCGAGGATTGATTGATTCATTGCTCAATACGACGGCTATCAACGCAGCGTATGCAGCTGTAATGACTCTCGTGGCGTTTTAAAACTCTCAGTCATATGAATAATTCCATATCTCGTCAAATTCCTAATGAAATATACATTAGTCAGTCGGATATTGTATATAGACAATCTAGCTAGGATGTTAGGTCTACATCTAATGTCGGTAAAAATCATTGCCTTCGAAGTCTTCATGAGATGACCGTTTTGTAAGTATGCCATGGTTGGATTAACTGAACACGTAGCTATAGCAATGCAACGGACATGAAAACAAGCGTTAAGCGAAATGACCACGTTCGTATGTGAAGGCCAAACAGTAATAATTAGTATCGCGGGAGCGCGCACTTTTCTTACAACAGCAAGTCCGTAACTAACTACATAGTACGTATCACCCCATTGGGCGGTGAAAGGCCAACAGTCTGACCATGGCATAGGTGGGTGATAGTTGAACGACAGAGTTGTGCTATGAACGTGATGTCGGGATGTACGATACGTTAATTCGCCTCTGCAAATTAGCTCTAATGATCAAGACGATTGATTACCTTGCTAATAATGCATCATCCTAATATCGCAGCGTGAAGAACCAGACAACAGCAGCAGGAGCAGATTTTTCCTCGATTTGCCTAACGTTGGACACCCATTGCAAGCAGAGATCTCTCTTCGAATTGTGGAGCTTTAACGACATTACGCTAAATGCCCTAAGTGATTCTGAAATTGAGGCGAAGGTGAATGAAAATAATCTCGTCAGCCCGGTATTTGGAGATGCATACGATATTTCCCATGTGATTGGTAAGTGTTTGTTGGTTATATTCACAATTCTGTAATGGCTGTCCACTTTTGATAATATCATTCACAATTGAATCGCTAAAAGCTGAACATTTCTTCCGTGAAGATTGATACCAGATAGGCATTGTCTTGTCCCGAGTTTCTTCTCTACCACACTCCCACACGCTTCCATCACATATGGTGACGTGGTTATCTGAATAAAACTAAACTCCAGACTCAGGCCTACATCTACTCTATCATTTGTACATCATAACCAGATACCATGTCATGTCTCAACTCCCGGAATAGGCGCCGACAATTGAAAAGATTTTAATTCGTTCAGGTGGCTTACAAAGATCTTCGGGACAGATTAAGTCAGCTCAGGCACATTTGTTGCATTATGTCACCCGGTAAGAATCAGTTGTCTCATATTCTTCAACAGAGCTTTACTAACAGTTTCTTCACCTTAACAGAACACTTGATCAAGAGTGGGAAGACTTATTCATCACTGTCAGTCGACAAGAATACAGTGATATCGAAGTATATGGCTTAGCCAGTAACAGTAGACGCCAAGAATCATCCGGGAGCTTCACTAATGACCTTCCACTTTTCTTCGTTGGCTTTGTATTCATATTCATCTACATTCTGATGATGACTGGGAAGTTTTCACTGCTTGAACACAGGTACAGTATGCTCTGTATAGTAACTGAAAATCCTAGCAATGGCAGATTCGGTGAAGCCGGATAATACCAATGATTTATCTGTACGCCTATTGTGCCAAAAATTGTGAAACAATTTCCGAACCAAGTCGAAGTCTCCCACATTTAATTGGTAGGTTTGTGTCTACGGGTCAACGCGCAACATGCCTTAAACTCCTATGCTGGTTAACCTTATTCACATTTTCATTGATGACATTGTACAAAATGAGGAATAAAACTTATGAACTTGTTACGTAAAGGTTGATAAATAGACGAAATGCAAAAGGCAGAAGTGTTCTGTATAGGCCATGGAAATGCAACTTTATCGAACCACTTGTAAACTCTTGTCGCAGGAAAACTTTTGACAAAAACGCCAGCTAAAGCGTATTAACAGTCGTGGAAAAATATTAACTCTTCGTATTCTTCAGATTTCTCGGTAGGCCTATACGTGACTGCTTTGACTATGTCACTGATCCTTACATCTGTTGACTAACTGCACAATAGCAGTAAAACGTTATTGATACAGTAACTACGTTTTGGTATGCCAGTTACAGAAGCTTGCTATTGGTTATGAGTATGACCCTATATGTTTTTCTATTTCATTTGAATATTTACTGTTTATTATCTCTGCGCGTGTTTACTCAACTCCCAGCTCATAGAAAGGAGAATTTTGACGATCAAAATTCAATCGGATTGAAAATGCCTGGTAAATTGCCAAATCTGGTCTTGAGATTGCAATGATTTAGCCAGGGATATCTATAGAGAGAGACTAGATATCCCTGGATTTAGCGAACTGTCTGCAACTACGCGCATGCCCGTCTGATTATAAAATAATATCAGTCGCATCGTGTGCAGATTCGCGGCTAGTCATCCCGTCGCCTCGAGTCGGCGTAATGAAACCGGGGTCAAAGTGAATTCCTGCACGACCGGTCGGTCCACAAATTGAGCATTATTTTACAGCGTTACAACTTGTGCTCGTGACACATGTATAGTCTCTATATACATGAGCATAGCGAGATATTTACCAGAATTTTTATCATGTCGCGGTCAACATATAGACTTAGAATATAGTTAAACTGTAATTTCGATTGCATAGACTATGGAGCAAAATTGGTTGCTCGGAAACTGCGTTACCAGTTCGGTTACGAACTTTATCTTCAGGGTATACATCGCTTTGCTGGGTGTTGCGGCCGCCGGATTATCAATGGCCGCTGGGATCGGTTTGACATCGTGTGTTGGCTTGCCGTGGACAAACCTTCATTTAATCGTTCCATTCTTGGTTCTTGGTATTGGAGTCGACGACATGTTCGTGATTTTACAAGCTTTTGATTCTATACAAAACGATAAACATAACAACCATTTATCTCTGCAACAAAAAGCTGGAAAAGCTCTCCAGGTTTGGCGATAGCGATGTGCTTATTTACCTTACCTATAGGCTTATCACCACTTGCATTTTTAGAGCGCTGGAGCTTCTATCACTGTGACGTCTGTAACAGATTTGGTGGCATTCGCCGTCGGCGCAACCAGCGAACTTGCAGGATTTGCGTCTTTCAGTGTCTTCGTGGCAGTTTGCATTATCATTTTATTTTTTCTTGAGGTAATAATGTCTCAGCTTAGATTAAAAGCGCACATAATATGCTGGATGTATTAATCTTCTAGTGCACCTTTTTCCTCGCATGCCTTGTGCTAGATGAGCGCAGAAAAGCAAATAGGTACGACGCGTGCTTGGCTTGCTGTTATCGACATGATGAGAACTATAAGCCATCGAAATGCGGGCAGCGACAGGTACGTAATTTACGCTAGAGAGAACAGCAAGTGCGTGATCCTTAATCATGTCTTATAGGTCTTTATGCATTCCGTCTTGTTACTAGATTCTGCAAATAGCCTTCGAAGATGGTTTAGGACGCATCGTCACGAATATACCTTTCGCTATAGTTGCCATTTGTGCAACTCTAGGCGTAACAGGATTGATGGCGTGGGGGTTTTACAAGCTGGAAGTTCGATATGATCCAGATTGGTACATTCCTTCCACAAGGTATGTCGCCCACGGGCTGAGTGGGAATAGTTTTGATAATGCTGAAGGTTCCGGCAGAAAAATGTCGGGGACAGTATAGGCCTAATCAGTCCAGCACTTCTGGATGTTCTCCAAGCAAAAACTACAGATTGATATCGTTCTGTGGCAAGTGGCAAAGAAGACCCCGCGCGTTCCTGTATGATTATGTTGCTTGGAAAAAGAGCAGCTTTCTAACCTCCCGGACACGAAGAAGCCGGTGTATTAGGGCCATTTGAGAACAGCGGATTTCCGGGGTTGATGAAGCTGTCAATCTAATTTCATCTTCTTCTAGTTACGTTGTTGAATACAACAAGAAATACGAACAGTTCTTCAGCGTCGGTGATGATGCAAGCGTCTACGTGATTAACTCTGACTTCTTCAACGAAAGAGAGAAGCTCACGACTCTTTATCAAAGTCTTCAAAACAACGCGAATTTGAATTCTGATTACCTCGCTAGGTGAGTAAGAAAGGAACATGGCTTATGTGCGCTATACTGTATGTATGTACTGTAGGCTTGTATATATATATATCTAACTGAAATTCTCAAATGCAGTTGGTTTGAAGCCTATAGAAATTGGACGGTTGCCAGTAATTCTTATGCAGACGCGAATGAATTCTACTCTGATGTGCAGGCATTTTTAAACGATACGGCTGGACGGAGATATATTTATGTAAGTGTGATTATGATCTCCCACTAAACAGCTAGTGTTACCCAGCAATAGGTCAGGCACCCCATCGGCGAATCTGTCATTTGTTGTTTGGTTCAGGGTCCCGTAAGGGACTGCCTGCCTGAAGAAGAGTTGCGAAACCTTTTGAATTCAATTATTTGCGGTAATATAGTTGCTAAACTGAAATCGCCACAGCCTACAGTCCATCATTAATTATACGTTTATATATAGTTCAGTTAACCCTGTCAATATTGTTTCGAAGGATGTTTCATTTCGAAACGGCATCATAGTTGGATCAAAATTCAACATCCGTCATCGAGATACGGTAAATCAAGCGGAGAACGTTGATATAATCACCAGCATTCAGCAAAACTGTGAAGGGGCCGGTTTCAACGACGGGACAAGTGTTTTCCCATTTGGAAAGTAAGCACCCCTATCAATAAAGCATGAATAGCTTTATTTCAGTACACTATACACACTGCTTGGGGGAGTGTGGAAAGTCGTGGTTGTAATAGTGATCCGGGCTATAATCCGGAAGTATTGAAACGTATATCGTAATGCATTGACCTGGCGTACATGACCTTTAGTTGAAAACGCCGTAAATTCCAAATAAAAAATTGGTGATAATGCGACGCCGTTATTTCCAGCTTGTATTACATTTACGAGATAACCAGGATTATCAGACAAGAAGTTTACCGGAATATTGGCATTACGATGCTTTGCGTTTTCTTGATGGTGATGCCAATGTTAGCAAGCGTGCAAATGGGATTTTGGGTTGCACTCTGCGTCGCATTCACAACAGTAAACGTCGCAGGCACCATGTATTTTGCCGGTAGGAAAAACACTCTGAGATGCTATAAAGTGGGAAATGTTGTAAAGGCTGTTTTCATATTCTTTAGGACTTTCAATTGAGACAAGCACGATCATAACGCTGCTCTTGTCGATTGGGTTGGCGGTGGATTATGCTGCGCACGTCGGCCATAAGTTTCTGTGTATAAAAGGAACAAGACAAATGAGGACTCGAGTAGCAGTTGGCCAGATAGGTTTGGCTGTATTTAATGGAGGATTTAGCACGTTCCTTGCATTGGTGATGTTGTCATTGTCTGATACCTATACTTACAAAGTTTTTTTCACTGTAAGTATTCTTTACATTGCACTTACAGGCTTAATGGCTAACGTAGTCAAGAGTTCATGATGGGCTGAACGCACCGAGAGCTGAACGTAGCGTTTATTTGAATGTCGCTATTATTGCATTCACGAGTCTTAGCAGCAGTAGTCACCTAATGAAACCCTATAACTATACAGCCCATCCGATCTACCACCGGGCACAACATATGAGATGAGTTGTGATATAAAATAAAAATTTGTTACACTATATACTTCTATACCCTTCCTACCGTACATGCTCATTTTATATTTTTAGGTCTTTGTTTGTGTTGTTGGGTACGGTCTGTGGAATGGACTGGTCTTTTTACCGTGTGTCTTAGCGATAATTGGACCTGAACCGCACGCCAACGCTGAAGAAGCTCGTTTATCCAGCAAGCACTACGAAAAGAATGGCAGAGTAAATTCAAGTGAATTCATCAGTTCACCGCCGACGCCTACGATGACATCGAGACAATGATGTTGACCTTGACAACTTATTCGTCTACTACTTAAGATTTCGTAGTTGCCCAGAAAATTCGTGACGGGAACACGGGTGTATAAGTAATCTAAGTAGGCTACGCTAACGCCACTTGCGTGAGCGCCAAATATTGGCGACGTCGCCCATCACACAATCCATCCATGAAAATGAAATAGATTGGCCTTTTAAATCAAGTAATGATAAGATTCGTGAAATTACTAAGACGATTGAAATAAATCGCTTTTGCCAAAACTAACATTGAAAGTACATAGCTCATATCACACGTCTTGCTAATGGAAATTTTGATGATGATGATGCTCTATTGGCCGGACACCCACTAGCGTTGACAAGTTATTCAATATCCATCGTGTGTTTCGGCTGCTGATGAGTTGCGCATTGTGAGTTATCAAGTTGGTTCACAATTTCATCATTTGCGAGAGTGTAGTGTGAGTAGGAATTCGCGATTCTGTACCACAAAAATGCGTTAGGATTGTAGCTGGTATTCACATAGTAGGCCTAGTAGTAGGGTTTTAGCTATCCTACCGTAGGCTATGGTGAAATGCGGTGATGGAGTCGAAATCTTTTCGTTTGTTCCGCCAGATTTTTCAGTATAATTTCGATGTTATGATACAGAAGGACTACAGCGTCGAATTTGCACTTGCCTGTGTCGAGATCCCCCTTTCGCCACCAACTTCCTAATTTCATTTCAATGTTTTTTTGCAAATGTAGGCAATGGATAAGCTCATCACTTGTTTTTTGTTGTTTTATGCCGGTTTTGTACAGTAAGAAATATATATATATATGTATAGTCTAGGCTATGAGTGTCGTTTTGGTTGGTCTACCAGCCTCTGAAGGAGGTTATGAGGAATACGTGCCAGAATATGTATGGTTTGCGCGAGACAGTTTCGTTCTCATGATGACTGGAGCCCCGCTCCGGCATAGTCTTCTGCCATGATCATGTGACCAATGACCACCTTCCTCTCAGTCTCAGCCATGCCTTGGAAAATCGCAGGGAAACATGAATTTTTGAAGACCTTTTGTTTCAAGTGTGATATCTATGCTAGAAGCAGAGCCACTTAGGCCTACAGTTAGCAGGGATATCTAGATATCCCTGACACTTAGGCCTACATCCTATAGGTAAGCTATAATCATACTGACTATGCAGCGCTGTAGTCAGTGTAGGGCCTATAATATAGCCTCTATACTTGCAGACATAGACTACGGTCAATATAGCCTACTCGCGACTCAGGATGGTAGAAGTATAGAGACTGCGTAGGATGCAGTCTCTATATAGTAAATCCTTGATGCTGTGAAACTATAGATATCTAACCTTACCGTAGGTAGTATTTTCTAATCTAAGGGTAGGCTATGTTATCTATAGTGAAAGGCGGGATGGATAGCGACATCTAACGGTGCTGAAAATTCACCCTTACGACGTCTCTGCTCTTGAGCTCGACCAGGCTCACGGGGACGGATCGCAAGTTCGCAGCCATGTCTTCCGGGCCGTGCGTTTCTGTTTGTCGTTTGAGACTACGTTGTAAGGTTTGAGCATGGCCTACTACATTCATGGTTTGAGTAAACAAAAATGTTACACCTACCTGTGCTTTGGCGTAGCATTTGATGGTGCTTATATAGGCCTACTTGCCAAGGCATGTTGAAGATAAGAGCCTGGTAACGAGAACAAGTTTACGCCGTTTACGGTAGAGTATTAGTTTTTAAGCGGTATGGGTAACAGTATGTATGTATCGGTAAGAAGGGTGTCTTCCCCATCTCCAGACCTCTACTGACACATACCCGGTTAGGCCGTCTGCTGGTACTGATGGAATGTGTTTTGAATTTTTGGGGACTCTTCAAATGCTTGTGTTGCATTTAGATATATATTGTATAGTATTGTATTATAGGCTGTAGTTGAGCTTTATATGCATGGTGTAGGTGTCTAATAGTATGCGATTTAGTATTTTGAACTACCGTGTCAACTGCCAGAAAAAATAACTACGGACTTATGATTTGATCAAAATGAATGGAAGCAATCATCAGTTTAACCTTTTTCAAGGTAAGTGAATTAATCTCTTTCGAATGAAGTTGTAAGGGTTGTAACTGTATCCTGTGACAGGAAGCAATAAATGACTCTAGTATTTGCTTGCATGGTATAGTGTTTGGTCACAGAGAGATGCAGCTGGTGTTTGAACTGCATTAGAAATGCTATGCGTGTTATACAAATATTGATCGTGAAACTGATGATTGTAGGATATTGTTTGCATTTATTTCCTGCATTTTGAAAGGATGAATCACAGGTTGTTATGCAGGTGTGCATAGCTAATGAAAATATCCATCAGTTGTATTGTAATTGTTATAGACGAGGACATCCCATGCGTGAAGTAGACGCAAAGCTTGACGTAGGCGGGTAGTCCTATGATGTGATTACTCGACATGCATTTGTTTAGGCTACCAAGGTATTGTTTAAGCAGTAGACCACATAGAATCAATTTGGGGAATCACCACGCCGAATACACTATAAGTTATTCTATTTATAACAATGATTTCCGGTTTTTATCAATTGTTTTGTTGCGGTGTCGCCTTTCTCTCACTGTATTATAAGTTTCATGTGGTGACAAATGTCACAATTCTTTTTATATTGTAGTGTTCGGTTAACAACTTGGTGAATAGAAGCAGTGTTTGCTAACTCTTCATCTTCATTGTTATTTGAAAGTGAACAAAAGTTTATTTTATAGAGACCGCTCAGTACCCATGAGGTTTAATTGTCGCGTCATGTGTGTTTGTCTAGGGACATTACTAAGTCAGATAGTGCTATTGAGTGGTTTGATAAGCCTACGCTGATATACGTAGCCTACTTCTGTACTTCATCATACAGTATATACCTGGTAATCTGGTATATATAATATTTTATGTTATCGTTATAGCCTGCCTATTTTGCTCACAGCTACGCTGCATTAGTTTAGCTGCTAGCATTTTAGAAGTCTAATAATGGCTGAGAGAAGATCGGACAACAATAAAAGTAGGCTGTGTTCCGATTGTGATTACTGATTAGTGAATCTTGCACAGCTAGTTTGTCAAAGAATCTACTGAGTTAAACTTTCATTTCTACTTGTAGAATACTGTATATATCCATCAATTTATCTGTTGCTATAGGAACTTGAAATATTATCTAATTCAAATAGGCTACAGTACCAGTACCGGTATATATTGCCACTGCTAGTCTGCTGCCTACTGTACCGGTAGGTCTAGGCCATCTAGATGCCAGACATTAGAAAAACACAATTTTTAAACATTGGTACCAATGTAGACTTCAAGGTTAGGCTTCAAATGTGCTGCATATAGGACAAAACACCATTAAATTTAGCATTTGTACAGTTAAGTCATACGGTAACCACCGGTGTACGGTATATATATATATATATATATATATATATATTATTTGATTTTGGATAGATCTGCTACAGGTAGGCTACTTGTGAGTTGGTTATTTGTATTTTGATATCAACTAGGCACTGAAATTGAATATAATTTTTCCAAACTCCTAGCCATTCAATCGCCCTTTTGAATTTAGATGGTACAGAGGATCGTATCCGAGCATTGGAACAGAGAGTAGAAATGCAAGATGATGAGATTGCTCTACTCAAATCCTCCATGGCTGATATACTGAGAAGGTTATCAGAAACTGAATCTATGCAACAAAGGAGCAATAATTTTGTACGCAAGCCTATCCCCATTAAAAGTGAGTTAAATTGGAAGAACGCTGATTAGCGTAGTGAAATGCTACTCTCTTAATTGTACGAAAAATATTGGAGCCAATGGCGGACGAATCAAATAGTAATAAATATAATAAGTCACCACAGATTTAACCTTACGTCCAGTCCAGTTTATAGGAATATAATGCACAAGCTTTCGGAGCTCTGCGTCTTCATCAGGTGAAGATCTTCTACTGGACTGGACGTTAAATCTGTGGTGACTTATTATATATTGTGTGAGATACCTTATGAATATTCACTCATATTATTAGCTTTCACGTGTTGCTATATATATAACTAGCATAGGCCTACAGTATTATTAAAAAAGTTATCCTACCAGAATCCACAAAGTACACCGTCACCCATGTCCTTCCTTGGTATTTAAAAACAGCTGTCTCTATTTAGGTCAGTTCACGCCTCTTCCGTCCCGCCCTGCTGTTGAATCTCTTGGAACACCAAGGCAACGACCTACTGCACCTCCACCATCCTCCCCAGGAACACGTAGAAGATCAAGTTCCAGCTCATCTCGTGGTCCTAGTTCCATGCTTCCCTCTGATGCTTCTAAAGCAAACGGAGCATCGGGGGATATAAAGTAAGTTTAAGAATTTGTGTGCAGTTAAACCTTTAGTATATATATGGATAGCTGCACCCTGTGTCAAAGTGCAATTGATAAAATTGGCCTACTATAGGCTTAGGCAAATGTTAGTCTGTGCCCTGGGTGTATTTACTGATCTGACCTCATTTTTATTGCTGGAACTTGCACCAATTAGATGGAAATTCCAATTTACAGACAAGTAAGGCCTCCTTGATATTTCGATGTAATATTGTATAATAAGGTCAGGAAACGGATTTACCGTACTGAAGATTACAACAGATTTTTATATTGAATTTGCGTATGTTTACAAACTCCCCTATTCCCAATATTATAAAGGTATATAATGGACCGCAGTACTGGTCCGGTACCGTATTTCTGGTTCATCATTTTGTGTGTTGGTAACATAACTCATTCACTCTTTCTGTATACTTTGTGGGTTTGTCACGTCATTTGTTGTGAATTTGGACCCATATTTATTACAGTAATAATAATAGTAATAGTTTGTGGATCACACAATCCTGTGTTTGAATAGTATGGGTATGCGAGATTGACACAGATATTTATTTCACTGTCAAATTATATTTAATTGCTCAACTTTATCGGGATTTGTGCAACCCGGGGTGTTTTATGGGTAGTATTAGTACATATATACATTTACTTGAATAAATCCTTGCTTTTATGGGTTTGCAAAAATAGAAAGATATATTGGTAAAAATAAGTGGTTGATTCTTTTGAAATACCCTGACGATATTTATATAGAAATTTTAATATCTGTCGATCCCTAATCTGTATGATTGTTTCCCACGGTTCATTCCTATCCGATATATATTATTTACTCTGGCTCCAAAGTATCTTGATGAATATACAGCCCTCTCAGAAGATTGTTAATTATTGATACACACTCTTTCCAAGCGACTTGTACTTCTATAGGATCTCATTTTTACACCACTCATTAAAATTATCGATCAAGGCTATAGCGCGTTTGTCGATGTGCTGTTTTTATTCATGAGTATTCTGTTAGTGTTCCTGAGTGTTGCTTTGCAAGTCTGCAATAATGTCAAAACCAGCAGTAAGAAGAAATAAAGGCAAATAGTGAGTACCAATATCATAAGGTCTTTTCATGTATTGCAGAAGGACCGGTTCTACAGAGCAGATCTTTACAAGGAATGGAAAACGTGCAAGTTTCGGTAAAAGCTCTGCACGGCAGAGACCACGCCCAACTACTCCAAGGTCTAAGATAAATCCTCTACCATGATTACTGTTTACTGAAATGTTTGAAGTGCTATTGGGAACAGTCCGAACTTATCCATTGAAGAAATTGTACCAGTAGTATATGAGTTGGTGAAGCCGAACTTGTGAAACTTGGTTTCCTTGTGTCTGAGCAAGTGTGCTGCATATCAAATTTCTCTTTTGCTCCAAATTCCCATGGGTCCTTTTTTAGCGCTGTGATGGTATTGAGTACTGTATTGAAATTTTTTTCTTTAATTTTGCGTCCTCCATAGGTCAATAGGTTGCAGAACTTAATTGAACCATTAAAAGTTGCCTAAATTTTGTGCAGAAACCTTCCTCGACTTTTTCTGATGTCTTGAAAATCGAATTGCAATTTAAAACAAAAACGACCATGTGTTGCTTTGTAGTAATTTGTCTAAGATGATTCCACGACAACATGAAGGGGTCGGGTGACTGCAATAAGTTATTCTAGAACTTCTTGATGTGCTATTAGTCTTGAGTACAATAGGCTACCATATTAATGATCCTTTTACTTTTCCAGCTATTTCAAGGAATCGTCGTACAATGCCGAGGAGGGGACAATTAAGATTTATCTGAAAGGCAGGCCTGTTGTACTGCACTGCCCAACTACAATTGAAGAGAGTTATGACATCTCGAAAAGCCTTGATGCTCCGGAAAAAAAGCTGAAGTTAGATTGGGTGTATCCTTTGCAACAATAAATTCATGTATCGAAACGATTTGTGAAATTTGTAACATTATAGGCTTTGATCGATTGATTGATTAATGAATAATACTTAGCATGTGTTACATCTGCTGTACCCTTTACTTAATCGAGGCTGAATTCTGAATGCCAGATATTGAAATTTTTTGCTGTTTGACATCTTAACTGTACGATTGCTCAGTTATGGGTATCGAGGAAAAGATTGTCGGTAAGCACACTGATCATATTATCTACAACTATAATTTATCGCTTTCTGATATCAGAAGAGAATATTGTTATTTGTACTGTAGGATTGCTTAATATCAATTGTATCGCTAATGTTTGGACATTTATTTCATATTCAGGTCAAACTTGTACATATTGCCAACAGGGGAAATGGTGTTCTTTGTAGCAGCTGTAGTAGTACTTTACGATCCTAAAGAAGGACTTCAACGCCATTATCTTGGACATAATGATGATGTGAAATGGTGAGTTGAGCAACACAGGTTTTCAGAATTGATTTGGATGTGCTGTTAGAGTTTCTGATGGCCACATATACGGACTTGTATCTGCGATCTTGTCATTTACCTATCAATATCGTGCTTTTGTGTGGTTATTCAACTACTCTTTACTCTAAAGACCGGTGATGCTCTATGCCTGAAGCAGAAAATAATGTACTACTGCTCTTTTTCAGTCTTGCGGTTCACCCTGATAAGTTGAAAATTGCAACTGGACAAGTAGCTGGGTTGGAGCTTGATGGCCGGGTATGTGGTCGATAGCATGCTACAGTATTTATAGGGTCAATTGATTTATATACATTTTACACCGCTTCCAAAATAGGAGTTTAAAGGAAGAAATATATGTGCTAAGGTAACTTGGTGATGACACTAACACTGCAATGTTGTGGCTTCTGAATTTGGTGGTTGTAAATTGTAATGATAACTTGTAACTAAAACGAAACCGTACTTATCATCTTGATCGTAATGCCATTGCACTGCACATGCTAATAGGCATAGAAATTGCTGCTCACACTTTTATGACAATGCTTGTTGTATGCTTGACTTGTGAATTTTACACTGCTTTTGTCAATTGAAGTGGAAAAAACACTGGGATTGGGCCCAGAAGAAGATTCCCACAGTTTGACTTAGTTTTCAAATTGCCGTTTCTTGGAATCTCTGTTCAAAACGATTCAAGATATAGAATATGATAATGTGATTACCGGCATTAATACTTAAGTGCATGAAATACATACATCAGCTTTCAAGTTTGAGAGTGCATATTTGAATGATTGGGTTTCGGTGGTTAGTAAAGATATGAATCTGAATTGGTTTGTCTAGCTCTAGCTAGGCTGCCTGCTATAACTTGTTCCGTACATTTCATACATTTAATGTTCCTGTGCAATTTAACGTAATGAACTGACTGCCAAATGTTTTTTCTGATGTATTGGATTTTTTTGAATCATTAAGATTTCTAGATTAACTACAACTACATCCAGCCGCTCTTCAATCATGATACTAGATTAAGATTACTCGAAGACAGGTGGTAATCCATTGCCATAAGCTCCTATTTATCCTCAGGCACATCGTACATCATGTGTTCATGCACACCTCAACAGTATATTTTCCAACAGTCTTGTGGGTAGCGTATGCAAATATCATGTCTAATTGCTTCCGGCCTAGGTTTCGGCTTGAAGTCACATCTCAGAAAAGGCGTCTGCTGGATTCAATCTTTGTGACTTAGAATAACTCACAATAATTCCATCTTTACCTGATGAAGGAGCGGAGCTATGAGAGTTCATGAATGTTGTAATTCTCAATAAATCAAGGCTGGACGCTAAATCGGCTTCGATTATTCTTAATTAACGACACTACAATTTGAAATTTGTAATTTTCAGCCCCGACAGCCTCATATTCGAGTGTGGGATGCCGTCAGTCTCAATACTCTACATGTGATTGGTATGGGAGAATTTAACCGCTCTGTCGCCTGCATCAATTTTTCTAAAATGGTAAGTAGTTAGCCTGTTACTATGAGATTAACTCGGATTATAATGTGTCATTTACTTATTATGCTGTATAAAGGTGCTAATATGGCACGGTTGGGTTAGCTGATGACCGTTGATTCCAGTATACAGGGTTTATTGTATGTCTGTCAAACCATAGACTAAGTTGATGTCTACAGATTCCCTGTTTAGCACTACCACAAATGGGGTATAATATTGCACAGAGTCGATGCCACGGGCTCCATCAGCGCCACATCAAAGCATGCGTGGATCCTGTGTGTCGTGTGTTCCTTGCTTCAATTTATTTTATTACACTATGGGTTTGCTTGACTTTCTTGAATATGTGTAAGTGCGGCGAAGAAAGTATTAATCGAATTAATATTAATATAAAGTCTGTTTCCTTCTTTCCTCGAGTTTCATGGAATGTGATAGATGACATTGAAGCGTTTTTTTAGGATGGAGGTGTCCACCTGTGTGCAATAGATGAGTCTAACGACCATGTACTAACGCTTTGGGAATGGGAAAAAGAAGCAAAGTTAGCAGAGACCAAGGTTGGATAATTATTTGGAAGTATTCTTTGTAATTTAAATATTATCGAGCATGGGCACCGGCTTTGCTCACGCCAATCGTTATACAGTCTATGGCGCAGGTAACAAATTCGGACATCATGCAGCTCCAGCTGATACAGCTTTGCTTGCCTTTAATAAGAAAGATGTGGAATTAGGAAGGCAATTTGATGTGACAAAACCCAGCGTATTTGAATACAACACAAAAATCTGGAACAGAGACATGTATGCATAGCCTGTAGCCATCGTGACCAGCTGCTATTGTCTCAATGTAACAGAATCATGCATTGGACATATTTCTATCAGCTAATAGCAAAGCTTAGCATTTAATCTGACAGATTAATCAATGTAAGCACCATACATTGTATTGATCGTTGGACTGTGCTATTTAGTGTTGTGCTATGTTGCTAATTGAAATTGACAATGTTTTTTTGATCATGCTTTCTAGACATCAAAAGATCAGGTTGTAGCTTGCGAATTCAACCCGCACACAGAAGAATTACAAATTGTTTCATGCGGAAAAAGTCATATCTTGTTTTGGAAATTGGATGACGGGAATTTAGTGAAAAAGCAAGGTCTTTTTGAGGTAGGGCTCATGACCCTGACATGTATTTTCCAAGGTTGACGATAGCTTTCACCGAGCATTCCATGGTACTGGAAGCAAGATCTTGTGACTGTCAGGCATTTTGGTGAGGCGCTTGAATTAGGAATTAGCCTGCAGATGTCCATGACATAAAATTTTGTGAAACCGGTCTTTGTCTCATTGCGTTAAAATGACCACGGTTTAAATGATGAGCAAGAGAGCATGACTTTTCAAGAGTTGTTTATATTTCACATCGCAACAACTTTACCCTGCATTTCTATGCTCAATATTTTGCATTCAGAAACACGAAAAGCCAAAGTATATTTTGTGTCTCGGCTTCACGAAATCGGGTGTTCCTGTGTCGGGTGATTCCAATGGCAATATTCATGTTTGGACCACCGAAGGAGTGAGAAGAATAGAGAGGGTCATTAGTGTATGCATCTTTCTTTTTGGTTGTTACCCCTGTCACAGTTTTGATTGTATGTCTGCACGATGATCAAATGATTTTTTATAAACTTTACTATTAGTGTTTTTCATGAGCCCAAAGGTGACCAGCATCAAAGCTGGTCGAAATCGGGGCTGACAGTTCAAATATGTACTGCAGTTGCAGTCTAGGGAAAACCGAGATACGATTGTAGGCTTAGGAAATGGCTAATCAGTGGGCTTGTGAGAGCATCAGGCACTTCCTGTTTTTTGTTGTTGGTTGTCTAGTAGATTTGTGTGATCACTTTGACAAGGACTTCTGTCAACTCTTCAGTGATATTTCATTTGTATGCAGAATACTCATGATGGAGCTATCCTGTCCATGTGTGTACTTCGGGATGGGAGCTTTGTAACCGGTGGAAAAGACAGCAAACTCATCAAATGGGATGCAGATTTTAACAAAGTTGCGGAGTACAGTGTATGTAATAAGCATATTGTAACTGTATAGCTAACGCTCAAAATGTACCGTCCATGATCATTATAGATTCCCAATCTGAATAGCGGTGGAATTCGAACAGTTACAGCTGGTAATAATGGTGACACGCTGTTAGTGGGAACAAAGAAAAACTCGATCTTGTGTGGCAACTTGCAGTCCGGATTTGAAACTCTTGCAAACGTGAGTGTGGTTTGTGGTATTGTATGGTAACCTTGTTTGTGTCATGTGTGGCCTAATGAAAAGTACTTTACAGGGTCACGTTGAGGAATTATGGGGCCTAGCAACCCACCCAACGAAACAGCAGTTCCTAACAGGCGCATATGACAAAACCGTAATGATGTGGGATGCTGACACTCATATGACAACTTGGACCAAGGTAGCCTTGCGTTTCTGTGTACTGCCATTGTGCACTCATTGCAATACGTATCGAATTGTATTCCACAGACTCTAGATGATCCGATTCAGTCCGCTGAGTTTTATCCTCTTGGTGACGGCGCTGTCGTTGCCGTGGCAATGGCGACTGGAAGGTGGTTAGTACTTGATTCAGCAACCGGTGATTTGGTGACAGTCCACACAGATGGTTGCGAACAACATGATGTGATAACGTATTCAAAAGGTAGGGTATCGACGAATATATTTTTGGTCGCTACTGTAAGCTGATCAAATGATGAAAATGCTCATTTCTGCCGACTTCTGTTCCGCGTACATTTTGTAACGGAGTCTATTTCGCATAGATGGCAACTATCTTGCTATTGGATCCCATGACAATAACATTTATATTTACGCCGTGAGTGACAATGGGCGAAAATATCAAAAGCAAGGCAAATGCGTTGGTCACAGCAGCTTCATTACTCACATTGACTGGTCTGTTGATGGTCACCAGCTGCAGTCCAATTCTGGGGATTATGAAATTCTTTATTGTGAGTATTGCTGTTAATTATACGCATCTCTTGCAAAATTTCTGAGGATTCTGTTTTTTCTTCATTCAGGGGATGCTAGGAGTTGTAAACAGATAACGTCGGCGTCTTCAATGCGCGATGTGGAATGGGCATCAAACACTTGTACTTTGAATTTCAATACCTTCGGTAGGGATATGAGCTATAGCCCTTCCGTTGAATCACTACTCTTTGTTTTAATATTGCTTGTGTATGGTCATGGTCTTAACGTCTAGTCTGCTAGGGAGTAAACTTGTTACTCAATGGCTATGTAAAAACTCTACGCTGAAACCTGCAAAACATTTCAACACGGTAGCATCTCTACTGAAAGAATAAGCACTTCTTGTTGGTCATGATGCACATTTCTCAAAATACATTGGATAAAACCCAGCCAACAGGGATTGCAAGCTCACTTCCTTGTATGTGCATTCATTTACAATTGTGTTCAGGTGTCTGGCCCGAGGGTGCTGACGGAACCGATGTCAACACAGTATGCAGATCCCATGATTCGGCCTATTTAGCTTCCGGAGATGACTTTGGGAAGGTACATCTCTACAAGTATCCTTGCAACAAACCAAAGGTACGAGTTCATACAAGTTTAAAATCTTACATGTCATTAATGCTTCGCCATCTGCTTTCCAGGCTCCTAGTTCAAAGCATTCTGGTCATAGTAGTCATGTAACATGCGTTCGTTTTCTGCCCGATGATGAAACTGTGCTTTCGACAGGTGGACAAGACTGCGGGATATTGCAGTGGAAGATTGTCTAACTGTTTTAATTCTATCATTTGATGTCTCTCAGTTATCGTCCAGAACTATAATTTCCTCCACGCCAATTCCCCCACATGGGTACATGGTCAAAAATCATTGTTCCTGTTTAGACACCCAAGCTGTCACTCGTGCAGTCGGCCCATCATGATCCATTACCAAAGACAGCACTTACACACGCCACAAATAATTTACACAAGCTTGATGTTGTTCTCTAAGCCATGCCTATTCGAACACAAAGTCAACGTGATTGTTTGTCTATCACTGTGATCCTTGTGTTACAGAATATTTAGTATTTGTGTTATGGTGTTCAATAGGATATCTTTCCCAGAATCTTACTACTAGTGTGTCATTGGGAAATGTTATACCGGTAGTGAAATTTGGCTGTTTGTACTAAGCATGCTGTGCAGCAAAAATGTTTTTATTGAACTGAACACTTGTTCAAGAAAGTTACAAATGTGTGCTTCTTCTATTATATCATCAGAGCACAGCATTAAGGCTATTTGCCTTATATAGTGAACGGGCGCAACACAATTCGTAGTAGCTTCAGCAGCTTTTGATCTGATCTGCACTTCTTTCTTCTTATGACGATTGGTTGAATCTAATCCAAGCAGGATATCCAGGCCTTTGGTCTCAGCTGACTAGCCCTAGAAAATCATCCATCAATGATCCAATAGCAAACTGCAAAAAAATGTAACAGGTTTAGCAAACTTGCAGATCGTTTTCTCATTGCCGCAAGTCAAGAAAAGCAGACGTAACAGTGAAACGTACAATGTCGTTAGCATCCACTCGCGTTCCCACGATCTTCAATCTTATTTCATCGTCTTGTTGAATGACTGTGTCTTCGTCTTCTGTTTTATAGCAAGGCGGGTGGGATTCAGGATCAAATTTCATGTCGGAAGGAATAGACTGTAAATAGTTCAAAATATCACCATCAGAAAAGCATGTTAAACGCTTTGGACTTGGTTAGACTTACATGTCGTGATATAAAACAAGACATTGGCCCGATTTCTGTGAATAATCCAACTTTGTTAACCTGAGTAACGACTGCATCAACGACTTCACCTTTGAATGGACGGAATACAATCGCTTTGTATTTGATTGGGTACAAAACAAAGCCTCGCCCGGGCTGGATCATGCCATCACCAATGCTGTCGATTGTTGTCACAGCTATTACAAAACCATGCCTGAGAAAAAAATGAAGTGCAAGGTAATTGATCCGATCCATGGACTGTGGATTCTAGACTATATAGGCTACAATTGGTCTAATCAATATATATATATTTAAAATGGTATCCATAACCTCCCCGGTAGATGGCCAGGTTTAGTTGTAAATCTAGAGAAAATGCAACGCAGACACTTTCAGCACTATCGCAAGCTAAATGAATGTGTTGTATGTTCGCCGCTTAGGTTACAGAACACATGATGAATATTGACTTGATTGACCTTTCAAGTCGCCGCCAACGGATATGGTACACTGATCCAGCTAGCTACCTATATTTAAAGACTTAAAACTTTCTACACTTGACACATACTGTAGAATATGAAAATTGTGAACTATATCACAGGTACCTTAGCATAATCGGCTGGAATCAGTAAGAATTGGACTGGTGTGGCGCACTATAATGCATAATACCTATAGAAATTCAGTTGAGGAGCGCATAAATAAAAAAATAATTCCTACTTCCCGGTGCACATTCCCTCCACTTCTGCGAACAACTTTTGCTTCACTGTCTGCAGCAAATTTGGTCCAAAATATCGCGGGTGAAGGAGAATTTCGTGCTCTAGTGATATCTACAAGGAAATTTCGTCATGAAAAGTTCTAGTTTTAATGAGGAAATCCCAACTCACATGATAGAACATCTCGAGAAACCAACAGGACACACGCACATGCAGAGAGCTGTAAACAGTAGACGTCGACCAAGAACGAAGCGCCACGGCATCTGAATCTGTACCTCTGGGCGTGACATGGAGGTGTGGCTAGTTACGGTTGAACGACTGAGATTGGCAATCCGTGCCAATGCGGAATTTTTGTGGAAACCGGCTTTGGCCGGTTGAGTCTCGGCTGGACCTGTTACGCCTGGACCGGTGCCTTGCCTCTTTTATACACGTCGTTGGCTCAGCTCAGGCCTGCCTTTTTGCGCTGCGTAGCTTAGGAAGGCATAGGGTAACGAGATACCGTTACAGAGTTCTTATTTGTTATACTTTGCGAGGTGGTTATGCCCGCTTTGGTGTTACCAGTATACAGTACTGTATAGGTTTGTTCTTGTTGCGGTGCCAGCATATTAGTTTGAGCCTGGTGCCATATTACATTGACGTGCGACGTACCGGTACCAAACGGCTAATAGTCTGGCCATATTATACCAGTACAAAGAAAGTGTTTGATCGTTAATAAATATGGGCCTATAAATAGTGAATAATATTAACCATCAAGAGTTAACATCTAGGTTAAGCAAAAGCATCACAGTACAACCTAATATTTTTCTAAAGATTGTCCTGTCTGTTGTGAAGGTATACCTCTAGGTATGGCCGCTGCAAGTATAGGATTGAGGTTAAATCTCGTTTCATCTTATTTTGGCTTGTTATATTATGATTCGGAGAGATTATTATAACCATGTTGTTATTACGTTATAACCATGTTGCCTGGTCGGACTTGCTTGAGGTTTGATAGCTTTTTCCAATTGTCCATCTGCCCGGAAGCAAGATCCACAGCTTGACACTGAGTGTGGTTCCCAAGGCATTTATATAGCTTGTATTGTCGTAGGTACTCTCTTGTGATTTGGGTTTTGAAGCAATGGAACTTGTTGGGCGTTTGTTTCTATTAGCGGCCGGAAACCAACACCACATTTCCCCTTTGTCTTTCAATGAAATTCTGTTTCCCTGTAGTGAAAATATACACTTCATTTGTTGAGCGCAGTTACCTTTTACTGTATGGCTGGTGGAGATAATATTTACACCTACACGCTACTAGGTCACGTCTTTGATTCTCTGCATAATTATATCAACTCAATGTAGGCCTACCCGGTATGTTTTTTGTAGGCCAGAATTGCATGTATATAACATGCAAGATATATCATTTTATGGTTTTGCAATGCTTTTTCTTGTAGAGTCACAAGAAATGACCTCCTTTCTACCAACCTCACTGAAACTTGCAGACGGAGTAAGATTGTGTTTTATGCTTTATATGCAAATTTCACATCAACTTTGAAACTAAACCTATTACAACAGGGCCAGTTATGCAATTATCATTTATTATCACTGTGGTAGTTGTATCTTGTATCAGTATAGATGCTTGGCTCGTTTATGCCAGCGCTTACCAAACTCTGAACCGTTTGTTGTTGAAAGCTGTACTTTGGTCGAGGATAGTGTATGTATCTTGCACAATGGGCAAAGGTCAGTCATTTTAGATGACTGTAATATACATATTCGTAAAATGGTCAGTCATTTGTTTTGATTGATTGAGAAAGACATATTAATTTTGTATTTTAGCTGATTGTTTTTCTTTCACTACCGTAGTCCTATTTGTTAGGTAGGCTAAGCCTATAACATATTTAGCTTGTTCTCTGTAATGTCAGCCTATAATGTATAAATGATATTTGAAGCAAGGGCTGTGAGGTTCTAGAAACGTTGTACTTCGGAGCAATAGCCCATATTCATTTGTTCACATGATCAATGTAATTCCAAGCTTCCCTTATTCGTAGAAATGTTTCTTGTTCTTGCTACAGAGGTTTGAAATTACATAGGCCTAGTTAAATCCAATATATTGCTTTTCGGAATGTAGTCGTTCGGAAATTGTCTCTTGTGAATTTATCATAATTATGAACAACCGTATTTATGGTCATAGTCAAATTGGTATACTGGGTCTTGCTAAAAGGCGTACCGGTACCCAGCAGACACATTATTGATAGGCTACGACCTGGTTTCTGGTTAGTGAGATGGATGGTGGTATGATTGTTTAATTGTCATTAATAAGTGAGTGAGTTAGGAATTGGCCAGATCATTCCTATATAAATTCGAAAAAAGCGTCTTGGAAGAACAATACATTCCATCTGCTGCCTAATTAATTTGACTTGGCTTGTAACTTGGGTGTTTTATAAAATGTTGAGACTTGGATTCAATTTAGACTTGAAGGTAGCATTGACTCGACCTAACTCGTGACTTGGACTTATGATATAAATATTTAGACTCGGACTAGACTTGGATTTGTTGGTTGCGGTGACCTCTGCTTGAATGTGACGTCGTATAGCAGCGGTTTAAGTGTGCTTATTCATATTCGTTCTCAATGCTTATGCACCATAATAAGCATAAAATATAAATCACTGGAACGGAGATGTAATGGTGAGTTGCTTGGCACCATATTCAGACAAAGCCAATATTTGATACGGTATGCTCTATAACCATGGTTTAACACCATGAATCTCCTTAAAACTAGCAATTGCGTGGTCAACTGAATCGATTTTGTATTTGCGAGATATCTTCCATGACGCAATCAGTGAAGCATGGTGGCAAACATCCTACAAATCAGCTTGTGTATTTCTATAAATCCGTTAGGCTATGCTTATAAAGTTAACAGGCTTATCTCTGCGAAGTCATGAAATTTATTGTCTGGACGTCTTCCTTTCCGTCTTCCTTTCCGCCAGTTGTACGCTATTCTTCAAATCATGTCTGTCAGCGATGCTATCCAAGTTTATACAGGAATTCTTTAGAACCTGTCAGTGGCAGTAAAATACATAATAGTACTCCTGGTTATTTGAAGAGGTTTCGGGTTACCACAAATAGACAACTTGTTCAAGTATGAATATGAACACTTATCTAGTGTAGTAGAGCTAGGTTCACGCATCGACGTATCTAACAGTCTTTCCTCTTCCGACAGATCAATATGAATTTATTTAAGACATTTAGCGTAAGGTAGCTAGTTTCCTGCAATGGGTTCAAAAAGTGAGCATGTCCTGGCTATTGCATGTGTGCTAATCATGTGCATCATGCCAGTGGAAAGATTGACCAAAGCTGAAAATGATATAACTCCAGCACCAACGATTGTTATACCTGAATTGATAAACACAGACGCAAAGCATGGAAAATCGATCGTCCATGAAGCAAGGGAAGAGGAAATGAAAGATACTGTTGCGGAAGGTAATAGAGGTATAGAAATCAAGGATGCTGTCAACAATCTTGATGGCTCAAAACCAGGATTTAAAACAGAAAGAAACAGCCAGCCAAGAAAGCATAGGAATGGAAGATGGAAAAAGGCGCAGCCGGTCTGCAAGTATACCATGCATGAAATATTCCTGTTTGGTCAGGACACAAGAGATGAAATCACCACTGTTGATACTAATACAACTGTCACTGTTGAGGTTGCGCCCAGCACCGAGCCTATTCAAATAACGCCAGCTGCAACAAGTTCAATTGACATCAATGAAACTGATGACAAAGTGGAGGATGATGTCGAGGAAGCTAATATGAAACTTAAAGTAACTGACGTACATTCATTTGAGGAATGGAAAAGTTTGAAACTTCAAGAACAAGAATCTATATTAGCTGATACTGAACCTAGTCCTGCTCGTTCCGTCCGTGCCAAGAAAACTCAAGTCAATTATTGTTCTCAAGATTGCGGAGCGAAAGTTCTGGCTCATAATAAAGATGCGAAACACGTATCGGCAATACTTGATGAAAATAGAGACTTATATATGTTGAATCCTTGTTCTAATCCAATTTGGTTTGTCATTGAACTTTGTGAACCAATCCAAGTACAACAGGTACAACTAGGAAACTTGGAACTTTTCTCATCAGCTCCAAAGGAATTTGTTGTTTCGGTTAGCGAGCGTTATCCCTCTAGAGAGTGGCGCTCAATAGGAACTTTTGAAGCTGCTAATGACAAGACTCTTCAATCATTCAATATCAAATCAAATGATGTAATGTTCGCTAAGTATATTAAATTTGAGATGAAGAGTCATTTTTCAAATGAACATTTTTGTCCGCTGACTCTGGTGCGAATCTTAGGAATATCGATGGTTGATGAGTTTGATGAATCGGAACAGCCTTCATCAAAGAGTGAAGCAGAAGATGACGGCAACGATGGATCTCCTGACACCAATTTGGAAGATTCTCAGCAACAAGATAATGGGGCAATCAAAGCAATGTTTAACATTGTAAAGAATGCGATCGGACTTAGCGATGATGCAAAAAAGAAACTAACAGAAAGTGATGACGATAAAGATACTGGTGAAAACTACACGGATTTGATTGATCCGAGCGTTGAATCAGAAGTTACTTTGGTTACTAATCATACAGAGATTGCCAGTCTGTCTGGAGAAAATTATCCATTGATAACGCTAGTCAAGACTGGCGAAGGAGAAGATCTGGCTATGTATATAAGCAATTTAACTTCTTATTCACCGCATATTCCGCTCTACGTGCCTGAGTTCATTCAATATCTTACACCTGTCAAACAAAAGCTAAATGCCAAACTCTGTTGGTTCTTGGAGTTTGTATGCAAAGTGTCTTTATCAAGCTGCTTGGTACACTATCCGTTCAATTATTATCACATCTTTGTTCCGTTCTCTTTTGACAAAGGCACGCAAGATCTTCAGAACAACATGCTTGGAAAGAACAATGAAAACAACGATTCTGAACCAATAGGGTATGAAATTGGTGGTAACACTGATACCCATCACAATCCACAGATTGGCAATCCACCAGATTTTACTGGTAGGGATCTGTCTTCTGATGATTCGGGCGTGATTGGGCAGATACCAAGCACTACTACAGAACATGTTGATGATGGAGCTTCGGTAGTTTTACATGATGCAGGCTTGGTCTCTGATGAACCTGTCAAAGTAGAATCCTGTGAACTGGACGAAGATGAAAAGATTAATTCATTATTACAGTTGGGATCTATTAAAACACAAAAATCCGATGACTTTCCAGAGCCAGACAAGTCACAAAATTTATCTTCTTCAAGCTCTGCTCAAATTGAAGACCTCCCCTCACAAGCCAAAACAGAGACTGCCCATGATGCCGCTAAAGAAGACAACAAAGTTGAAACTGCTGCCAAACAACTGACAGATGAATCGACTGAAAAACAACCTACACCACCTACTCTGGTAATAAACCCAGTTAGTCCTAAAGACTCTGTTTTCATGAGACTAAGTAATCGCATCAGGGTATTAGAACAAAACATGTCTCTTAGTAGTGACTATTTGGAAAATCTGAGCCGACGCTACAAAGAACAAATGGACGAAATGCAACGTGCCTTCAATAAAACAACCTCAAAACTTGTGGCAACGAGTCGTACCGCTAATGAGAACGATGCAAAACAAACCGAGCTCCTCAAAAAAGCAGATGCTGAGATCGAGATACTGAAAAAGCACATTCAAAATCTTGCTACTTCTCACGACCAATTAAATAGTAAATTAGTAGAACGCCATTTGTGCCTCATTGTTTTGGAGTTGATGATCTTCATCGCTGTATTTGTTACTTGCCTCGGAAGGCGAATAAACCGCACTGAACAAAATCTTGAAAGATCGGATTACTTAAGACGGCAATTAACTCAGGTTATCAAAGACCTTCAAGACGGCCATCCTCGTCCACTAAGTGCAAATGGCCACTGTAAATCTGTTCCCGTGGAAAATGGTGTTGTTGCTCCAGTCGAGGTAGTGTCAAATAACCATCGTCACAGTAGAAAGAAGAAAAAAGTAAGACGGAGAAACAGCAATGCATCAGCTACTAAGGAGACACCAATCCCTTCAAACAACACCGATGATGGTAAATGTACAGCCAGTGTAGAAAACATTGGAGCTAGTGGATCGTCCTTAGTTGTGGATCGATCCTGCTGCGATCAAGAAAAGCCATGGAATTCTAACCAATTGGATCTTAAGATCCGCGGAACGTATGTTAAAGGACGGAAATAGATATTAAATCTAGTTAGTTTTATACATACTGTATTTATTATATCAAATGCTATTAGATCGCACAGATGAGTTGATAACAAGATTTCGCATTGGGGTTTGTGGCATGAGAATCAGTGGATGAAATATATTGGTTTTGCTGCACATGTTCGTAGTGGTGCTAGCTGCTAGGTAGTTGCTTATGCTATTCATTTTTCGTTGCATCTTTTGATTCGCTTAGCTAACTTTCAGCTTCCAGCCTTCGTCCACGCTATAAAGTATTTTTGTTGCACTTGGTTTGTGATTGTTCAAGTGTTATGTTTTGTTGCTGTTGTCAGGCCTATCAATAAATATATTTGCGTTGTGTTATCCATGCCTTTTTACTTAGCTAGATGGTATAGGGGGAAAACAATGAAGTTGCAGGGTTGCAGCCTACGGAAATCAGCCTCGACTCGATTGAAGCTATTCGATGCCACCTAATGAATGATAGTTTTTGAGAGAATGCAGCATCAAGTGTAAACAGCGAACGTGCCCGTGTGTCGCTAGAAATCTCTGTGTTGCACGAGAAAGGTGTGCGTGTGTAGTTTATGCGAATGGTATCTGAGAATGCTGAATGTAGTCTAGATTGTTGGCCGAGTTCAACGCACGACTTAGAAAATTGGGATCCTGCTTTGCCGAATCCGAAGGAACCACTGGGTACTGACCATCATGAACAGTGAATTCGATAAGGTTCACCGGAGTTAAGTCCGGAACCAGTGATCCATGACGATCGCTCCCACCGAACTATATTCACACCAAAAAAGAGGTGGGATCGGTTCGTTTTTGGTCACTCTGATTCTGTTACGAATCTGAGAATGGGTGCTCGTATGTTAACGGAAGGGTTCGTTCTGCGTACGCTACAACTTTTTGTATTAACTATATATTTAATATTGTGCCCGTACACGAAAGTCGAGGAAAGTTTTAATATTCAAGCCATTCACGACATATTATTTCATGGACGGAATTTTTCTCTATATGATCATAACGAATTCCCGGGCGTCGTACCAAGAACTTTCATTGGACCTCTAGTAATTGCAGGATTCTCGTACCCGGCCAAAGTAATGGTGCATCACACGGGCTTGAATACATTTCTTCTTCAATATTTTTCACGCTTCGTACTCGGCGTTTTAGTGCTGCATTCTTTGTGGAAATTTAATAACTCCGTTGAAAGGATTTTTGGCACGCAAACTGCAAATTATGCCACAATGATATCTATCACTCAGTTTCATTTCCTATTTTATGCAACGCGCCCACTGCCAAACATATTCGCGTTGTGTCTCACCCTGCATGCATTAAGTTCTTGGTTAACCGATAAGACTAAATCATTTATATCAATATCTGCGTTTGTCATTATTGTTTTTCGGAGTGAGCTGGCAATATTGCTGGGTTTATGTCTTCTCATGTCGTATATTTTTCGGTCCTTGTCTTTAAAAACTATAATTGTAACATCAATCTGTGCTGGCATTGCTGCTTTGGTTTTGACCATCATCATAGATTCTTATTTTTGGAACCGTTGGCTTTGGCCAGAAGGTGAAGTTTTGTATTTCAATACTGTGTTGAACAAAAGTTCTAAGTGGGGCACTCTACCATTTTTGTGGTACTTTTATTCTGCATTGCCAAGAATGCTTTTGGGGTCTTCTCTTTTCATTCCTTGGGGGATCCGATGCTATCCGAAGAGATCACTACTAGTTCTCTGTCCAACTATTGGCTTTGTATTACTTTATTCATTCTTACCACATAAAGAGCTGCGGTTTATAATTTATACTGTTCCATTATTCAACCTGGTAGCAGCCAATGCTATGTCCAATATGCACAATAGATACTACAAAGACTATATCGGTAAATTTGGCTATATAATGATGGTGCTGATATTATTAATCAATGCTATGTGCTGCATCATGTTTCTTGTACCTTCGTGCTATAATTATCCTGGGGGCTTTGCCCTTGCAAAGGTACATGATATAGCTCCATGTAGCAAAGGTAGCATGCATGTTTATATTGATAATTTTGTTGCTCAAACTGGTGCTTCGCGATTCGGTCAATCATGTCCTAGCTGGATATATAATAAGACAGAAAATATAGTGCTTGAACCTAGTAATTTGAAGCTCTTTACACATCTGGTAGTAGAAGCTGATGAGAATTCATTTTCTCTAGACTCTGAGTTTGAAGTTCTTCACAAAGTAAATGGACTTCGAATGTATTTGTCTCCGCCGTTTGTTGAACGTGTTGTAAAAGCTGTTGTGCTTCAGCGTAGTGGTGGATAAAGTTCTCATCTTTTTTCATGTCAATGTCATTTTCAGATATTTTTATATGTATATATAGATATATATATTGTACCGTTATTATTAATAGGCCCAAGGTTTTCAGGGTTAGCTATAAAGAGTGATGGCATTTGTGACAGAGGCCTTATGTGTAAGTTCGTACATATCAATAGTATTATATTGCCCAACTTTTTTAATGGGCTGGTCTAAATATTTTTCATTTGTAGTAGGCATACTGTAAGCATTATAGGCCTAATCAATTCCGTATGTGCTGTGTAGGCTATGCTCTCTTTGATAGCCCATACTGGTGGTAAATACTTTTCATATCTTCTAGGAATGTATCGAAATAGTTAAAGATGTGGAAGATGGAAGTTTAATTCTTGGTTTTGCAATTGGAGGAGGTATTGATCAAGATGCTTCAAAGAATCCATTTGTTCCAGATGATCCTGTAAGTACCGGTCGGTACGACAAAATTTTCAGTTGTTGTTGCCAATACACCTCAAAGTGTGAATATAGCAATTCGACTGATCCTGTTTATGCAATATACCTACTGTATATTGGGCCTATTGCAGGGTTAAGTACAGTTTTGCTATTTTCATAATGCTTATGTGTCCCAGTTTGCAATATGTATGGGTGCAAAATCCTCAAGTGTTATTTTCGAAAGTATTTCTTGTCTTAGTAAGTCAATGATCTCAAAGGTTAGCCTGAATAGTCCTGAATATACACCTATATCAGGACTCACAAATTTCCTGTGTTTTTATTAATGCTTCAAATTTTTCTATTTTAAACTGCCTGAAATCGATGAAACTTCAATGTTTTGCATAACTATTAGTTAGTCAGCTTCGTTGTGCGGGTATTGGTAAGAGTGGTAAGATCATAGGCCACGAAGTACAGTAAGTCGTGGTTTTAGGTTTTGACCACATCATGCCTTGTCCAATGTCCATGAACACATGATTGGCCTGTCTGTATGTAGTGTACATATTTTTTCCATTCAGCCTGTTTGTTGGCTGTGTATATGCAGAAAAAAATGCGAAAAGGCCATATCTATATTATGATTATCCAATTAGCCTATTTCGTTTGTTGAATGAATTCGGGAATCGCACAGAATTCAACCTGTTTGTACCGTGGCTTGCCGAAGTAGGCAAGCATATGTCTCTGTACTCACAAAACAAAACAGACACTCAAGTCCTGATATATGTACCCTATATTCATAAGTATCTCGAATGTGAAACATACTCAAAGACTTTCAACTGGGCCAGGGCCATATTGAGTCGAGAAGGGCAGAGGAGAAGCATATTTTGTCCGCACAAACAAGACAAGAAGATACCGACTGTGATTAGGCTACTCTAGAGATCTGCAAAGCTTGAAGTTTCAGACCAAAGACCTCCTCGAACCCTTTCGCATCCAGTAACAGGCAGTGAGAATCAGTCAGCTATGAGCTTGATCTTGAAGGCTTCGGCTACATTTTAATTGATCTTGATATGTGCCGAATTTATGAGGCTAAGATGTTGGCTGTTCTATGATGCCGGTATGTTCCATTTAAGGGCATCTTCGTTTCTCGAGTCACGCCAGGAGGTCCTGCAGAAAAGTCTGGTCTGCGTGTAGGAGACAAAATTCTACAAGTAAATGGATATGACATGACCATGGCAACGCAAAAGCAAGCGAAAAAATACTTAACGAAAAATCAGCGTATCATTCGCATCAAAGTTACAAGGACAAATTTGATGCCGGATGAAAATGTGGCAACTGCAATTCCAGAGTCTCTTGAGCGACCTAACAAACCACACTCTGAATATGTTTAAGCTATTTATACGTATTTTTTGTTTGGTCGCCAGTTTATCCACCTGGAAATTTCAGCCCTCTGTGCATGAAGAGGAATGCACTTTCTATGACAGTCAATGAAATTTTTTTTATATCACGCCAAATTTTATAGAATGCTTTTGGTACATAATGAAATTTTCTGTGTTGGCCGATCATGTGAACATATATCAGCTCTTTACTTAAATTATGTTAGTCTTAGACGTTCATCATTTAGCAATTGAAATCGTCATGGTGCTTACTCTACTTTTGTTCTCAGTATTATATCTTTTCTTCGAGGACCTGTGTTTGCAGTGCTATACCTGTCGGAATTCGCCGACTAGGTAAACGGTGCTTGTGCTGTGAGTATTGCAGAGTGTCTGCGACATACTATGGATCAATACAATTCCGGTAACAGTCTAGACTTGTACGCTGCTGGTACCCGCAGTATTTGTAATGGCGGAATGTTAGCCCGAATAACCATCACACGAGTTTTTATTTGTCATTAACGCATGCGCGGACGGACGCTTTCTTCGTAAATGCCTTTGCCGACATCCTCCGCGGGGTCGTGTAGAATTCATATATTTTTCCTTTAGTAGTTATTCATGTAGAAAATTGGCTTTGCAATAGAATCAACATATTATGCGACAAACGAGGCGTAATTAGTTTTGAGTGCCACAAAACAAGGACCAACTGAACTGCGGACTTCGCGATGCTAAAGAGCGAACTAGCTGACAACAAAAATTGTCGGAGAGTCGCCTGAACTTTGTCGGGTCTTAGTTCGCTCATTGCCGCATTTATTATACCGTTATCTGACTACAAACCGTTCCATAACCTTGTCAGTAACTCATCTCAAATGTTCACGAGGTCCATTAGTCCGCAGCTGTCCTCCGTTTAGTATGGCCCTTGCCATTATTGATCGTCTCAATCCTTGCTCGACATGAGGCGTTCCAAGGTATAATCAAGTCAAATTCGTATCGTGTTTTCACTGTTTAACTTGTATTTAATAATTAGACCGTATCATCTCGAAGCTATCTGTATTCATGTCCTACAAAAATTTAGTAGTGAGAAGACCATGCTTTTTTTTATTGTATCTTAAGGAAGAAAGCGCCACAGGCTAAATGCCGCACATGACTCGGAAATACGTTGAGTTTCAATACTTTCTGTCCATGCACATAATCTGTAAGAAACAAGATCAGACGATCAGACGAGGGGTAAAGTTTAGAGTAGACGTCAGTCAGCCTATTGTGTTAAATCAACATGCTATACGCTAGTGTGTATCTGTGTTTGAAAGAGTTACTTTTTGTACGCGCCATGTTTGCGTATTCACCCGTGCAGAACTATTTTGGTCTGTCGCTCGCGCCAATTCAGGTCGTATTGTTTTTCAGAATTGCGACAAGAATAATCAATACGTGAGTATTCTATTTTCATGCAGGTTCTGAACGTAGGCTTGTGCACGACTCTGCCGAAGTATGAAGCCTGGGATAACGAGGAGTTTGTGGAAAGGGGTCGACGTCATAGGTAGACTGGCATTTAGTTGCTGCAGGAAGTGTATAATTCAATGGACTGTTTTTTGGACTTTCAGTTCGCCCGCACTCCACCAAGGTGCTGTTTGAGGACAAATCGAACCTCAAGGCCAAATATGACGCCGCCATTGTTGGGGCAGGGCATAACGGATTAATAGCGGTAGGTGGATGTAGTAGGCCTGTAAAGCTTCTTAACACCACTTTTTCGAATTTTAGCGTAGTACTACACCCTTCGCATTTCGTATGCCTGGATGACTACTTATATTAGGAATAGGCTCACGCTTGACCATGGCCTACTAAAATATTTTAGTAGGCCATGGCTTGACCTGTTATCATATCGTCGCTTTTCGCTAATCTTTTGGCCTGTTTTGTCCTACTGTCGACCAGACGTATACTCATAGCTATGTAACGAAGGGTTGATTACATTGACACCTAACGGTAAAGTTCCGTTACAGCTAGATGTAATTGCGCTATAGGCTATATAGCACAAAATTTAACGTTGCTTGATCGCGTATTCGTAATCTCGCTTTATCAATGCGTTTTGCACCCACTCGGCACACCTAGGCCTATAAGCTAAACGTGGCGACAGACGAACTAACCGTGGGCCAACATTAATATTATTGCAGAGTTTTAGGTTTGCTATGACTCCCTTCCGCATAACGTAGGATGCGTAGGTTGGACTCTGTGTGCACATAACATATATTATCCGATATCCGCAGACACTACTTTACGGCATACACATGCGTCCGAACATAGAGATATCATGGTCGCTCTTCTACAGCGACGACGACTAACCTGCAGTACTCCCTCACCAACTAGTGGTGATGTTTTGTAGGCAGCGTACCTGGCACGGCGTGGAATGAATGTTGGTGTCTTCGAAAAACGAAACCTTATTGGAGGGGCTGCTGTAACAGAAGAAATCATCCCCGGATATAAATTTTCAAGAGCTTCCTATGTTCTAAGTCTTCTAAGACCGTTAATCATAAAAGAACTGGAGCTGGAGGTAATGGGGCGGTCACGTTATACTTAAAGTATTGGAACTAGTTGAATTAGGATTGGATTATTTCACAGAAACACGGACTCAAAATATTTGAGAGAACAGTGAGCGCTTTCACTCCATTGCTATCAGATAATGTTACTTCATCGCTTCCGAAGTCGCTCTGTCTTTTCCCCGACGAACGACGAACCTACCAAGAAATTTCAAAATTTTCAAAAGCCGATGCCAAGGTACGAAATATACCCATCCTCTAACGAATGACATGGTACTCGCGTCCTGGACGGAAGACGCGTATTTTCGGGTTGTGTAATGGCATGGCGACTTGCATTCGAATTTTACAAATACGTATGAACTTATCTGCTTATCTAGGATGTATTGTACAACATTTACTCACTTATGACATTTTCGCACTTAATTGACTATCCTTACTCTAGAGTTTAATCGATCGACGCCGATATTCCTGATTATTCTATGAGTATCGGCTTCGATATCAACCGGTAATAATCAACCAGAAGCCCATGATTGACCGATTTATAATCGAGGCCGGTGTTCATGGCTTTTCCATAAATCGAGGTCATTAGTCAGGCGTGTAGGGCTGGTGGATTGTCGTGGTGATCTTGAAAAATCAATATATCGGTCTATCTCTACCTTACTCCTTCACTTCTTGTAGGGCATAATGTAAATCTTTGTCTGTCTTAGAACTTCCTGCGCTCGGTCTCAAGTCGTGCGTCTCTAAATCCTTCCGCCCGCACCGATCGCGCGATTATTGCCTTTGCAATTGATTGAATTAAGAGAATCTATGGTCAACGCCCTGAACGTACAAAGACTGAAGATATCGCTGTTCAAGTTCGTGTGCACTTGTGTGTCGTACATCCCCTGTTATTCAGTAATAGGCTAATTGGTATTGAATCAGCCTTGTTTCAGGCATTTCCGTTATACGAGAAGTACATATTAGATATGGTAAACGCGATGGAGCCTTTGCTCGATAATCCCACGCCGGTGTTTAAAGAAGGATTGTTGCAAGCTTTACGCACTGGTGGTCCTCTCATGAAATCAAGTGAGTCGTATGTGTATCCCATGCTTACGGAGCCCCAGTTGTCAATTTACGCATTCTGTCTTTAGTGAGAAACTTGAACGACCTGGCGGATTTCTATAGCTTTGTCACTTCACCAATTACAAAGGTATAGAAAATTGACAGATTGTTAATTCGCCATGTTCAGCACGGAGTAACTTACCTCATTTATATAGACCTTAGACGCATGGTTCGAGACTGATGTGCTGAAAGCAACTTTGGCAACTGACGCTGTGATAGGAGCGATGGTGAGCCCTAGAACTCCCGGAAGCAGGTAACCTCTTTCTATTTAGTGTAATATATGCACTGCTGGCATAATCTACTGTTCTTCTTATATTTGCAGTTATGTACTTCTGCACCATATGCTCGGCGAAGTGAATGGGATAAAAGGAGCTTGGGGTTTCGTGGAGGGCGGAATGGGCGCGGTCTCTTCCGCCATTGCAAAATCTGCCGTTGAGCACGGAGTTCAGATATTCGTGAACAAAGTAATAATACATGTGACCAATTCGTAGGAAAAAAATATTTGCTTAATTGTCTGAAAATATTTCCAGAGCGTCAAGCAAATCACTTCGTCCTCATCAGGAACACAATTCGGTATCGTGTTCGAAGACGGAAGTGAAGTCGAAACTGCCTCCGTGCTGTCCAATGCAACTCCGGAGGTAACATTCAAGAGAATTTTCAAGGATTCGTTCAACCAACTGCCGAAGGAGTACCGCAATCAGATATCAAGCATCGACTACACGTCTCCTGTCACCAAAATAAACGGTGATGCCGTGAAACGTGAATTGAATCGAAATCGATGAAATTAATATCTACATGATTTCAGTTGCGGTCGACAGAATCCCGCGTTTTCTTGCTCTCGGAAACGATACCTCTGATGTTCCAAATGAATTGAGAGGCACAATACACCTGAATTGTGAAGATACGGAATGCGTTCACGATGCGTACGTTGATGCCGAACTCGGCCGACCTTCGAAACGGTAAGGCTGCAGGCGCACGAAGATGTTCGAGTTCGATATTCTATTTATCGTGAATTACCGACTTCATCATGGTCCGGTCGATGTGGTTGAAATATTGCCATTTCGGTATTCGTCGGTGGTAAATGTCCGTTCGTTTATTCGCCATTTGATCTATAACTTATCACTACTTGGAAATTTTTTAAGCGCAATCGTATAGTAAGTATCGGTGAGAATGAATACTTCCAAAGAGTGTATTTTACATAATTTCCGTCCTTCACTCAAGGTAGACCCTCTTCGTTCTCGCCTTGACTTTTGCGTACATCAAGGACCTTCCTATACCATGATATAGAATCTATAATATAGAATAGAGGCCACTTTTGATGCGAGGCGTTCCCTTTTTAACAGGCCAATGATCGAAATGTGTATTCCGTCGACAGTAGATCGAACACTGGCGCCAAGCGGACATCACGTTCTTTCTTTGTTCACTCAGTACACTCCTTATTACTTGAACGGAAATGAAGAGTGGACTGATCAAGACAAGGATAATTACAGAGATACAAGTAATACACAACCCGTTCTCAGCCTAGGAAGTAATAAAGCATTACCGGATGCATTGGTGCGAGGTGACAGCCTAGACATGACGAGTCATCATACGGCAAAATAGCATTGCGACGTTTATTTATGATATCGTAAACAACACCCAGCGACTCATACAGCAAGCAAAATATCAGCCATTCGATCGACAACGATGAATCAGTCATTTCACAATCGCGACACTAATGGCTATTGTATTAGCATGGCCAAAAGTAGCATGGTATTAGTTATTTGGGTCTCCAAAATTGCTGGGGCAACGCTGTCGACGGATACGATGTCGAAATATCCATTCATCATTCCATACACGTCGCATCGAGACTACCTCAGCATATAGTCTAGCGATAGGCATAGATAGTGCGATATTATAAAAGGATCTATCTGTTCCGTGCTTATCAGTAAAATACATAAAGACAGGGCATCGATTTTAGTGATTTCAATATATTTCCAGTTTTCCGCTGCATTGAAGATTACGCTCCTGGATTCACGGACAGCGTAGTTGGCTGTGACTTATTAACGCCGATGGATTTGGATAAGATATTCGGCTTAACCGGAGGAGTATGGCCTTACTTATGTCTGTTTATAGTAACTTATTAATTGTCGTTTGAATGAAATTTTTTATAGAATATATTCCATGGCGCGATTAGTCTGGATCAACTATTTCTTTCCCGTCCGACACCTTACATGGCTTCTCAACGCACACCGATGCCTGGACTTTATCTATGTGGAAGTGGTACACATCCTGGTAGGTTAGCTTAACGATTACTACCAAGTTTTCATTACCCTTTAGATCTTTTACCTTTTAACGTCCACAGGCTTTCTTATATGAGCTGTACGTTATTCCAATATAGTTATACCTGTCCACGGTCATTTCATATACTACGCCTATATTGGTATTTTAGGAGGCGGCGTTATGGGTTCTTGTGGAAGGCTTGCAGCCCGTGCTCTTCTAGAAGATCGTAAGAAACTGCGGATATAGTGACCCGGCAAGATTGGACTAAAACGCTGCAGAGTACCGATATGGGAGGACACGTAACGTGAACGCAGTATTCAATAGGCGTTATCTTCCGATAATTTGTGAACTTTGAATACATATCACCGTTTCCAGCAAACATGGAATTTTATATAGACTGAGAGCACATTCGATATCTATACCGCTGTTATAGTAGCCTGGAGTAAATTTTAGTCAATGCGCACAAACCGCTGAGAACCGCTCGAATAGCGAAAGCTTCGCCAGAATTTCGACTTTCCCAAACCTTAGACAGTCGCCTGCTGTGCATTGGCCGCTCTAGCCCCAGAAAAGCCAATACTTGTTGGAAGATAGACTAATTCTTTTCGGGTACACGACTCGGTTATGGCAACAGGCCTATGCTTTGACCGCCGGGTGCAAAGAAGATGGGGTGCTCCCGACCTCGTAGAATCGCCGCTCCGTAGTCCGCGCGTTATAAGCTACCCATAGGCGGTGTCAACTTTTGCCTGCTCGTGTCAGATTGAGTGTTTTCTATAGAGTGAATCGCAAAAACACATAGATATAGAAAATACGTCCTTTATGCAATCAGCCCAATCGGTTGAACAAAACGAGCGCTTTCTGTTAATGCGCAATCGAGAGCCTGCTGTAGCTTAACCTGTCAGAGCAGATAACATGTAGGAAAAGGCGTACGTAATTCCGTCACAAAAGATAGACTACATGTTTCATTGAGTTTGACAATTGATAATATCCAGAGAAGAAACAACTTAATCGCCTGCTTTGACGTCGTTATAACGTTATGCCGTACATTTTTGAATGCCAGTGAAAATAGCGGTTAGTGCGTGATGAACTTGACATTTGACGTCTAGTTACATAACGAGGTGACGAAGAGTAACTTCATACAATGCGATCGTATTAGCAGCGCGAGGTTGCGTGCAAGACGTTAAGTTTCAGCGTATTGGAATTGGATTTACGCCTGACTTGACCTTCAGGTATTTTCTAGTTCTTTTCGAAACGTCCCTCCGAAGGGACCCACATTCGTTCTGGGCGCTAAGAGACTAATTTGAGTAATGGAGTCTTATGAAGCGATGGAAAGGTACCAGGTGAGAATAGCGACATCACTTGATGCTGGGCTAAATCGCCATATGGTAAAGGGAGACCTTTCTTTAAAGGAGTTGCTAAGAAAGTTTGATAGAAACAGTGAAGACAGGTTGGAACTTGAAAATGAAAGGAACGAGATACTCAACCAAAAATCGGTAGCGGTTCGGGAGAAGTGGTTGCGGCAACTCGGCAAATGTGCACGCGGAAATAACAGGTTGGAGCAGAAATTCGCGACTGAATCAATTCAGGAGACTATTGATTTGTGCCATCAGCATCTGCAAGGCCTTGAAAACGACTTAACAAGGTATTACATCTTAGTATTTGCGACACCTTTGCCGTGTGTTTACAATAGATGTTAAAATTAAAGGTCATATACTACGTTCGTACCGTAGGGCGAAACCGTTTACGTTTGGTGATAGCCCTAGGCACGATTTTGCAGAAATATGAATAGACACTATTTGTATAGCATCTTCGAGAAGTTTACGCTTCTAAATGTCTTCTGAACAATACGTAAGTCATAAGGTGGCACGCGTACACGAAACTGGTAAGACGGCGGTCACACGTATCCTAAGGCATAACATATAGCAATTTTCTTCGGCGTGCAGTATCATACATTTCTATGCAGCCCACTTGCCCAGCGTAAATCTTTTCAAAAGCCAATAATATGCTTCAGATGTATTATAACCGGTATTTCAGCAAGCTTTACATGATTGTAGGTTGGAGGACAATAGAAAGAAACTATTATTGGAATTAGAAGACTTGAAGAGCAAATCAAACTGCGACTTCACAACTACCGATATCAGTAAGAATTAGCTTCATCATTTTACAATATACATCTTTGCTGCCTAGATGAGGCAATAGATAATAGCAACCACAGTTGGTTGCGACAATCCCATTACAAACACCAAATCGATAACAAAGTACTCAACCATAGGCTACCAAAACCCTTGTTCGTTCAGATACTGGGAATTCCACATGGCTAACCCATAATAATTGATCACAGAGATGAAGCAACATAGTTATGTCAGTCTTGACCACTAGCCTTTATGAGAGTACAATAACTTGAGATGAAATCAATAACACAGCTACTTCATATAAACCGTGTGCAAAATCACCTGCCGCTAGGTGACATTCTAGTGCCTTGTGAACTCGTATGTGGTGGCGTTATCATACCCATAACCTGGCCGAAATTTACAGAATAAGTTCAAGTGGTGGGAAGCTCGTTCACTTTGGATTGTAGTAGAACATAATTTGAAAAATTATTTCGAGTCTCAAATAGGTATGGTATATAAAATGCTCTCAGTAATCTATTATTTGAACGAGAAGCATCCAAAAAGCTGATAGATTTAATTGCTTTCCACTTAGTTTTATCACTGGCATAATTGGGTTCATATTTGCTAGAGTTACCAGGAATAGATAAGTCCACTAAGAAATGACAAGTATTAATATCAACATATCTGGAAACCTCTTCAAGATTTGCATCATTCATGTCGGAAGGGATACGTCTAGTACCATCGGGCGGCGGTTCTGAAAATTGGCCGGGCAGCTGTCCCCGAAAATCTGACTTGATAAACTTCATTGAGAAATTTGCTGGTAAAAAGAAGCTGGATGGATATCGATACCATTCTTTGCCAACACACACACGCACATCAGTCCCACCATCACCTAGGTCTTCAGACACTTTCAAAAGACTAGGGTAAATTTCTAATGGAGCATGATAACCTTGGAACAGTGCAAACACTCTAGATATTGACAGTATAACATAAACTGCCAGTACGGATATCGAAATCCATCTAAAATCCACAATTTTATGCCATTTAAATACGACACAATATAATTTCTGGACGGTTGCAATTGCCATGGCTGCACAGAAGCATATGAGTGGATAAATCGGAAACAAAAATCTTTCCTCTTTGTGAGGTTGGGAAAAGAATATACCGATCCAAATGTACAGTGGGGTCAAGAAAAGAATAAACAGTACATGGGGTGGTTTATAACCAGCGACCTTCAAAGATATTGTCATTTCTGACAACACTACTATTGGGGCACAAAATATTGCAAGAACGAATGCAACGTTGAAATTTAAACAGCCATTGATGAAATAGAAGGATAGAGGCTCCACTCCATAAATATCAGGGCCATGTTCAGTGAATACATTGTACAGAAAAATATTTAGAGATGCTATTACTGGCTTGCCATAATAGTATGAATCTATCAGCATGGAGGGCAATAAAAACACGGCAATAGCAATTATGCACCATTTTAAAAACTGGGAATAGTTCTTCCTTCTCAGTAAGATATCAACAGCCAAGGGAATTCCCAAAGCAGCTGAAAACGGCCAGCCTATGATAGCCCCTGCAGCAACTGATAAAACAGCAAATTTTAAGTAACCCTGCATCCAAAATCCAAATGACAAATATGTCGTATACATGCAAAATGTGCTAGGCAAAAACGCAGTTGCAGATATGAACATTCCTGAACCAAAAGTCAGAAATACTAGCACCATTCTAGCAACATTATTCCCAAACATTAGAGCGACGCCAGTGTAGAACTGAACTTGGCACAATGAGCAAATGAATGCCAACACTGCTCTGATGAAGTAAAATACAAGCAGCTTGTTGGAGTTGAACATATTCAGAAATGGCCATGTAAATATTGAATGCAATCTAATATACGCCCATGAACGAATAGCGTACGCCGGTGAATACTCCCAGGTTTGAAATCCATCTCCATAAAATATGTAATGCAATGGCTCCCAATAATTGTATGTCTCGTCACAGTCTGATATATTACTGAGAAGTGCTGAAGCCATATTTGCAGACATGAGGAGTTTGAAAGCAGTCGTGGCCTCTGGAAGCCACACTTTACTAACCAAGGCCTTCTTCTCAGTCTTAGACAGCGGATTTTTGTCTTCAGATGGAGGGTTATTGTCATCTTCCTGCGGTGCAGTTTTCATGTAAATGTTCTTCCTGACCTTCATACTGGAGAACAGCACCAGCTAGGCAGTACACGGGCTCAAATTGTCTAGGTATCTGTTAACGCATTCGTAACTATTTAAAGTGCACAAAAATAGTTGACGGCACAACCCAGGCAATATCCACTAGGCCTGCACACATGCTCAAACTTCAAAAGCGGCTACGCGTGTGGCGCGAGAGGTGAAACTACGCCCCACAAAAATGTGATCCATTTTTCTTTGGTCGATGCGATATCACACCTAAACGTGTTGCAGAAACTGTCAAATTCCCCACACTACCACATCCTCTTGTGTAGCAAAATACGTGCAAATAGTGTGGTTTTACACCAACACGCTCTTTCCCTTCGTCTATCGGGTCTTCCGCCTATGCACTTTGTCCAGGAGTCTGGACCAAACACCAAATTACATGTCCAAAGCTGGGCTTAGGCCCGACTGAGAGACTTTGGCTTAGGCTGAAATCTCTCTTTAGCGAACTTTGGCGCTTGACCTGCCACAAATATAAATTTACGGATGATTGGCCATGCGCTATATGCTTGATTGACGACACCTACTACTACATACAGCCTATGATTTGATTTCGGTCGACTAGATGCTTCTTTCAAAGTTCCATAAATTATTCAAAAGGCGCAATCATGTTGTATAGTGACTAACCACTCGCGAAGCGAAGAAATTAATATCCTGTATGAAAGAGCTCTTGATCGCTAGGTGGGAGTAGCGCGCTAAGATCGTGGCCTTTCTTACGAGCACGCCGAACTATGTACTGTAGATCACCGATTAGAGATTTCTGTACATATAGATAGATTATCTGAACTCAACATCTCATGCATTTACGTTTTATAGGCCATTGTTATGAAAACTTTCTAACAGTTCATTCTGTAGTCCTATATTGTGTACCGCAACTATAACCATCTAAAATTATAGGCTACCTATATTTCGAGTTCCTTTAGTCAAGCAGTCTTACCAACATTGTTAACGTGGATGTATGCAAAAAAATCATGCTTTATAGGACGTAGGCTGTGTTTAAAATATACCCAACAAACCGACATTTTTGTTTACAAGTGTGTTGCCTGCGGCGATATTATATTTCCGATGACTACGACGCTTTTTCATCGCGACATGAGTAGGCTAAGTTAGTCTCACTCAGGTATATGTGCTGCAGACACGCAAGGATTAACCGTCTTACCTGAGAATATTGTACTTGGATATTTCAGACAATAATGTCAAGAAACCCGTAGCCCGCATTATTATCACTACGAATTCCTCACTGGGAAAGCGAAGAAGGAAATCAAGTAAAGATGAACCACTAGTAAGTAAGCCTATAGGACTAGGTGTATTGGCTGTATGGATATTATTTGCTTGCGTAATTGGTACGTTCAGTTCATTCTTATTGGGCTCATCTATAGATTTTCTCCTATCCTATGGTGTTATATCATATAGTCAGGCATAAGCGTACGATTGGCAGTGTAGCTTCAGCCTAAATCGAGGTTGTATTTGCTCACGGTCAAGTCAGTCGGTATCATTTTAGATAGCGTGAAATTATCATAGCCGGAATTTGTCGTAATTAGTCGGTGTTTGTTCTTTCCGCCATTGCTGTTGGTATAGATAGGTGTAACACATTGTTGCTTTACTTCAAGTAGCTCACGTATAGGCTTCCGTCGGTTTTTGATCCGGAAGAATTTTGGGTGTCTGCATGTACAAGACATTTAGCCCTTTTGTCACAAATTTCAAGCTGATGACGATGCCGTGATTGCACTTGCTTTTTGCATTGGTTGCACGCTTGCACCACATGGCCTACTGACGGAATGCGCCGTCGTTTCGCTGCCGCTAATGTTTTATCATGGTTAGCAAACAATCAGCGGTTTGGAAATCTGATTTCCGTTTTCTGAGTTCGCATATTTCGAAATCTGTGTAGGAATGCCAAGTCGGCAAATATTGTTAGAAGCTAAAATATTTGCTTATAAATTGAAGGACACTGTGAAGAAATAATAATCACACGGTCACCTTGATGAATGAGCCCCCTGCTTGGCAATAGACTGGTGCCTGGTTAACCCTCCTTAAGTCAAAAGTAACTGCAAGCTTATTATAGGAGATGTAAGCTTAACCTTTCGCACGATTTAGTATTCAGGATTCACTCATCGTATACCGCCGTTGTTAAGCTAGCTATAAATGGTCGAGCGTGGCGGCCATTGTGTTAATTGGCACCGCAGGATGACTGCTATTGCTCCTTGCAATTGCACTTGTGTGTAGGCCTACCCTCGCGATCCTTTCACGTGCAAATTTAACTGGAATACAGGAGATCTAGTACGCAAGTCTGGGGCTTGGAGGTCTGGGGCTGGGAGGTTTTATATTGATAAGCCTGTGACTATCCCCAATTCTTTCTTTTCAAATATGAGAGACAGCGGGAAAATCTGGTATCAGGTATCATATATCTGCCAGGTGTTAGACAGCTAGAGCCAGGCGCCAATATATAAAAAGGCCTATGCGGCGTCGCTGTAAGTGAGTTACGTCATATTTACACGCTATCTCCTTTAGATTTTGATGGTATGTTACGGCTGCGACATTGCCGTGTTTGCCGCGCGATTCATTCTTTCGTTCGATTATAAGGGCACTTATAGGGAGAATTATGGCTTATCGACGTAGCCTAGGTTTATATCACAGGGTTTTATAGCCTGATGTATAGTGGAGTGATCGATATTGAATCAAAGCGAATTGTAAATTGGGTGCAGTCTTGAAGATATCTTTCGTAGAATGCTTCATCTATTGATCACTATTTGTTAGTCAGCTCGCTATTTTAGTGGATACATATAGATAGTGTTTTGTTTCTTGATTGCAAATACGGTGGTCACACAGACCTTGAAATGAATGAAGATTGCATTTCTACCAGCGTGCGTGGGACTCATCGCAATAATGATGGTGTTGGTGAATGTGTCTGGGTAAGGATAAAATTGTTTCATAATAGTCTACGAAGCTGCTTTTGAGTCAATTTTGGAAACAGTGGACGCTGTGTATAGTTATGTGGAATTTCTATTTCATGTATCCTGCTTGTTGGTCCTGGCATAATTAAGCTAAATAAATATGCAAGGGAAAGAAACCATTTATGTGGTCTATATGACATACGTGCCATGAATATACAGGCAGTTACATTTTACATTCTGTGTTCTGTCAGGTTTACTTGTTCAATAATTCAAACATTAAACCCATGCTTCAAATTGTCGATGTGGTTGTAGGAATCTGAACTCAAGTCTAAACGTGGCGAGCCGTTTATGGTGATGTCGTTGTGGGCTTGCCTGTATTGTTCATAGGCATACGGAACGCGGAGAAATCGTGATCAACTGTGTGTTGAGAAAGGAAATTGTCTGTTATTCTAGTTGAGTGGTTCTCGTCGTTCATATTCAACTTTTTTTAATAATGGCTTGTTGTCATATTTGAAATATTCCCACATATCTTTGAACTCTCTAATCGTCGCATTTTTCAGGAATGTTATATATTTGAGAGCGTTGAGCAGCGTCTGGGTATTCCCTTCTTATGTTGAAGTGGTTACGAGCTTGTATATACAAACAAGTATTGATGCTAAGGTTATGATCAGTTGCCCTCTCAATAGAATATTTCATACCGCCAAAAGCATATAGGCCTACTGATTGCAACAATTAAAGTTTACATTTGCTTCAGCCTGTTTTAGAGTCTCTGCTGCAGACCCACATATATAAATGAAGCATGATCTTGCGAGTGCATGATTATGTTTACAGCGTTTGATTAAGCTGTTTTCAAATAGAGTGAAATCGCCACGTCTACTTAGCCACGTCTGCGTATAAAAGCGGCATGTATACAGTATGTGGAGCGTGCGTATTGCAAGCTATACGACAGCTACTCTAGCAGCTGCAGTTCATTGTAATCGGACGGTTGTCCACGTTCCCCAGTCTCTATTTCAAATATGATTTTTCGTGGGTAAGGTAACGCCTAGGTCTAAGCTATATAGAGGCCTGGTGAGTGCTAACTTTTCATGAGCGCGCGGGTCTTCTATCTCTCCATCCATTCGGTCGGCTTCAGGCCTGGAGTTTCTAACTCTGTTGTGCTTACCATAATGATCACCATAGAATAGATGATGTGGCCTTATTAAACGCTATCGTCTAGATATTATATATAGTTGGCGTCGGGTCATAGTACTCATAGACCACACCGGGTTTGAAGATTCGATAAGATATAATAATCGTTAGGAGGAGCAAATCCATCGTCGTTTGCCATTCATGTCGACAAAGAAATCATACGATCCGCATTATTCTTCACATAACATATTTTGCTACTGTGGGGCTTGATCATGTTTGCTTAACAAAGTTGGCATTGTGGCTTAGCTACAAAATGCCTATCGGTGACTAATGATAAGTCAGATCTTCACAAGATACCAAAGGTCACCTGCTGCCAGTTCGGAATCGTTATTTTCGCGGGTGATCACGATTTGCTATGAGAAACTCGATCTAAAGGAATTTACAACAGCTGTGTACGCGAGAACTGACAGAAGTGTTCCAATTCCCTTGACAGCAAATGGAACAGTTAAATATCGACAGAAAATTTGGGGGAAAGCTCTAGCACAGGTTTTCAATTCGCTCATTAATGAAACGATCCATGAAGTCCACGTGCGATCGAATCATTACGCCAATTGCGGTATGATATCACCCTTGAGTTCAGCCGGAGATGATCTAAATCTAAGATATCATCGTGCATAGATATTTGAAACGTTCGTGTACTTTATCGGCTGAGTCACGTACTGTATCTCGCGGTGTACACTACTCCAACGACGATGTAAAGTAAATCTTGAAGAAACGCTTGATCGAGCTCAGTGTTGAGTTGTTTTTAGCGTGTGGTCCCTCAGTGACGTTACCGATTTCGTTAAATCTTAGCGCAAAGATAGATCGGAAAGTGAAGCACTTTGAACAACTTTATCCTAAGGAATAGGTTAGTTATTACAACGTACTTCATATAAGCTTAGTTTAGCAGAGTTATTCAAGCAGCTCAAATCTTCGTGCTTTCAAACATAGTTTGGTCGATGCAAAGTTTAGAAACGGAAGGTCGGAAGCAATTTTTTATTTATTTTGTGAATATATCGTGCGTTGGAAGTAAACGACTATACATATCAAAGACTACGCAAAGTCTATATTGGTTCACGCCGATAACGCGCAGGTAACGGCAGTTCAGTACACATAGAAATTCATTGCTCGTGACCGCATTGTATTAAATTTTATCGTGTACTTTAATTTGGATATTCCGTCTGATGCCTTCTAACTTTAATGTGATGTTTCTGACCTACGGCTCCTTGTCAATATCGGCAGAAAATCTGCAGAAAGCGAGATCAAGATGGCATATTCTTGTTATCACATCAAGATAGTGTGTTTTGTTCAGCTCCAACATCATAATCGAAATAATTCATTTAGTTCCGTTAATCAAACGCAGAACGTCCACGCAAAGGCAATTTGGTGCACGTTGCCGCATTAGCAAATGTTCCACAGGTGGTAATCCCCTTAGGTCCTCCCGCAATTATAGCTCTTTCTCCAAGCACGCACTTGGTCAAGACGTCATTTTCACTTTCTCAATCCGAACTGTCACGCCGTATACGTATATGCCATGGTATTCGTTCTGTTGTCCCTCTTGTGAATTGGATCAATAGATATTAGATTCAACATTAAACGTAGTACGAAATCTGATGATAATGAAATAGCAATTTTTGTTGATTAGAGCCCGACTGGACTTGAGCGTCGATACGAATTGCAAAGGAAAATCGACGAAGAGCTGCGGAAACTGCAACTAGCTGAAAACATGGCGCAAGACCAAGCCACAGAAAATTTACAAATGTCAAGTGGTGTCACACTGCAAGACACCAGCTTCGGTAAGTCGAAATATTTGTCTGAGAAACCCACTATATATAACATAATACGTTACTTGCGTACACTGGCGGGGAGCCCAATTCTTGTTTTGAAAATCCTCAAATGGTGGAAGCCACAGACCAGAGTCAGTTTCTGTTGGAGAACAGTCGGTATTCTGATTCTCAACGTATCAATCTAAATCCAACTGCCATCGTGCCATGCGTCATTAGTGTTAAATGGAAGGCACAAATAGCAATATATATTCATAGATTCAATACAATGATATCTTTAGCTGCTATATATAGTTTCTGCGCTGCGAGAGCTCACAACATTACCTTACTACAGTGGTTCCCAACCAGGGAGGAATTCTGCCATTTCAAGGGAGGAATGTCAAAACTTCGATTTTAAGATAACTATTGGCTTTTGAACAGGGTGTTGCGGGTGTTTACTTCAACAATATTGGCCGGCATGGAATTGCATTTGTTCTTGTCGAAAATGTGTTGATAGCGTAGCGCAGTGGGTCGACCCGCTACTGGTCGATCTTTATTAGGGGAGGATTTTTTTTTTAAATCAGCAAAGGAGGAATGTATCAAAAAAGGTTGGGAAACACTGCCTTACTGCACTAATGTCCCTGAAGCATTAAAGTCAGTGAGTGGTACTAACTCAAATTCGGGTGCCCGTGGCCATCCACTCAAGACACAAACATCTGATTGGTTGATGGAGTGCTGATTGCTGATTGAAGGCGAGAAGCTTGGAGGGCTAAATCTGATGCAGCAGTGCAAACTGTCAGCCGTAATCCAAAATGGATTGATTCACTACTGCGTAAACAAATACTTTCGCGTAGCTCCCGTAGCCACGAAGACAATAATGTAGGCCATACAGGCATTCAGTATCATAATCCTCGCATCATATAATAACACTCCACGATATGAAGCAACAGTGCTCACCATCACATTTCATAATCGTGCACCACTTATTTTTGTATTATCAGATTTAAAGAATGACATGTACCAACAATCACAGCAACCAGTGGAATGCGATAAAGAAGTTAACGTTAACGGACTTCAACTAGACAACGTAACGAACATCAATGAAGACGACAAATCTCCTACAAAAGACACTTGTGCATTGATTATTATCAGTCAAAACGAAATGGAACACCAGCATGCTGGAACGCATCAAATCGGTGACGTAAAGGAATTCCACAAGGACAAGTCAGATAGTGGAGAGAACCACGAGCACGTCACAGTCGTAGCGAAAGATCGCGATGGCGACATTACAGACGGCGCGCCCACGCAGGAGGTTGAGTCAGATAGCATTCCTTATTCTTCGACGGTGACGTCATATATAACAACAGCAACAACCAGCACCTTATTGCAACAAGCTAATTCAACTACACATAGTAAGTTGTATTCTTTCTTATAGAGTACATGTTCTGTTTTACTGTGTATGCATATTTTATGTGCTTTGTTTGTGCTGCGCATGCATGCCTTGGAAGAGGACTGAGATAGTGGCGAACGTCTAACAATCTCATGAGTCATGACCTTTCGTCACCCAGCGAATTGACGTTACCTGGTGATATTTGGTGTTCAGTTACAGTACTTCAAAATATTTGTGTAAAATCTTTGCCATCCGGCGAACACAAGTATGGGGAGATCTTTAAACAGCAACTTTAAGAGCTGTAGTATCTCAATAACAGGTTAACCGTTACTATTTTCGATAAGAGTTGTTGACCGGACACAATTGATAACTTAAAGCAAAACACAGTAGGAATGAAATATGTATAAAGCCTTTAGAGACGAATAGAGTCCTTTCGCCTGTGGTATGAGAACGACAATTGGACGTCTTATGTAAATACTGAATTGCTTATCAGAGCAGATCAAAGTTTGTATAATGACAGTGGAATCAGTGGAGAATGCTACCAGTTGTTGTTGCTGTTGTTATCTCCAGGCAATTAGTGTGTATTAATAATCGTTTCCCTATATGCTGTATACAGTATGCAACAGTATAGTCAGGCCTGTGGCTTCGGCCAATACATGTGCTCTGGAATACGGGAACCGAAATTGTTGTTTACTGCAGTCGCATTGAACGCAGTGCTCTCCGCTCCAACCTAGGCGAATCTGACTTTCAGTTCTGATGCAATAAGGCTATCAACGCTAAGATAATGGTGCAGATAGATCAGTGGAATCCAAAGTTATAGATATACGTATGCTTGTTTGGAGTTTCCGATCTCCAATCTCACTTACAGCACTATCTCACGCATTGTTACGTTTCGCTGTTGCTACATTGTATATCTTATAATTCGAATGTCCGTAATTGTTTGAATACTGATTGGGTATTGAGTATTGACCAATATTTTGATCGGTCGCATTCCAGGTTTCAAGCTATTACTTCAGCACTGATTTAGCTGTACACTGTACTTGGCAGTAATTCTGATATATTACATGACAGTTGGACATATTACAGGCGCAGCAAGGCTCATTATTCTGTATTTTCTATGGCCCACTTGGAATTAAACCAGATCGATATCAATTTAGTTCTCATAACGTCACTGCTCTCATAGATTTTGTATTACGCCAGCGTGCCATTTACTTGCAGAGGTTCGGTCTGCTTTCATTCGCTATTCCTATTTACGGTCACACCGCGCCTTATCATCGTGAATGTCAATTGCGTTCAAGGTCTGCAAAGGTTGAAATAATTAGCCACGATACAGACAGACGCATGATGATGATCATTGCTCGGTAATTCATCCACATATAGTTGCTGCTATTTTTGGCTTGATTGTGTTCAAACGATTGGCTCAATCGGGTTGTGTGACTGTTTAATCGATGCTTGAGTTTTCGTATGAGTGCCTCTTGGGCTTTGTGCGAAGTAAACTGAAAGTTTTTGCCGTCACGCGTGATCCCTCTTCACCGAACTATGATTTACTAGGTAGATTATTGTTGTTGCCGAAAAGATGACGCGGTGAAGTTTTGATAGGGTGAATAGCAGTAACCCATTAACTGTGCGTGGCTTCCTACACTTACCAAGTCCAGACTTGCAGCAGGTTTTAAGAACTATAGCTACGGTAATACTTCACTTATTAACAAGACGGGAACAAGGTTGTTCTAATTTTGTAGGGTTGTAGCAAACACTGTGGCGCGCAATGTCAATTGCAATATGTTCCTCCTCATTACTTGCTCAAGCATTATTTATTGCCAAGTTTCAGCGATTATACTTTAAATAGAAGTGCAACTGCTTTGCCAACGGTGGCATGTATAAACTTTCACCTTCACCGCTGACATGCCAACACCCCGTACATTTTTCTATGCCAACGCATATTATATACACATATTGTAATTGCAACTGTCGTGGCATACAACAGTTACATATTTCTTTGAGAGCTTGAGCTTGAGCTTGTCGTTTGATTGTGCTATAGATCTCGATGCGTTTTCGGTGTTATTGGTGTGATGCATTTATCTGTAACGCTGGCGAAGTTGACCTGACCTTGCAGTGATGGATTTACATTCTTGATACTTCACCCGTGGTACTGTGTAGTGAAAAGGAATGTCTGTTATCTTGAAGCGTGTCTTATCAATAAATCGGAAGTCTGCATTGATAACAACGTCGCGTTTCTCATCGCAAGATAGCAAACATTAATACCAAGTTTCTAGTCGTTGCATATCCGTCCGTTGCTACGTCTATTCTTTGTGCAACTTACAATACGCATGTGATATCGAGCATACCCGAATTGTAACGTGGCGTGATGTACTATAACGAATAAACGTGTGATGGGCCACAATATATTCTTTTGGATCCCTTATGTTGGGAGTGCAGACCGTTGTGTAGGTATATTATAAACCCATGACCTGCGCTATTGCGAATCGCGACGGAGTCCATTATTTCTGTTGATACACTTTCATTATCTTTAGACAACGATGAACCTTTACCCAGTGACGAAATAGTATCCGAGCTGTCACAAAACATGGAAAAAGTAACAATAGAACAAACAGAATCTTCAGAAAACACCGCGATTGACGAAACGCCTTTGACCGATTTCAATGCGGAAGAGGCGTCTGAAAGAGACCAAGATTCTGATGTCGTACAAGGCACCAGCGTTGACCCCGAATCTCACGCTGCTTTGAAGGATGTAAAGGTCACAAGTGACATCGAAGTCAACATGCCTGTCGAAGTGGAAGATCAGCCCACGAGTAACGAAAAACTTGTGGACATTGAACAACATGCTACTACAAGTCTACTCGACGCAAATCAACAGGAACGTTTGGTAGAAGTAGAAAACCACTCCATAAGTAAGGACGAACTTGTGGAAGTTGAACAAAATGTTTCTGCAAGTCTACTTGATATAAATCAACAGGAAAGTTTGGTAGAAGTAAAAGATCAGTCTATACGCAAGGAAGAACTTGTGAAAGTTGAACAAATTCCAGCTGCAATTCTAATCGACATAGATCAACAAGGCGAATTGAATGAAGCCGTCAATATAAATTTCGTTACTAATTTGAGCGAAGAAGTCGTAAACACACCTCCTCCCTCACCTGTTAAATCTTTTGCCGACGTAGAAGCATCAGAATCTGAACTAGGAACAACGGAAAGCAGTCAAACAATGGAAGACAAAGCAAGTTCAGACGACGAAGACTACTCAGGCTGTGATATCGACATGGGTGGAGCTTCGTCCTACCGTGAGCAAATCAGCGTGGCGGAAGATATCCCTCCAGCAAATTATGAGGTCACTGAAGCATGCGATGACGACAACAATCCCATTTTTGTTGACGTTAAATACTCAGTGGGAGAACAAATCAATATCGTTTCTCACGATAATGACGTGTTAGATATACCCTCTCCAACTATTGGCATTCCTGACGAAGCTTCGGCTCCATGGGATAGTAGCGGCCAAATTTTAGAAAATACTGCCTCAGCTACCAACGAATCTATTCCGTCAAATAAGGCAGATAGTGACAGTCGGAGCGCTCACTCTAGCATAAGCGATGATGACGTACACACCAAAGCGGTTGCTGAGCAGACTGTATCCAATGCAATCCACGCGGCTTACGAGATATACGCATTGAAACAGGACAATCATTCAGATCCTGACACAAACGAAGTGACAGACAATTCCGACACTCAAGACTCTACGCACGATATAGAAAAGCGTGAAGATGCAATTACAGTTGATTATACGAGCGTAGGGATCAACGCCGCCGAATCATTCCTGTCGTACTCTGGCTACGAGGGCGTTGAATCTGACAGTTCGAAATTGGTGATTACAACTTCGCACCACCAAGATGGTCATTCGGGGCAAGGAACGGATGCTGATGCCGAAAATGGTGAGTCTGGCAGCCGTCATGACGAAACTGAAGACAACATCGAGCAAAGCTCATCCGCTGTCATAAACGAGGACCAAATCAGCAGCGACTTATCGCCTGCAGATTCGCCGCCTGCAACAAAAGATTTATCGCAAACAAGTGATATTATTGAGAAAGTTATTGAGGATACCATTACTACCCCGAAAACAGTGAATGTAACTGATACAGCTACTGAAAGTCAGGATACAAGTGAACACGACGCAAATATCGTGGAAGAAGCAAAGTCAACTGCCTCGAACGATATGACTAACGAGCAAGAACAAACTACCATCAGGTATGCCTTTTTAGATCTAATGGTGTTACGATAACTATGACTACGTCATAACTCGATACTTCCTCCCCTCTGCACTACCAATACCTGACGTTCAATAGACTACATTTGATGCCTAATGCCGTTCCTGGGTGTTAGCATTTCGCTGGAAGTTAGAAGTTACCCTGCAACGATGAGTCTGCGAGTCTGACGGGCACTCTGCCCCCATATTTGATCCACTTAGCTTAGGAGCATGGGTTATGTTGATATATGGGAATATTGCGGATCATAAAGAAATGTTGCTTAATGAAATCATTCAGATAAACGTCGGTCATTTTCGATTCATTTCCATTGGCATATTCGCCGCTCAGTTCGCCGAACGGTTTGATTGTCCGCCTTCTAGTTTGGAGGTCCTGGGTTCGATTCCCGACCGAGTCAAACCAAAGACATTTCAATTGGTATGCGCTACGCCTCTGCTTACGCATAAAAAGCATCGACCTATAGCGTACATGACCTTAATAATGGAAAAACGCCATAAATCCAAAACATCAACGACAGCAGTACTGGCATATAATTGCTAATGAAAAACTCGTGCGTTCATTGAGCGATTGTTGTTGCGAAACCTGCTCCGACGCAATTACTCATATAATATGAACAAGGTTGTCCATCAGCGTAGGCCCATTCATGAGATTATGCATAGAAATCTGTACAGCTGTGCGCTTCCTCGGATTTTCGATCGATAAATCGATCCTTTCTTGCTATCATGCAGAATCAAGTGTTTCTACAACCCACAATTTGATCTATCCTATAGTTTTATAAACATTATGCAGCGAGGGTGTGAATACATCGAATAAAATATAGTCTACTTCATCACCGAAACTCTGTCTAACTGTCAGTGCAAATGCACAACAAATTTGATCGCCAGTAACACTTGAGTCAGAAATTGCGTGTGTAGTGCGAACAAAGCAGTTAAAACATTCCCATTTCCTGTTCCTAAATCACCTGTGACTGACATATGCTTACGTTACGAAACAGAAATGCGCCCGACAAGATTACATACAATCCTGCGTTCAGTCAGCGTAACACAGAAGCCGCGAAATGGTTTGGGCAGCCTACGTCAGAAAATAAAATATGGATGAAGCCATCTGGGAGACCCGACGCGAGCGCAGAAATGTAAGTGAAAATCAAATCGTTGTATCGTAAATTTGATCTGTAGCAACAAATCGATTTTGGCTCGAACTGTTTCTTTTGCGATACTGTCCAAAAATATACAGATTTTAGTCTTGCACCAATCTTCAGGCTTTTGACACTGTCCAATGGACGGCACGCCCGAGCTGATCACGGGGATTGCTTTAGCATGTGCACTGCATCTGGCGCAGACGCTCTTGCAAAGTCACCATTCGCTGTGGCGACCCCGATTATGAATTGCATGTAAGCAGAAGGGTGAACAACGTAGGCGTTGGATTATCCGAAAGCCGTATCAACCTTTGAAAATCAATGATTTCGACTAAGGCTAGATTACGTAGGTACCGAAGGCTAGACCCCATTGGGGACAAAGAGTTGTTGCTGGATATTGAATATCATCACAACGAAACCCCTTTTCAGCCCCAATGTATGTTTCTTTGTAGCGTTTCACGTATTTGTTGAATCTCCTTTGTTATTTACCGCTTTTAAAAAATGTTATAGCCGTAGATTTACTGCTCTGACTGCATTCTGGTTAGAATAGGAGGAAACACAGTTGTTTATCGCAATTTGCGTGATATTTCCGTATTACATCACTAACCTATAGGTACTATTAGACACATAACAAAACGCAAAATCAGTGAAAGAACAGTTTTATGGCGCAACCTTAACGTTAGTATATCATGCAAACGTATTTGACGCTTTGTGTAAGGATGGTACTATCGACTATATAACGTTTTGAGTCACAAGGGTGTCTTCATAATCTTCAAAGGGATTGGTAGAGATCGACAGCTTCCCTCAGGGCGAATTTAGGCAGATCGTAAAGAAATTTTAGCGATACAGCGATATAGTAAAGGTTATCTTGAAGATCAAAGTAGTAAAGCAGTAAAAAAATTGCGCTGTCGTTGCAAATCATCGGTAAGTGTTCCGTCTACTGAAGCGCCGTAGCCTACTTGATATATTCTTTCTCGAAGTATATCAGGTTGGTATTTAAGTTTGGTCGTGTGCACAATTTTATACTATAGCTGTCGTGCATCGTTTTATCGACCGTCGTAATTTCACACCATTTCAATCACATAGTGAAGTGCGCTTGGATGAGGAATTTAAGCCAATTTCAATTAAAAATTTGAACCTAAAAAATCAATAACAATATAATGATAATTATCATTAGTCTGGAATAGCTACCGTCGTATTGTCAAGCTATATATAAGCTATGTATATATCTTTAATGCTCTGTTCCATATGATAAAGTCTGATGCTATTGGCGCTAGGGGAATATGATATGGCTGGAATGGGTGAATTTATAGATTAGTCAGTGTAAGTTAATTATCGGGATTACAGGGTCCCATTTGCTCTTGGCGCTAGCGCGTTGTGCTTCTCAATATTGACGGGACGAGATGAGCAAGCTCTCCTTAGGCTCAATTGCCTAAGCTATAGACTAGGCATTGTTGTGTTTTCGCCACTGGTAATTATCTATAAATCGGACTGGACGAGCTCTTTTGTTTAGGGAAAGGAAACGACTTATCAAGGCAATGACGAGGAGGAATAATCCTAACCTTGTTCCTAAATGGGAACCACCCAAGGTAAAAGACTTTACTGAGGATCTCGATGAGAAACACAAGGAAAGCCTGAAAAAGTAAGTAAATTGTGTATTAGTATCGTTGGTATCGTTGGTATCGTTGGTTGGTAGTATCGTTGGTATCGTTGCTATGTTATGAAATATATCGACTTATATCTATTAACTTATATGTACAAACTCGTAAGTACACCACTTACATCAATTATAAGCATCCATCGACGCAACAGACCAGTTATCGCAGGTTGTTAATATGTTTATACACAAAATACTTGTGCTACAGATACGAGGAGCGCCGACGTGGTCGAACTACCACACCCGGATTCAAGGAAGGCGCTTCAGAAACTGAATTAGTTCCTGCGGAGGAATCAGCTGCATCGACCAAAGAGGTGAGTGCGAGTAGCAGAATCGGGTCCATTTGAACTTACATTAAGAATGGCGGGCGTTACATAAGTTAATCGAAAAATCAGAGTGTATGTAGATTGTGTGGGCTGTTTATTGTTACTTCGCCCCTAAGACTGTAACTTTTACAAGCAATTGACAAAGCTAAATTGCTTTTCACTTCAATGTGATTGATTCGGCGTCTATTTTAATTAACGTATTTGAAATACCTGTGTTCCTCGCACGCTGGCAATTTGCCTTTCACGCGCATGCGATCTAGTTATCCGTCGTACTCGCGTGAACACATCATCTGTCTTGGCAATGTCTGTGGGATGTTGGCAGATGATTGGTTGCGTATACCCGGCAGTATTGTAGAGCTAGATACATATGTAGCCATCGATCTTGCAGTGATTATATTCATTTGATTTAGAGACAATTCGCTCTGGTGAAATCCTATAGGTTCAGATGTTATTACATGTCTATTGTGTGGTTAAATAGATTTGATTACAGTGCTACCCGATGTTGCTTACAATGACAGTATTCCGACTCATGACATTTTTTGGCTACTGTGTTCATTTAATTTCAGCTGCCACGCGAGAACATTGTCGTTGAATCCGTGGTACACAGCAGAGACGCCATTAGCGTTTGGGAATCTCGATTAAGCGAAAAACAGCATAAAGAAAAGTTGGAAAAGCAACGATTATCTGTCGGAAAGCTAAACAAGTATGTTATATAATTTCTTGATATGAATCGGGGCATTATGACTAGATTCGCAATGGTAGTATCAGTACATTGTCTGCGCATTCAATTTGATTTTTGCAATTTTCCGGTTGTAGGCTATGAGCCATATCATGTCCAATTCAATGTGTGACCATCCAAATCCAAAATGATGCGCTAACAACATACATGATTGCCGAGGAAAGTCTTGTCGAACCAATAACAATGGAATTGATTCGAAATCTGCGAAATATTGATTGAAAATATGTAGGCATCTTCTTAAAAAACGCCTGCTCCACCGACATTGAGCGAAATTGGGTGGAAATTATAGTGGGCCTGTCTGGGACGCGGGAAAATTGCGATACCCTTGTTGTAGGAACCGTTGATTAACAAAATATCGAACGAGTTTCAAGTTTAATGCTGCGGATGTATTCGATCCCACAATGGCCTAACTTGACTGGCGCCCCAACTTCCCACTTGTGCAGTTGATTACGTAATTGGTTTGAATAGGGGAAGGCCGCGAGCCACGTCAGAAATTGTGACATCCGCGCAAGATTCTTTGCCAACTACCACAATTTCAACGGATGCCGCTCTACCGTCTTCGGAACATATAGAGCGAGAGTCGGTCGATATATCAAAAGTGCGCAACAGGTTTGTAAATTAAGTATTTTGATAAAGGCTAGGTCGTGATGATTGTACGGTGTTGCTAAGGTAACCATGATACACACATCCTTTTGACTGTGCATTTTGATAAAGCAAAACAATGGCAGGTTTGGTTGACAAGTCACGGTCTTGCGCGCCCCTCTAGTTATGACGCACACGAATATCCTAGGACTTGATTCGATGATTGACAGGTGGAAGGACATGGATAAATGTAACAAGGTGAAGCTGCCAGAACCCACGGCAAAGAAGCCGCAATCTTCTCGTAAATCCACATTTACCGTCAACGCAGCTCCCGCATTTCGATCATCCCAGAGTCCATCCACAGCGATTCATCAACAAGACAACAGTAACGTTGTGAATGCGAGAACATCACGAACAGTCATTGTTTCGTCGTCGAAAACGAAGGAAAGTCAGATTGACAGGGAGATCCGTGAAGCTGCGGAACGCGAGGAGAAATGGAAGCAAGAGCAATGGGAGAAGATGTCAGGTGGGCTTAGTGTGGAATATTTCAAATAGTTACTGTCTCTCAGGTCTCCACTTGTTTTGCGATCCACTTCGCGGTCCAGCAGTGTGTAATCCTTGGAATTAAATGACTAAACAATCTCTGCTGTATTTTAATGTGCCGTGAGTTGTGGTTACCTCGACTATATGAAACGCCGATTTCGTTATGTTTTGTCCATAAGACTGTAGCGAATGCGAATCGTAAAGAGGTGTGAAGTTCGCACTACACTGCTCATAACATACCTTTGGTTTGGTGTTAATGATTTTGGTGCTGACGCTCACGCCACACGTGTTCCCATTCGGCTTTATTCATCCGGGACGATTCGCCTAGCCTGGTAAAAAAATGATAACCGCACGTAAACAGTCATTCATCGTTTGTGATCGAGCGTGCACTGCCTATCAAAATATGAATTTCACAAGGGCAAGAATCATTGATGTGTGTCCTGTCAATGTAGGAGCATGACTGTACAAACATCCACACTCAGTGTTGCTCAATGGACGTTTACGAAAAATGCGTATCTCCTTCACAAATTAAAATGATTGCATCCATTCCGGTTGCGTCATAATTGATGATATGAAAGTCAGGATGCGGATAACCACGTTTCCGTATCAATGCCTAATTAGTTTTGGTCAAAATTGCAGAAATATCGACCGTATCATCGGAAGACGTGTTTCCCGACAGAAACGCAAAGACTAACGGTGAATCCGCGATCGACCAATTGAAAGAAATTGACAATGTCCAACCCCATGCATCATCACCTGCCGATTCACAAAATCAACCAAACGGACAGAAAGAAGCCGATTCAGAATCGCTCTCCAGTTATGGATCCGGCACTGGAAACGTGCTCTCATCCCCACCCTATACGCTATCTGATAATGCTGAGAAATCCGACGCAGTGTCGCGTTCAAGTAATCAGGAAGGTGTAGATTCTGGCATCGATGAATGCAATAACACAACCGTACATGTCGCAGCGTCAAAGTCTGCAAATGACAACACCCTCAGCGATACCGCACCTTTATCTCAAGACGTCAAAACCACAGTCACAGTGAATAAAACAGAGGTAAGAATGACGCGATGCCATTGAGTCTACTGTACGTATGGCATCTTTCTACTGTATGCATGCATGAGAATGTGCCTTTTGCTCTGATGGTGTTTGGTAACTTGCTGCAGTGCGAATGCATTTTTATCGATCTAGATTGCTGAAATATGTAAAGCAGGCAAAATCGAGTCGCTGTAAATCAGTATTACAATTCTGATAAGAGAATTAAAAGGACCAACTTGTATGAAATCCTCTGTGCATGAATGACCGCCATCTTTGTTCAGCCTTTATTACTGCTGATATCTTAGTAATGAAGGCGGCAACAAAGAATGGGGCATGAGTTTTACTGTTGTCAGTCGGTAGTACGCAGATGCCCTACTGTACTCGTACGTGGAACGTGCAATAGTTGGACAAAACTCATGCAATCGTTATGCTATGATTTTGTCTCTGAAAAATTTTGTATCGCGCCAGATGGCAGGATTGCAATGATTCAAAGAAGGCTGATTTGAGCATTGGCAATTATGACGGCCTGTCGTTACATGCTGTTTGTAAGATAATTGCATCAATATCCTCGTGATATTTGTACTCTGTGAGCAGTGAGCACCCATCCCGAGTGTAGAGGCTTAATGCGTTAACCGTGAAAATGCGATAAGATGCTGTTGGTGCTTGGCTTATATCTGCATGTGCTTGTCTGTTGTCCCATAAACTCAAGGCGATCTATAAGATTAAGATCGTTTTGCCCATAACAAAATGCACTGGCGGCATTCAGTGTGCTGAATGTTTGTTGTGAATATTGTGGTCCTGCGACGGATGTTACCTTGAGGTTACATCAAATTTGAAGATTGCTGGGTGTTGGAGTTGAGGTAAACCTGGTCGTAGCAACTCATTATTTATCGACAACAGGAACAAGCAACTTTCCGAAGAAGGCGGATTTCATCCCTCACTCATGCCGTAACGCCAAGAGGCTGGGAGCCAAATAAAACCCGCATTACTCCAGTTTCTCCAGTAAGCCCGATGCAACGAAGCTTTTCAAGAGCAGAGGTTTGCCGCTTGTCTGTCATGTAGCCTACACTAACCAATCATCGTGAATGTGTTTTTAATAATAACACGGTATCATCCTATTTATAAGCATGCCATCGTCTGGATGCCTATTTGTTTATGTATGCTATCTTTACTTCACGCTCGAGTCAGTTATCGCGTTTCTATACACAACGCTCGACTTGCCGTTGTACTGAATGTGACATCGCCCCGCCGAAATGTGCAGAAGCGTCAATGTGATCGGAAACGGGGACAGAGGCCATTATATGTGTATTGTAAATATGTAGCCTGTACATGTAGGCCTATATATTTGTAGAAATGTCAGTAGTTATGCTCCACCTAGTCTATCAAGCCTATTTATATCGATACTTTTTCCTTTGAACTATAAGCTATCAAGCTATTCGCTATCCAAACAGAAAGCAACTACTAAGTTGAGCATTCCGTATTTCAGATACAGGAGACCCCAACCTCACCATTGCAACCTGTACAAGAAATTCCCAAAGTTGAAGCAGATCTAAGTCACGTTTCATCACATGAGCGTGAAATCCCATCAACGACAGCGCAAGTACACCCGCCGGAAAAATTTGATGAAACTCTCACGACAACAGAGAAGCAAATTGAGAATAGAAATGTGACCAAACCAACCGAAATTCCTGCGAATGGTAATGAGTTTGCTGCAAAACCTGCCGGTAAGTTATATTTATGAGCACATCGAAGGCAAAGGACTGTTTTGTCAACTTTATATTTTTGCTGCATTTACACGTAGGCGGCCACTACATGCGATAAGCATGCTAATGAACTCTTATTCGTACTCATTGTATGTAGCTGGTGATAGCGTTCAGTTTTTAGGCCTACATATATACAGGCTGGGCAATGGACATCGTGATGTTGAAACAAGCTGGTCACCCGAGTCAGCCACCACCGCCACCCCCACCACTACCACCACTGCGGCCGCCACCCATTCGCATTATCCCATTGCGCTTGGAAGCAAGGAAGCTGCAGACACTTTGGTGTGACTGAACTGACACTCTGCTTGCCTGATTTGTATACCCTGTTATCATATAAGCCTTGTAGTAGTATAGCCACGACGGCTGAGATGAACTCTGTTAAATTTCCAGAAACGAAAAAAGGGGGACCGATTTTCATCAGAAAATCTGGAGGACCAGTCGGCGTATCGTCAAGTAAAAGCCAGCTGCAGACCATCATGGCGAGAGAAATGGAAGATGCCGCCGCAAGAGAAGCGGAGTGGAGAAAGAAACAACTGGAACTAGTCAACAAAGGCGTCGATTTGTCCGCTCATTCTGTGGTGCATTCGACCCGCGAAATTAGAACACCAGTTGGACATTCTGTCCCTCCTCCAGTTAATTCTGCCGAACAGTCGAGTGATGTAAACCTTCGGCGGCCTGTTAAAAGCTTGTTCGCTGATGACGAGGATGAAAACGCAGTAACTATCAATGTTGACGCACATGATGAGTACAAAAAGCGTGAGGTTTGTTAACTATTCGTGGAAATTTATAACAAAACATAATAATTACTTCTCCGCTTTTTAATGCTTGGCCATGATCGGATTAAACGTTCTTTGGCCAGATAACTGGTAATTATCAACTTGTAATTGTAGCTGCTCGTCTTTCTGTAGTTCTACTCTTCTCGGACAGTTTCGCTGCAACATTGCGCGCTCGACACATCATATAGTGATGTTTTGCCGCCTTTCGACAATTATTCGAAACGTTCGAGTCGTGAATGGTAGAATGAAAGCCCTATCTATGCCTTCTGCTAACGGAAATAGTTGGAAAATTTAGGCACTGGCACCCGATACCTTATCGATTTTGTCTGCATCGGTACGAATTTTCGATCCGTATTACGTGCAGTTGATATTACTATGAAAATTGGTCGGGTCGATGTGGGTGGCTTAAAAAACGCTTCGAAAAACATACTAATCTATCTACCAAATGCAATCGACAACTTTCTTGTCCTGTCCCGGCAGGCCTACACGGGCATTAGGGTATGTGGAAATGCAAGATTGACCTCGTAGCCTAAATCCTAAACATTCCCTCCATTCGCAGGTTGTCAAAGCGATGAGGGTTCAAAAAAGAAAAAGTCTTCTTGCTATGAGATGGGAAGAGGGACAATTTCAAAATACCTGCCCTGATGATGATGAAAACCAGTAGGCTAGGAACGACGCGTGGAATTAGTCTTCCTTTGCTTCTTCAATCTGTGTTTCATGAAATTAGCACAGCGTTAGAGGGGATTTCAACAGTATTAGGCCTACTACTCATATCAAGTAGTATTAATACGTTATTTCATTTCTTGTTACTGACAGATAATGTATTTTTTCGTTTGCATGTTTTACTCGTTTTATAATTAACCCTAGAGTTTTTGTCCAAATGCGGGTAAGATTGCAATTTGCAACTTATGTGAGTATAAAGTATAATATCTGTATTGCAAGTTCGCAGTATTTCAATCATCCACATGTCAATTTCGTTTGTGATTCTTTGATCGCGCACCGCTTACCTAGCCTCTAGCTGTCGCCAACTGCAAGACTGTATAATTGCTCCTTCAATTACATGAATATTGATTAAGCTTTTACATTGTTGGGTTGATTTCCTAAAACGATAGCAGATAGGCGTATATATAATTATATACCCTTGTATACGATGACTGTCCGTCTGTCAGTGCGCCCGAATGATATGTTTTGCAGTCCGAATTATAGGCCTGTAGATCTTTCGCCAAGTAACGATCGATAGAGGCCGTGTTCACTGACGCATCTAACGTGTCGGTTAAGGTGATGAGAACTAGGATGATGCTGAGCTTATTCTAGAGACGTGAACGATAGGCTTCACTAAAAATGTCCATCGGAGCAGAGAAGAGGCATGCAATAGACATATCCAGTCAGCCCACGTGCCACAGCTGTAGCGAAGATTTCGACCATAGGTTGCATTCTATGCCTCGATAACGCCAGCGACATTTTCACAAATTTCAACTTTACTTTCTGGTATAGAAGTATATTAATACCTGGGTACCCAATAGCAAGTAACTAAAACTAAAGCCTACTTGTATTCTCAGAAGTCGCATTGCGCTGCACGATTTTCAGAGTAATCTCTGTGGTAGCCTATGGGCACATTCCAAAATATCCGCATCCGGAACGATTTCGGAATCCTGATCCGATCCGAAATTTGTGCTCAAATTTAGATTCGAATTTTTTATAAAGTGAAAATCATGATTCACACTTCATTCTACCTATTTTTCAAAACCCTGTTGCGCCATAGAGATTATCTCTTACGATCCGGATCCAGTTTTCCTCCGTACCCGGTATGAACTACCTCGCTCACTTTTTAGTCGACCTCAAGCGGTCAAGAGAAGTAAACAAGTTGTGCAAGAGCAGTGTCATTTCACTCGATCTCTGGGTTAGCTTGGTGTTCGTTCGGAAGGCTGTGATATGAGTTACTCAATATAGTGTCATTGTGAGGTTAAGTTCATTCAATCATTTCTTGTACGATATGGCGTCCCGAGCAATTGGTGCTTCTGTACGCGCCGTGAAAAAGAGAAGACTTATTCCAACTAAACAAGCACTTATTCTGGTGAGCATGATCGATGGTTATTGTAATTTCAAAAGATTGGGACAAAGAGCGACACAACTAGGGTTCTGGTATTACTGGAACACGTATAACGTGAGAGATTGGTCAAAGCGAGTCGACGTTGCTTGGTAAACACTAAGCATATATAATTATAGCCTATACCTCATGCTCAAGTTGTTGACATTTTTATTTGTGCTACAGCGATCTAATGTAGGAGCGTCAGGGACACAGCACAGAAAATATATGTCAGTTGCCGACAAGAGTTTGGCATGTTACAATTCGTTAGTGATGCGAAATCTTGTTCAAGTGTACGATTTAATTTAATTCAAAAACCACATTAAACAAATACATCCTGTTAGGCTAGTGCATATACCTACTGTTTTAACCAGGGTGTCGAACCGGATCCCAAAAACAGTTACGGTTCGGTTACGGTTTTTGCCGAGACGAAAATTTCGGTTTTGTTTCGGTTTCGTTCCTGCTTGCCCACAAAGAGCGGTCACCGGTTTACCCACATGGATGAACCGGTTCTGGAGCGGTTCAAATACTGAAAATTGTTAGTTAATTGCGGATGCAATACGTCGACAAATACCCATGTTTATCAGCATATAGGCTATATACCCATCACTTTATAGTGTACGCAAGACGAAGTTTTAAATCGAAATTTTTACGATGAAAAACAAACACTTGAATTTTGATTTGTTAAGTTTATTCATCCCTGAGAATTTGTGTGTAATGATAACTTGCGAGAATTTTAAGCAACGACTCTGATCATCAGTCGAGAAGTCAGCGCGCGGCTAGTAGTAATTGAAATCGCCTCTCCAGATTGGCGGCATGTTTTCCGGACAATGACGTTGCGCAATTTGCGATTTGACGCACGACTTATTCGTAGACTTATCGTTATCGTACTTGAAGAATTTTATAACAGGATTTTAATTCGCCCTGTTCATTTCCGTCGACGCTTTGCTCGTATGCCGAGCTGACGTGTTGAGACCTGGCTTTCAATTCCAAGTGCAACAGTGCTAAACGGACATGTGATACTTTTTAAAAAGTGAGAAAATTCAATCGATTGCGGAAACATGTTGATGTTAGTGGATAGTTCAAAAAAGTAAATCGCTGGCACCTCCATTTGGAAAAACGGTAACCGTTTGCTAAAGGAACGGTAACCAGGAAAATACCACAACGGTTTCGTTCCGGTTCCGGTTAATTGGGAAACTTAAAAAACAGTTCGGTTACGGTTCACAAAAATCAAGCGGTAACTGTTCTTTTTCATTCCGGTTCTGGTTCGACACCCTGGTTTTAACGAGTTATGTTGTATGATTGCATCCCATGAGTCTCGGTTGTAGTATGCACAACTCTGTCTTTACTTTATAAACGAATCTGTAATTTCGTTTTGTGGTTTGACTTTTGTACAGACTCAAGCAGCTGTTGAAAGAGTCAAGACTTTACTTGAAGCAAAACCAGATACGGTATGGTAATTAATTGCAATAGCAAAGATTGAGCAGCGTGAAGGAATATTTTACCCGTTGACTTGCCATTTCTTATTACATGTCATGACAGGAGCAGTGACCAGTAACAATTAATTTTCACGCCTATAATTCAATCAACTATTTTGCGAGTTAGTGAGACTTCTGCTGTAAAAGTAAAACAATAGTAGTACTGGCTGTACTGTACTGTCTGCGGTCTGTAGTTCACTGATGTAACATGATTAATTTACACTTTCTCTAAGATTGGACTCAAAGTTGGAGTTAAGCAACGAGGATGTAATGGGATGTCATATACCTTGGATTATGTGAATAAAAAGGAAAAGTTTGATGAAGAAGTTTCACAGGACGGTATGAAATTTCTGAAGTTGTGCATATACTGTATGACTGCTCAACTGTATATACACTATAGTACTCGTAGCGGTGCGTAATACCGGTCTGATGATATTTCTCTTGGATATTTTGGCAATATCTGTGAGAGTAACGTAACACGTGCCTGACTATAAGCTAGCAACCTCGTAGAAGTAGATCTAGTGAAGTATGCAGATTATTAGGACTATGGGACACTTTACTCTACATTTCAGGTGTCAAGATATTCATTGATTCTAAAGCACAAATGACGATACTCGGTACAGAAATGGACTTTGTTGTTGATAAACTTTCCAGCGAGTTTGTGTTTAATAATCCCAATATTAAAGGGACATGTGGTTGTGGGGAAAGCTTCAATTTATGACACTCGCTAAAATGACTCTTTCGTCGATGTTTTGAACTTTTTCTGCATTTTCACAAATTATATCGATTTTTGTCTCATGTAAAAATGCCCGTTTACGATATTAAAATTCTTTAAGTTCTTGCATCACCAAATCAAAAGCCGCCTAGATAAACCCTGTATGTTAGGCTGGATGTAGTGATACTAATTGCATTGGATTAAACAAAAAGCCATTGCTTGGTAAAGAGTCTGATGCACTTTATTACACAAATGTATGCTGTTGGTGACTTGTTTGAATGCTGTAATTTAAAAGTAATGGCTTACTGTGAAGGTGGATTGTTTGTAGACATTTTGGGCAGAGCTATACTTGTTGTGAAACTGACTTTTGCTGACTTATTTAACCATAATTTGATAGCAGCGCTCGGATTCATAAAAGCATGTGTAGAGCACTGCTTGGCTTGTATTTTATTAAATTACTATCACTGTTTGGAGTGCTGAATCTGGTGTGATGCAAAGTAATTGTGATCATTGAGGAATCTTCAAAGGACCAACAGATGCTCTGCCAAAGCCAGGGACTGGCCGTAACTGTTGGACTATGTATGAGGACGATACCGGCCAGAGATAAATAAATGACGCAGGAGACTAGACTGATGAATGTGCAATGATAGAGCAGCTGACGTCTACATCACATGTAGCACTGCCTACCTTTGTTAATTTTTGCAAGCCAGTTACGTCTATAGATTATCTCGTTTTTCTACTTTATTTCATGATAAGCTTTTGTGTGGTGAAAAATCTACATATATACACGATTGACAGTACAGTGAATTTCTACATAAAGCAATGCTAGACATTGATGACAAACAAACAATTTTATAAAAGACAGTATTAGCTAATTAAAATTTTTGGCGCTGGATTAACAACAAACAACCCATAAATGATTTCAATAAGCAGATGGCACAAGGTTATTTGCAACCATACAGAAATTAGGAGCACCATATAGAATTAATGTCTTTGTACAGAAAATTTTAATCACTTGATATATGAAAGTTTTGTACGCCTGTACGGACTAAATGAGCTGTTGAGCAACGCCCAGAAATCATTTGCGATCAACATTTTTTGTGTATGGACTATGGTAATACCTAGTTGGCCCGATACCTTGCGGAAAATTCCTAAATCATACGAATTTGCTACTGAAAGCTCTTACACACATAAAACGTAGCTATCTATAAGAGTGATTTTAACACCTTTGCTTGTAAAAAAAGGCTTATAAAAAGTGAACATTGTGGGGGTACTATATCATCGAATAGGAAGCATGTGTAATTGGACAGAGCCTATGAAAATACAAAACATCCAAGTATCAAATAAAAAGACATGGAACTTGTTAAAACACATCAACGACTCAAATGTCTGTACGGTGCTTTGTCACAAGAAATACTTGAACTGATGGAATCCCGCCCCATTGTAACTGTGACTTACGGGCCTTCACCGTTCAATAAGTTTTCAGTAACCTTGACTTCGTTATTATTGTGGCTAGACATGTCTTTGAATGGCACCTTAACTTCATTGATATCTTTCTCCTGGTTTTGATTTTGCTTGACAACCCTTGCAGTGTAGAATTTGTATGCTGCATATCCCATTATTGCCAGAATTATTGAGGTACCCAAAGCACCTACAATGAAAATAACATTTTTATTCATTTCCTTTCCATTATCAGACGACTGTAGGGTTACTATTTCCTTCTGTGTTGACAACAGTATGATTGACTTTTTTGCCGTCGTAATCATGAGCACCTCTTCTGCATCAGTCACATCATCATTAGGAATCTCTGTGTGATCCAATACCTCAGTTGAGTCATCTGGAAGAGCACCTGCTGGATATGCAGGAAAAGCAGCGTCATTGGGAAGACCTGGAAGACCTGTGATTTGTCCTTCAACAGGGATCTCACATTGGACAGGCCTGCCATTGAGGTCCTCGTATGTAATTGTGCATGAACAATTATCTGCTACACATTTCACAGGTTCTGGGTAATGGCAAACCTCAAAATCGCAGCGCTTTATTCCACAAGGCTTACAATCATGGTCACTGTCAACGTCTAGTGGACCGAAAATATTATCAATCATACGGCCGCCATCTTCAACGTTGCTCTCATCACCTATGCTCTCAAAATCACCGTCAATTGATGGTTGATCTAGGTCCACACAACAGTATCTGCTATGGCATTTATATCCAACAGGGCACTCGCGTGATGATTCCGAACACTGCATAACTGCTTCGTTTCGATCCAGATAGGGAAAACTCGTGCTGCACACATGTTCATTAGAAATACAACTAGCGACCTTGGGGCAAGTTTTGTTGGCGCATGTCAAGCTTTTCATAATACAGTACTTGTTAACTTTACAAAAGCCTGACGAACACACTTCCCCGTAGCATCCAGCACAGCAAATGATTGCTATTATCACCAAATGAAGACATGTTGGTGCACTTGAATGAATCATAACTACACTTTATCTTACCATATCATATTATGGCACTGGATGAGAAGAAAAACATTTCAATTAGATATGTGTTCACTAAATCACCTGTACGAGGGTACGTCTTTTCTTGTTTTGGGATGTCATCAATCCAAGAAATCATGAACACATCTCCTTACATTATGCGACTTACAGGTCTATACCCCTGGGCCGTCAGTTGTTTGATGGAGTCAAATTGAAAATGAACAGCAATACGAAAAACAAACCTAGTCATTTTTCTGTGCCTTCGATTGACACTATAACGTGATGGGCGGAGGGAGGTTAGAGAGAGACATGTAAAAAGGTGTGACCGTAACGGGGTACCGCAAGTTATAACATAGATGATTTACCGCACAAAGGCCATAAGACGGTAGAAAACAAAATAAGACGATGCCCACACCGAGCGCAACATTCACCGGTCCAGAGTCTGGAAAGGGGGTGAAGTCGGGTGAACAAAAGAGATATTGGTTCTACAGTCTACCATAGAATGTATTCATGTAATCATCATGTAATCATTACATTACATTCTATGGTTCTACCAAAACGGTGCGCGGGCTTGAGACGAAAATATCCCTAAAGTTCATTGATGTAGGAGCGGAGCTCCGTAAGCTAGTGAATGTTCTAATTCACAATAAACTAAGGCTGGACGTTAAATCTGTGGTGATCGTCCACCATCGGCTCCTCTACAATCTAATCTTCAATAAAATTTTCTCTACAGAGCACACCCTTCATAATTCGGGCAGAAAACGTCGATATAAATGATGCAAAGTTGGTGCATTATTATATCTCAATGATTAGGTCTTAGATTAGGTTAGGAGGAGACTTTGTTATATTGCAATAACGATTCATGAAATCACATCCATTAGTGGTATTCCTCGTTTGAATCCTTCAAACCCCCGAAGAAAACATAGCATGTGACATGATTATAATCTCTATGGTTCCGCCCAACTTGACACTACATGGCGCACACGCGATGATGCTCACAGCTCAAAGCTTTCCAGCGCTCGTCGCGCATGGTGGGACGTACGGAAGTGTTTCGTTCTTTGGATAAAATTAGTAGGCCTATCTTTCTATTGCAAACTTTAAGTAACTAGTCAAGAACTTACCGTCACCTTCCGTTGGCGGCTTCCATTCACTCCAATTTCAACTCCTCTGCTGACTGGTGATTGCTATGCTGGCTAACTATAACACGAAAGTCTGTTCACTTTTACAGATGGTCAGTAGTAAATGTATTGGCTTGAGTGTTGTTTCTGTTGTGCTTAAGTTTCGGCGATTATAGAAGAGGATAAACCATCCGATTATGGAGTGCTAAAAGGTACCCGTTCTGCCCTGCTACTCCGTGTCTGTGCGAGGTGCCGCTGGAGAAGGTAAGAGAACAAGAAGCCATCACATTTCCCAACGAATCAAAGAATAATACACTGTGAACTGGATATAAAGACACTGTGTTTAAAGCCATTACAGTGAAGATGACATCCGCTACAAAGCGTAAGCATGTACTGAAAGAAATGCTGGAAGACTTCAGCATTCCTTGCGAAGAACAGCAGATAGTAAAAGTATAGTTCAAGATCTAATGAGTATTGTGCTGTTCTTGGCCTTAATATCAAGCAAATTTTACAGGTGCTTGGAAGCCCAGGCTCTAACCTTCATGAAGTGATGACCAAAGGCGGAGACAGATTTTTATGCAGCCTGCCTGTCAAATTTCGCAAAAATATCTGGATTAAACGAGGTAAGTTGTTGCCTTGTTGGACAATTTACAGATTGGCAAAAACTTCCCATTCTTTTTTAGGGAATTTTGTCGTTATTGAACCTATTGAAGAAGGTGATAAAGTAAAGGCAGAGATAGTGAGAATACTCTATCCTCAGCATGTCAAGTCACTCCAGAAAGATGGACACTGGTAGGATATTCAATTGTTTCACTTGTTTTGTACTCACTTGTGACATGTTATAAATGGACAATTTTACAGGCCTGTAGAATTCACTGGTAGTTGCAATAGTCCAAATAATAGAACACCATCTGCAAAATTGGAAGACTCTGGGATGCCAGATACGATATACCATGAGAAGTGTTTGCTTAATATTGGCAAAACTACGGAGTCGGACAATAGTGATTGTCACTCTTCGGAGGATGTCTCCTCTGATGAGGACGATTTGGGAGATATTCCTGCCAACACGAACAGACCTCCTGTGTACTATGAAGAGGATTCGACTTCAGATTCTGAGGGTGATTGCTGATTGGTAGTAAAGGAAATGAGAAGGGCTGCGTTTTTGTGGTAGCTGGTGCTTGATTTTAGTAATTGCGATCCAATTATGATTACTTGTACACTATTTTCTTTATTATATTCACAGTTTGACTTTTTAAGTGTGCATGAACTTTTTCCCCACGTGTATGGACTAAAGCCATACAGGGCAGCATTACGGAGCTGGCGGATGTTTATTGATCTTCGTATCATTCCTATATGAATACCATTGATTAGTTTGGCCTACTACCTACTACTGCAATGTTTACCACTATTTCTCATTATGAAAGCGCATTGGACGTGGCCAAGTAAGCAAACAGCTCTCGCGAGACGTCCAATATCTCTATTTTTTCTATTCTCCGCCATGGAAGAACGGTGATTCACGCAATAAATGGCTGAGATATTTCAGATGAATGAATAAAATGATTTTGCCGGCACAAGTATACTTGTGTTTTGATAAGCAACTCGGTAGCCTATTATTGCGGAATTGTTACTCTGTGACTAGGCCTACCTGTATCCTATTTCTTATGCTGGAAAAAAGAAATTGCCGGTTGTGATCGGTGTGGGACTGTGCTTCTCCGAGGTTTTCAGTACATGGCTCAGCCTCGCCTGGGATACTAGGTTGAAATAGTCGCTTACTCATTGCCGGCACACGGAGCTTGAACAAACAGGATGCTCCTCAGTACAAGCCTCTCATTCTTTAACAGTACAGAAAGATTAGTGCTACTGAATGTTTTAATTCTCAATAAACTAAGGCTGGGCGGTAAATCTGTGGTGATCTTCGTTACAGCATAGAAAGATTAGTGAAACAAATATAGACGCACTCGGATACAGATATCATCGAAGGGGCTTCTTTTCATAACTTGACGTTGATAAAATTGGATAGGCTTGGCCGATACGAAGGCACTAAGGGAAATCTGGGAATTACATCCCCGGCAAATTTCATAGCGCAGAAGCTGTAAACACAGATATATCAGTCTCAGCAATTTCGACAGTATGTAGCCTAAATGCTGGCTACAATCATCAATTTCTTTTCATCCAACCGTGTGGAAGCGTTGCATAATAAAGCGTATCATAACCGGTGAGACTCGTAAATGCATGCTATATATAGCCAATTCCGAGACAAAGAGTTATGACTAATCAATTAGTTTAGGAAACTGCGCTGTGCATTAAATGAACCTGTGTGTTAGCGGTGTATCCTAGTTTGCTTAGCCACAGAGTAGAATGGATCTTGATGACCTGCAGGAAAAGCATGGCGGAATCAGTTGTTATCAAATTATTGTGATTGTTTGCTCCTCGCTGTTGCCTTTCGGAACGTCATTTATGAGTCAAACGGCCGCTTTCTTCAGCGCAGCTCCACAATTCAGGTTAGAAGAGACTTACCTTCATATAGGGCCTATATTGCAATATTTGCAAATGATGTTGGAATTTCTGGAGAAATTGTGGATTTGGTTTCTATATGCGCAAAGTGGAAAACTAGGCCTATATAGGGGTATTGTCATTCCCTGACGAGCTGTAGTTTTTTTCATAATTATGTGAAATAATAATTGTTCACGATAGGTCTACTATGCTTGCAAGTTGTAACCTATCAAGTGATAGATGATTATATTGATCGACAAGAAATAATAGGAAATGCCGTTCCTGTTACGACGAGCTCACTACTGCGCGGTGCTGGATATCTAGGCTACTACCGATCTGTGGTCATCGGATTCGTGTCTATAGACTTACAGTCGGGATAACGGTAGGCAGGGCCTACACATGTGTCTGTCTCCTTGCAGATAATAATAGGGTGCGAGGGTCCATCCATAACGAGTTTTATTGCTACTATGATGATAGAAATAACTCTCGTTTGCCAGATGTCGTATACCACCGTTGGACAACGTTACACTTTACCCGCAACTGACAAACGATGATATATCAAAGTTGATGGTGCCGGTTTGTGCTCTATGTTATTATCTAATCATTGCAATCATGCTGTAATTACGTTAACCTTGCACGACAGAAAGGAGATTCCTGTTCGAGGTACGATTACAACTTGAGCGCTTGCACTGGTAATGGCAGTTGGGGATGCGCGACTAAATCAACAAACGGAACAGTGCCATGCGATCAAGGATTCGTCTACGATAAGACATACTACGACGAAACTACCGTGACTGAAGTGATTGGCGAATGCATTATCGTCTAATTGTTGGACGAATAAAACATTGTCTATTTGCAGTGGGACTTGGTATGCGGTCGGGCAACTTTGGACTCAGTAGCGAATTCGCTCTACTTCGTCGGAACACTTCTTGGATCAGCCATCGTGGGACCTCTGTTAGATTGGTATGTCATGATAGGTATTGCCAAAGTAATGATAACTTCATGTCTACTATTTATCGAAAATAACAACATAATAGGCTACAAATAGCCGCATTGCTTTGACGATTTGGGATGACGAGCCTGGATACGTGTGCAATTCCAGAGTACTGGCGAGTAGTCCTCGCGTCTAAGACAATATATATAGGCTATATACCTGACGCTATCGATAGGACCTATCTGATAGCCCAGGTCAGCGTGCGTCACAATTATTATCGCTCAGAACACGGCCTAGAGTCACTAGGTAGACAGTCCCACCTTTGTTGTTTGCAACAAAGTACGCCTACCTATCTATCACATGCCATGGTCGATAGCAACATTTGACCATGTAGTGTACCAAATGTGAATTTCTTGAGCCTCATTTAGCTTCAATAAAGTAGGTCTAATTTACCCCAAAAGTGTCATTTTTACGACAAGTTGCGAAAAGTCTGTATGTCGATGAAAATGGCCGGCTATAGGTTAGAGTTCAGAAATGTTTCAGAAACGTTCTACCCCTAAGCGTGTAAGCGATCTCCATCCATTTCTTCTGCTCAGGTTTAGAAGAAAAATCATGATGTTCGTAACTGGATGTGGAGTCGTGGTTGCAGGACTGGCGGTGGCATTCGCCCCGTCTTATGAAGCATACATAGCACTGAGAATATTAGTTTCAATGACGGCTATTCCATGCTATATTGCGTATTTTACGTATGGCAAGTCTCTTATTTTTGTGCCGATTTGTTGAGGTCTCCTTCATAGCGGGCTGGGTTATTGTCTGCAGTAGGCCTACATAGGTGAAGCTGAAGCACTTGGTATCCGGACTTTCTGTGTCAAAGCCTATACTGTGGGCGGTCCCGAACATGCACATGATTACCATGGTTACCTTATAGAATGCCTTTGTCGCCTACATGATCAGTCAAGAGTGCTCAATCCCGATTCCAATGAGACCAACGGCTATACTTTTTAGCGGCCATTGCAGTCAACACTCCACAGACGAATCGCCGACTAGGCCGAGGCATCTTTGGAAACGCGATATCAAAACGTGGACAAATCGCGGATATGCTTGTATCGTCTTATAATTCGATATAGGAAGTATATCATTTCAATCATTTTAAACTCTTATTATCAATTTAGCAAACGAAATGTCCAATACGAAGTGGAGAGTGCTCACAGTTGTTTATATAAATGCAGTGGGTGGGTTATGTCATACGATACTGCCAGTTTTGGGGATGGTTATCCGTGAATGGAGGAAGCTGGCAATTTGCGTGAGCCTGTCGATATTACCTTCTCTCATTGTGTTGTTCTTCATTCCTGAATCCCCAAGGTAATCACTTATCTGTTTACTTTCTTCATTCTTCCAGTGCGAACTTTTACTGAGCCAATAACCATTATCGCTGCATTAGGGGTACGCTTTGGTACTGCCTGTATCCCACTATATCTTCGCGAAATGTGACAATGTGTGCGTGCTTCGAAGATAACGTACCGCTGTAGATGTATATCTACAGTATATGCGTATTATAAAGTATGCACTATGCAGTATGCCATATGTGATTGTTAGGTGGCTCATCGGAAAAGGAAGAATTAATGAAGCTCGCAAAATCGTGGAGAAATTCGCGAAAAGTCGCAAAAAATCGCTTGGAGATGATGATTGGGTGATGGTTGTCGCGTCTGAGCGTGACAAAGTGAATGTAAGTGATTTAACATTACTACAAGCCGCTACACACTTAGCTCGTGGCAGAAATCGCAATTAATCATTATTACTGCTACCGGTGCGTCATGTCGTGCTATATTCACACCGCATAACGCTAAAAGGAAAGTCGATGGAAGCCAACCAAGGCGTAATAAGATTGCCTTGGGGCCGACACAGGTTCTTGAATTTTGCACTTTGGACTGTCCTGACCACTTTCATACGATAGTAAAATGGTCCCTTTTATTCATGGCTGCAATTGCAATACACATTTTTGTTCATCTGCAGAAATCTAATTCTCAAACGAAATACACATTTATGGATCTCTTCCGTCGACCGATGATGCGAACCGTGTCGTTCATCATCATCTACCTGTGGTGTACCATTAGCATGGTCTTCTATGGACTCGTTTTGAACGTTTGGAGATTATCAGGTAAAAGATGTGAAATTCAAGCCAATCGATTATTCCTTGATAAATAATCACGTGCTAATGTCAGGCAATCCACACGTCAATGGGATTCTGAATGGATCAGTTGAGCTCGTCGGTGTTTTGATTCTTTGGGTAATGCTCCGTTCGATCGGGACAAAGTTTTCCTGCTCTGTTACATTCTTGGTAGCTGGAATTTGCTGCCTTACGACAATGTTTCTGAATCAGTTTTCCAATGGGAATGAAAGTACGCATTGAAGTTTTGATATCATACAAATTTACGCAGTATATGAATAATATTCAATGCACATTGACCTACAGTATACATAATGTATAGTATTGACCTATATAGGTAGCCAATACATTTTAGGTATGATTGAAGCAGCCCGCTGGATTGCGATTGCTGGGAAACTATGCCTATCTGTCACGTTCTCCGTCATTTATCTGTACACTGCTGAGTTATATCCTACTCTTGCGAGGTATTGACTTTGTGCTTTACACGTAAGACACTTCTGAGTTTAATATTATTTTTACACAGAGGGACCGCAATGGGAATGTGTTCAATGGCGGCTCGAATCGGGACTATCATACTACCATTTACCCTGCAACTTCAAGAGTTGATTCCCTGGCTAACTCAAGTACGTCGAAACAGATTCGAAATGCTTTTAGTGGACTCCATTTTCTGTTGCATTCACCAACTTTCTGACGTCCTTTACCAACAGTCTATATTGCTGTTTCTTAGACCACATTTGGAGTCATGGGTATTATCGGCGGTCTTTTGTGTCTACTTCTTCCTGACACATCCAACGTCGATTTGTTATCCAACTTTGAGCAAGCCGAAGATTTTTACCGGCGAAAAATGATGATTTCCGTGTTCATAAGGAGACATAACGAGGCTTCTACTGAGAGGTTGATCCACGCATGAAAATACACGGTACCTGATTCATTATACACCCATTCAACATATACCTTTCACAGGTCGTTGGCACTCGAATTTGAAAATATCGGTGATAACAGTCAATTTGGCAATGGCAGTCAAGTGGATGAGCTGTCTCGCAACTCCAGGGGAGATATGCTGATGACCAAAGGTCTTACCTACAAGATGTAGGATATGGATGGATTGAAAATGCGACTTTTACTCAATTTGCGACGTGGTATTCTTGTGAAATTGCCTGGAAATCAGCCGTGATCCAGTAACATTCTTTGAGAAGTTCTCATGAATAGATATGCTTTGGACCGCATGAAATTTCGGTGTGTAGTGTTATGAAATGTTTAACAGGGCTTCTTGAATTTCTTGTGCTTTTTATGCGATTTTTATTTTGGCAAAAACTCCGTGAATCTGCCATAGGACATTGCTTTATTTCAAGATTACCGATTTGTATGTCAAAATGAACATTCCAAAATTCAAACCATAGAGATTGATTTAGACGCACTACGGCTTAGAAGGATTTTTTGAGAGATAAATTCTAGTAGCTCGCGGCGTAGGCTACTCAAGACGACATGAAGAACCACTAAAGGTTAACCGCGCCCCTGACAAGGCTTGAAGTTTCTCATGCTCATACATTTTCCCTCCAAAGTTGGTAAGGAAGAGGACAGCCTCATTTGAATGAGTGCATGCTATGTTAACCGCTCTAACTGCCTATACATTGTGTCATTTACTGTGACCGGCATGGGTTCAGCACGTCGATGAAAAGAACTTCATTGTCTCGCTGACGCGTAGGAATTCATTGCGGCCTATTGTGCGTAGCTCCCGAAATTGCAGAGTGGTATGGTTACAAATATTAACTTGCATTGACACGGTGTATGTGAAAATGTGATATGAATAGAAATCTTGCGCTATTCTCTCTTCAAACAAGATGGCCTTTTGTCTGATGCAAGCTGAGAGCAAAGTGAATCCGGGATAACACCAAACTTTATGTTTGGATAAAATATTTGAGAGGTTGGTACCACATAAGACAGAGATTGCATATATTCTTTCATAAAGTATATATTCTTTCATCTTTTCAGTAACGACTCAGCTACTTGTTGCTGACGTCCCTCCTCGATCATGGATCTCGATGAACTGCAGGAGAAGCTTGGCGGAATCAGCTATTATCAAATTGGTTTGATTGTGGTCGTTAGTATTCTACCCTTCGGAACAGCCTTCATGAGTCAAACTGCAGTATTCTTTAGCGCCGTCCCAAGTTACAGGTTTGTAAAACATAGTGACGTCTATAGCGGACTTAGGAAAGTAACAAGATCATCTGTCAAATACCTCTTCTAACGATTTATGGTGCAATGAACTATGCAAAAATTTTTTACACTACACTACAGGCTACAGGCTACTACTACAGGCTTATAGCCCGAGTCAACAACTACCACCCTCTGCGCTCCCACGATTCTAGATGCCGCTGGTAATTACATGGCTAATTCGAAGAAAAACACGTGTTCCATTATTAGGCCAACGCAGCTGTTTGGCCAATAATGTTTTTTCACACGTTAGTATAAATCCAGTTCATTACCAATTTTCATCGTTAATGTGTTTGGCGCTGCCTTTGGATGATGCATCACAGTACCCTGAATTAACGAATGGAGAAATAAAAGAACTTATCACTCCAGTTAGTATAATTTTAAATTGATAGAAATGCGGCTATTCCTGCTGTAAGCTGTACTTGTAGGAAGACGATTCGTGTTCAAGGTTCAACTATAACTTGAGTGCTTGCTCCGGCAATGGGAGTCTTTCATGTTTATCCGAACCTGCTAATGGGACGATGCCATGCGATAATGGCTATTATTACGACAAGACGTATTACGAAAGAACTACGGTTACTGAGGTGGGTAGGAGAACAATGTTGGGGGTATTTTATAATCTCACCAGATTAAGAAGTATCCTTATTTTACTGCAGTGGAATTTGGTTTGTGGTCGGGTGACGTTGGACTCAATAGCTATCTCACTGTATTTCGTTGGAGTACTTATTGGATCAGGGATAATGGGACCCCTAATGGATTGGTAAACTTGCAGTTCAGGATTATCACCGACTCAAATGTTATTTTTATTCGAATCTTATTGTTATCTCATAGGACTGGTAGACGAATGTGTATGGTCATAACGTGCTGCGGAGTTATAGCATCCGGACTGGCAGTGACGTTCTCGCCATCTTACGAAGTGTACATCGCTATGAGAGTGTTGGTTGGCATGACATCAATATCATTTTATGTCACGTATTATACTTACTGTGAGTATACATGCATACACACTCTTCTACACTACTAAGGCATTTTGGATTTGAGTAGACTGAAATAGATGCATAGATGGTATAGTGGTTATATAGTCGCTTGCAAAGCGCATTGAATTCCGCACTAACTGACCATTGACGAGTCACTATATTGACTGACCGACAGTTATGGCGTGTCAGTCGTAAGAATCCCTTTACCTCGATGGATGCGATGGATTCATTATAAGACTATATACACACAGCTTTTGATGTTCGTTACTCATTATAATGAGCACGTTCAACAAACCGTTTCATTGGTCAATCAAAACCAGCTAAGGAAAGGCGTGCAGAATGCACGATAAACGATTGCACACGTACATAATATCTAAATCTAATCCGACTGTATGCATGCATACGAAAATAGAGTGTAGTTTTAGCCAATGGTATCCATTTCCAATTGATTTCTTGCTTAGTATTTCCCGTTGATTGTTACTTGTTTATTTCCGCTCTGACTGTTTCAAGCCAAACTCCGGGACAAACATACTGTCGTTTCAGGAGTGCCGAACGCCCTATCAAAATGAAGTTTTAACAAGAAATGCTTACTTTCAGTAAATGAGATCTCTTATACGAAATGGAGGATATTCGTTGTTGTTTACGCCAACGTTGTGAATGGACTGTCTCATACTGTCCTGCCGATTCTTGGAATGTTGATTCGAGATTGGAGATATTTGGGATTGTGTGTAAGCTTGTTTCCCGTGCCGTTTTTGATCATATTTTTCTTCATTCCGGAATCTCCGAGGTAAATTGGTTTCTAGTGTTTAAAACAAGATATGTTGCTGTCTCGTAGTGCCATTGTCATTAGCTGAAGTGTCCTTTTTTCCGTGGTCAAACTGGACGGGTACAAGCCCATTTTCAATGACTATAGGCCCACATCGCATGAAATTTGCTTCATTGCTGCGGCGGTATACGTGCATGGGAATACGTCCCACACGTTTTCTATGACCGTTACTGCAGCTTGTACTTCCCCCAGTGAAGCCACTTTGCTAACAGACTCATTTGTTCTACTTCAAGATGGCTTATCGGGAAAAGAAGACCGGATGAGGCTCGTGCGGTAGTGGAGAGGTACGCACGGAGTTTGAAAAAAACATTAGAGGATGAGGATTGGGAAACAGTTGTAAAGACGGAGTGTGACAAAATGGATGTACGTAGTCCACTGTTCTGACAGCACAGGGAAAGTATATTTCTCGAGTGTTTCGTTGTTTCTATCATGTAGGTAATCCGCGTCTGCATAAGATTCGACCTCCACTTGTGTTGTACCTCCCATTTTAGTAATTACCCAGCAAGTTGTCCAAAGTTACTGATTACACCACTGCCTATAGCAGCCTATTTGTAAATGGCATGCTGACCAAGTCAGTCACTACTCACAAGTTCAAGCAAAGTACTTCGCGTAAAAATTTATTCACAAATGCATGCTTTCTGATGCAGGTGTCTAAAGGCCAGATCAAGTACACTGTGCTAGATTTATATCGTTTACCGCTGATGCGTGTGGTATCCGTCAATACAATGTACTTATGGTGCGTAACTAGCATTGTTTTCTATGGATTGACACTGAACGTCGGGAGGCTCTCAGGTATAACAACAGATTAGCAATTTTGGTCGGAGATTTCGACCTATAGACCTACTAAGCTATAGCTTCTCGATCATTCTTCGATTCAGGCCAGCCTCACGTCAACAGCATCTTGAACGCTTCGGTAGAGATCATCGCGTATTTTGTTCTTTGGATCATGGTTCGGTTGTCCGGAATGAGGATATCATGTTCCCTTTCTTACTCATTGTCGGGTATCTGCTGCCTTACTACTATGCTGTTGACCGAATTTGCTAATGGAAATAAGGGTATGGGTTTAATATATATATTTATCCATATCGAGAAGCAACCTTGTAGAACTGTTGTTACATAGCAATGACTGAAGCTGCTCGCTGGATTGCTATTGGAGGAAAGTTGTTTGCGACTGTAGCGTTTGGTATCATTTATCAGTACACAACAGAGCTTTACCCAACTCTGGCCAGGTAAGCCTAGATGAAATTATTATTGATATTCACTTTCCCGAAAAAGAAATCAGTGACATATAATGCGTTTCCTTGTGGCAGAGGCACAGCAATGTCAATGGGCTCCATGTCTGCTCGGATTGGAACTATCATTCTTCCATTTACGCTACAGTTGCAGGAGTCAATTCCATGGCTCACACAGGTAACATACTGTAACAATTGCATAATTTGAAATTTAGACGCATGGCATAGTCATTGTCTCTGATACTCTTAAGAAGTGCCACCTACTTCTTTCGGGCATGTTCCATTTGTGCTTGGCCACAGTGGATCGACCGGGTCATAATTTGGTAGAGATTTTTACTCATGAAGAGGTATGTCCTATTGTATTAACGCGTAGAGCTTCTTGCCTTCCTTGGACGTGTAAACACCCGCAATACGTTTGTCACCCGAGGTGGTCGTGCACCAGTTGTTGGGCGTTTGTCGAATTAGACCAATTAGTTGATTGCCAACTCGATGCTCTACTGTCTAGTGTCTACCCTGACGTAGCTGTTACGGTTTCGTTGTTGTAGCTGTAGGGATAGTAACACTATAGCGGTATAGCCGTGTAGTTGCGACAATCCTGCATCGGCCTTTGGTCGAATATGTAGAACGTCTGTTTTTTCTTCATTTCTACTCAGATCACTAGATAGAGGGCTCATATGATAATTACTGTAGAATAGAGACAGACAGACAGAAGTATGTTCGAGCTATTTTCAGACAATTTTTGGAGTAATGGGAGTAATCGGAGGCGCAACAAGTTTGCTGTATCCTGAAACTTCCAAGTCTGATTTAATCTCAACCTTTGAGCAAGCAGAGAACTTCTACAGGCAAGAAATGAGAATAACGGCATCACTTCTCGGAAAGAAGGAAGTTTATAAGGAAAGGTGAGTACATATTAGCAAATTCAGTGTGTTGCCGAATAGGCTTACATGAGATATTCATCTGTCTGGGAATATTCGACTAATGTATTCTAATTTCATCAACAACCATGACCTCGCCCAGACCCAATTGACTAAGATATGGTCATCCTTGCGCTATCGTGTCGACTGGATAACACCGTTATCCCTCTCGTCACAAAACCTACGTGACTGCTCATCAACGCGCTTTGCCGGCGCAGAGGTACTTCTCATGGGGATTAGTGTTACAATATTCAACGACAAACGGCTCTCGCATGCAGGCCTATAGCGCTAATCTCCAGTGATTATTGTGATTGGTGCAATTTGTTTTTACCATCTCCGGAAAGGGACAAACCTTAACAGTGAATATTTGCAACATTTCATGCCAGCGCGAGTTCCGCGGAAGAACATTCTTGAAGTAGTCGCCAGTTCTGTGCAATTAAATATATTCTTTCAGTGACATCGATGATAAAAAGTCAACTGATGATAAGTCTGGATACGAATTCGATTACGACACTGATGAGTTAAAACCATACACATCAAAACTATAGCCGATGAAGCGAGTGTCCATAGCATATTTACCGAATGTGGACATACGCGAGTATTGATTGGAGCACAAAAGGCAATTGATATTTTGTAAAATTTCCAAACGATAAAATATTCTTGAAAAAGAATTCAGTTGTATTCGACTTGAGTTGATGCTTGTACCTTTCTGCCTCCGATTAGTTTAAGCCTAACCATGGCCTAGTTTAGTTCTAGAACTCTATGATTGCGAATATTATTTAGGTACAGCGGCGCATGCGCTTTGGTTCAAGTGTGGTAGAGGTCGAATGCAGTCGCCGATTGGTTGTTAATGGGCTGTTACACTGAAGTAATACGGTTTATTAATGACTTGAGAATTTCCATTCCTCTTATGGGTCGCTAACTTATAAGATTCACCGCTATTAATGTAACCAATGCATTTGGCAAGGTTATGTTGAGCCAGACAGAGTTAGAAGTAAAATTTGTACCGGAAGATGTCAGAAGAGAGCAGAATTTTTTTATATGTTATTGTGAATTCTCTACTGCCTAGCATCATTGTGATAGTTACTACAGTAATTCATCCGTTATTTATAGCGACCCGCAGGCTACAGCTTTATCTCTTAATGCCATCATTATGTCAAACTTGTGTGTGTGTGATCAACGAATAATTCGTAGCCCCCTTACAAAAATTGCCCCTTTAGAGTAGTGTTGTCCTTCGACTTGGGGCTTGCATTGCGAGTAAGTGGCGTAGAACTTCATGTATCGCTTGCGATGGCTATAGCATCGCAGTCTTGTCGTATCGTTTCGTGCATTCGGTGCAACTTCACTGCAAGGGTTGCGTGTGTGAAATGAAGATGCGAGAAAGATATAAAGCAGTAAAAACAAAGGACATACGTAAGCTTTGTGTCAGTGCGCAAGTCTGTGTTATGGGATAAACTAAAGTGCGATAGTCTATCTCTGTCGTGAATCACTGTCATTAAAAGCGCTATGATTACGCAAGATACAGAGCTACCGTTTAAACACCGCCTCCTATACAAAATGGTTTTGTATGGAAGAAGTCGTGCGTGTTTTGAGTTTATTCAAGATTCCGTCAGGGTATCACTGTGTTGAAAATGGAAAAATAAACAACTATCTGTGAGAAAATCGTGGTATATATTGAGTGTGGAAATCTCCTATAGGCTGTGACCTGCCATCATCTTATTATTTATTGGGATCGGATGAATTTTGAATACCGTAACTTTTGCCTAATAATGCCAATTGGCTATATCGCTGAGATTAGTAGGCTATCTTCCTACAGGCTATACGCCTAATCGCCCATCCAACAATTTTTGGTGACGCAACTGTGTGCTTGATCACAATCTGATAACGCAGAAGTTTAAGCCCGACCTTGCTGTCGCGGTTGTGTTGCAGCTACCGTTGCGCAGTAGAATACATAGTAATTAGGTACCTGTAATTAGAGCGGAGGGCTGAAAATGAAGCAAACAAAGGAAACCATGGGGAAAGGGCTTGTGAAGACCTCGCTTACTTTGATTAACGATGACGTATAAGGCCCTACTACTTTGCACGAGGGATCCGAAAGGTTTCGTTCGAGCTTTTGGTCGTAGGTTTGGTTATTCCATTACCGTTAACCAACAAACGACTCGTCTGCGCCGTAGCGTCGAGCACGCATTGTCAATGTCAGCGTTTGCGCAATTTTAACTCGTAGGACCGCAAGGACTATCATAGGCCTTGCTTCCGGACATTCTATACGTTCCGGTTCCTGTTCACATTGTTCCTATAACAAATATAATTTAACACATCATTGTAAATTTTCACGCTACATGCAGCAGTACAAAGGCACATAGTCTGTTCAGTCGATAGACTCCAGGGTCGCTACAGTCCTATGACATTGAAAAGGCCGTTGAGATAAGCTCAAGGACTCGTGATAATCCTTGTCCTTGATATCACATTCCGCAAACTACATCTGAAAAGGCGCGAGGACATGGTCCAGTACCACGAGGCCAAAAACTTAATTTTTGCACTACTGCTGCATTCTACATTTCATTAGTCAATAGTGTCAGATTACTGACACTGAACACTCCATTTCCGAATTGGTCTTGTTCACACTGTCTCTAACAAAATGTTGAGTATTGAACCCAATTTTCCCCGATGACTATTGATACACTCTTGAAAAGTCACTCATTCAAATCAAGGATTGAAGAATCTGGTTTCGTTTTTAGCAGCGTCAACAAGTTTTTGGCATTGTATTGAACCACCTTCTGCTTATGTGGTATTGTGGCGTGTGACCTATTACGAGCGTAGAAACGCATAGATATAGCGACATGTTGGCCGATTTTCATGTATACGGCGATTACCGGTCTCGTCAAGTACGACCACTTATGCGATGTACTCTATGGCCACCACTCATGCTACTAATTCAAACAATGTATACACATCTCCGTGAATCCGATCAACCAGTTGCCAGTTAGAAATAGTTTGCAGGAGAACTAAGTCCTTTGTACTATAAAATACAGATTGCCAGGGTGGTTTTAGAAAGTCTGTTTTATCAATTCCTGCGTAACTAACTTCTATCCCACTTTGTTTTGTTTTGACTGTTTATGTTATACCGGTATAGTTTCTCGAAAACTGTAATTGTGCAATCTGTTTATAGGGCCTTGTCCTGTGATTAAGATTCCGAATATGCCTCTAATACGAATTGGCAGGCGATAGATAAGTTTCATTTCCAAACAGTTCTCGGAACATTTTCCCCTGGGCTAAATCTTATATTTTGAAACGATGGGAATGTCTCCATGTCATATTGATCGATGGTGGTAAAAGTCCGATTCCATTCCCTCCGTGTACCATGCCATGTTAGCGCAATTCACCAGTAGATATGATCGTTGGCCGTGATGTGAAGTTTCAGCGTCTACAATACTATATGTGACTCGCACACCGGCGTCGTTCTTTTCACATACCGTCTGATTATTTCCCCAGTCGTCTTTCATCCAGGAAGATGACGTCATTCTTTTGAGAGCTAGGTACAACAGCTGCGTTTTCACTGTTTGAAACAGAATTCGCGCCTAACTTGCTTCTACGAGTCCAAAGGTATCAAGCTACAAACGACTCGACCCGTGGCAAAAATTCTCAGAATTTCATCTGAGTCGAGTCTCCAAATGATCTTGATCTCTTAGTAAGGTGTGCTTGATCCAATTTCATCGTGTTTACTTGTGATTGAGAGTGCAACCGACCCAAAAGTAGAACAGATAAACAATTGGGGAGTCCTGAAGCTGTACTGCAGAAGTAAGCCCAATGGGGAACAATTGCTAGCAAGAATAGCCTTCTTATACCTACAGCGAAGCAAAAACTTTCTCAAACTTGGCTTTCAAATTAGTAATATGATATTTGTGCCATTAACAAATATTGAGTTCATCGGCAGACGTTCACGATGGTTTGGAAGACGGTGATCACTTGGCAGTGACCAAGGAAGCAGAAACTCGAATCGTCTATTTTACAAATTTAAATTTGCCAAAATTTTCAACTCACTGCTATGTTCATCGCGAACCGCGTAACCAAATCAAAATGCGTGGGTCAGTAGGCCTAATATTAGTGACGCATATTAGACTGACGTTAGAGAGAGCACATACGAAGAATGGCATAGTATACCTATTACCTTATTCTCCCGTGAAATAAAGGTAGGAGAATATTCTGACGGCCGTACTATGAAGTATAGGGTATAGCAAGTATCAATTTTCACGGTGACCGATCTTTCATTCAGAAAATCTCAAAACAGTCGCAACGTGCTCGGTAAACTATTTATAAATATTCGATTATTTCGATTATTCCGCAGCGCGCGAAACGAAATATGACATGAAGATTAAAATGCTATATTTAGCCCCCAATATCTCCCCGTCAGCTTGCGCAATGTATCGAAGCGCATTGTTCGGTCGGTCGTATCGCAACTTCGTGATGTATACAGAGGGATTTTTTGGTCACGTTCCGTAATTGCTCATAATAGGTAGGCTTAGGGATGCGTTTGAACTTTCCGCTCTCCCTTCGCTATAACATCTACGCCATCTTTTTGGTTCATCGCTTCCTGTGACGCGTATGAAATGACCCAAAAACGAGACAGAAGCTTCCATTCTCCGTACGGATTGCGGTTTTGTTTACTACAGTTGTACCCCCGTGTGAAAGTTGAATGCATATGGTTGAATAGCAACATATGACGCCTGTGTACAGTATTTCTAATATATCTGCGGTTTATGGATACTCTAATGTAGATTTGGGTTGCGGTGTTGGAAAGACGACGAATCAGCCTTCTCCAATATGGGTGACCTTGATGAAATAGAATATTGCCAAGCCGTCGAAAATTTCGTGATATGAGATAAGAGTGATCCTTGCGGTTAGCGGTTCGACGCTTTGCTCTGTCAGCGCGCTTTCAAAGCACAAAGCATTGATTCACCATGTGTGTAATATATCACCATTTTAGAAATCATTGGACAAGTTTGATATTTTATACGCACTTTTATATGTGTAACTACACACCGTCACACTTTTTGTTGCGACCGTGGAAATAAAGCTCTATTCATTTGTGATGGATTGTTGTCTGGCTATTGTAAAGTCTACGGCTAAAGCGATAGACTGTACGGTATTGGGTCTATTCTGCATCATATTGTGAGTTCATTTGCTAGAACTCTGCTTCATGAAGATTTGTGCTCCTTGTTGACTTCGAGGAGTAAGCAAGGTCGTTAGCTATAAAACTGTATGCAATCAGGGGATGATGATTTGAATCTCGGCCAATCATTAAAACACTTCCGCGATTATTGGTATCCTGTCGTCTGGCGCATCTTTCCTGGTTGGCAGTAGTTATACCGGGTGTTGGAACTGACGAGTGGTGATAACACACTTTAGGAATCAATGCCGACTACTCGTCCGGTGTACATATGCTCGGTAACATGCCCGCAAATTCCAGATTCAAAACCTACCCAGACCAGCAATGGACAACAAACTTACAGTTGGATAAAAGGCGACTGTACGCTTAAAATATGTTCGATCCGTGCTCTCCCCTAACCCGATGTGGTCGATCAGCGGATCAAAATAATGAATACACAGCTTTTTATTTTTTCATTTCGTGACGATTTTAAAAATACCATGTGAAAGATGACGATCAAGTGAATATCTGTTACTCTTTCCTGGAATGTTTACGTGTATAATCGCATAACAGCGGCAGCGGATCAACTTATCAATGTTTGTACACATCTAATGCGGATAAAGCAATGGGTGGGATATCTACGTACGTGAATGCTGAAAACGTCACGAGTGACCTTTCGATATTGCGTATTTTGGAATGTTCTTTTCGGCGTTTTATGTCTCATCTATTCTAATTTGTAAACGTGCGGTTTAACGCAAATGACCTTTCATATCTTCTTGATTTAATTGATTTTGGTGTGTCCGAATTCCTAAATATGGAACCTGCCTTAGTGACAAAAGACCCGTGAACGCCTTCGGGATATTCTGCATCCATCAGGGAAATAAATTGACGATGGAACTTGTTTCGAATTTTATTGAAGTACTTCTTTTTAACAAACTGTTACGCCGTTGCGTCAGGGATCACGCATAAACACAGAATTGCATTGGCCTGATTTATAGAGTTTTTAAAAATGTTAGTGTCGGTTATAAACAATGCAGCGACCGTACAATCCATGCTCAAGTCATTCAGTAGCCACAAGTTAATGCCAGCATAGAACGGATTAGACAAACAATCGCAGACATGTAGGCTACGCTATGTCTGTCTGCTACATGTCTGTCTGCTGCCACTTTTTAGTAGTGGCGCTAAATTATGTGGTTGTTGTAATGTGAAGAATGTAAACTGAATGTATGTCTCCTCCCTGCTGTATTAAACGTGGATTCCGAAGCTCGGATGAATCCGATTGGACATATTTGTGGCGTAGGCATGGCGTATATTGAGATTAGTGGATTTGCTTGTAATGTCTCGTACGGATCCACCTCGTTGCGTTTTTGGTTTCTGCATCGCATGCAACAATTGCAGTACAGTTTGAACAGATGTTGGGACGGCTTCTTTTGATAAATAAATAAATAAATTCATCAAAGCCCTCCTCGCCGCATTAGGCCCAGCATTATGCGAAAGTGCTGACTGCGATATTACTGTAACGTCGGCGGCAATAATGTTGCAAGGCAACGCAAACATGAAGCCTTGCGCTGGCCTGTAGAGGTTCTCTATGCCTTTTGTATCTTGTTTGCACTTTGGTAACTGTTGGGCATTATGTTTCAAAATAGCAATGTCCTGACATGATGGTCAACCATTTTGCTTGTATAATGCTGAAATTAGTTGCAACGGAGGTGGGGTGATGTTTCGCTAGCTACGACCCAGGGTCATTATCATCATCTCATACTATATGACGCAATTAATCTTATCTTATCTGTTGTTTATTTCATAACAAACATTTGAATATATATTTCAACGTACTCATAGATAGAGATCTATCGCGGTGCCGATGTGTGTGATTTCTTCTTTTCTCCTCTCAGCAAGCACGTATATAAATATCACGTATATATATAAATTGCGGCATATGTAATTGATACATGTTAGCTCGCTTTTCTTGTCGCCTCTTCACAAACCAATTTTGCAACCATGCGTTATAGAACAGGGAGCGCTTTGTTGGTTACCGACCTCAAATGCATCACAACACGTCATAACATAACAGACTATCACAAAAATCATTCGATAGCCTTTACGGCTATTGCCAAGACGCATTGTTGAAGGCAAATCACCATAAAACGCATGCTTGCCTCACATTTCTGGTTTGGCAGATTTCACAACCACAATAACAAGCAGCGTGTGATAGCGAGACGTTGAAGTTTGTATCAACAAGATTTTAGCACATCATAAGGTTCGCCGCCCTTGCGCAGTTTGCTGTAAAGGTGCCTGGAACGTTCTATCATACCTTATACAATACATCCTGATGAGCTGGGTCACATATCACAATCATTTTATATGCGTTGACCCACTGACACTAATAAGAATGACAAAGCAGCTTGAGGTATTCATAAGCGTAAACCCTTGGCGAGAATGTTTTTCTTGATTAGATTTTAAGCAGCATTCGATCCTTTCGTAGCGATCAGTGTTTTATTGTGGTTTGAAAAAAAGCGATAGCATCAAATGGTGTTTTCTAGTAACGGAAGTACAGTTATTGAAGTTAAAAAGATCAAAAGCTGACAAACAGAGGGCATGAACCACAGGTTATCAACACAGCCCTTATGTGGTGCCGTGTTCACCACCATCGTGAAAGCTTGAACCCATTTTGGCGCTTTAGCAAACACTCATTCTAATGATACCACTGATAATAGCATTTAATTCATTAGCAGGGGGAAGGGGAAATTGATTAACCCACGTGAAGTGCTTGTGTATAGAGATACTGTGTATCCCTAACAAGAACGAATCAGCAATTCGGAAGTAGGGTCAAAAAGTATCTACACTTGACACCCTCTTTTTCCAAAGTTCTATTGACCTATTATTCGAAAAATAGAATAATAGAGTCGATTGCGGGCGATCCAGATAGCAGTAGATAAGACTACTATAATTCCACACAGATTTAACCTCCAGCGCAGTTGACTAGAATCGAATTCACAAGCTTTCGAAGCTCCCCTTCTTCATCAGATTGTTGTCGTTCTTTGATTTATGGCGTTTTCAACCGCGAGGTCATGTACGGTAAATCAATGCTTACGATACATGCGTCAATACTTCCGGATCACTATCACAACCACAACCGTCCGCTGTTAAGCAGAGGGGGTACGGATGTCAAATTTACAGTATTTGGTTTAACTCGGTTGGGAATCGAACCCAGAACCTCCTGATCAAAAGACGGAGAGCCAAACCACTTTTCAACTAAACGTAACCAAGATAGTAATATAAGACTCAAGTCCTCACAGATTTAACGTTCCACCGAGTTTATTGGAATCGAATACCACTTCCGGTCTTGTCAATGATAGTTGTGTGTCTGTAACATGAGCGACTCGTCGCGTGGGGAAAGCAATACGATATAGATAAGTCGTACTCCCTCGTTGGTCATATGATACAAATATTTCCATTCATATTCAATCGTCGCAATAACAAGAATGACACAGAAAACACGCGACACGGAAGATCAAAGGCTCAGAAATTCGATTACAACCATAATGATATGGTATGTTTCGAGTTGCTTAAAGAATTGCCACCTGTTCACACCACGCGATCATTCCACACCACACCATGGATACAGACAGTATCACTAATTCAAAATTCAGGAAAAGGCTAATTAGTGAAGGTAGGCCTACCAGTGATAAATATCTTTCATCGGTGGGTCTGCGTATACAACGTACATGTTTGTCAGTCGCACTTGTTCGGTTTTAACCCAGCAACCATCACGTCGAACCGTTACTATAGCAACCATCTGCAACTTGTCATCATAAAATGACTCGATCAGAGAAAACCGGTTCTATGATCGGTTTTTCCTGTAATTGCAAGACTATCGTTGCTCTGTTTCGGAAGCGGTTACTGTACACAGCTTATGGGGAGTTTGTGGTTGGAAAACTACACAAAATATGTCCTGACAACGCGAGTGCGCCATCACAAATTGTTTGTAAGATGACGATGGTGATACAATGAGGCGATACCCCCGTACGGCACTTTTCTTGCGCAGAATTGAGTCAACAAAGGTTGTGATGTTTGAGTTGGCGTAGCTTTCGAGAAATTCACGGCATCTAGCCAGTATTCTTACATCGTTCATCCGTCCGTAGCTACTAATAGACCTTGTGTGTTGTATCTGGGGGTAACAAACAGCTAGATAACCTTAATTTTGACAGCCCTTGTGACGCCAGCCAAAACTTCACCGAACAACAGTGCGTGTCCATCATAAACTCGTATTTCTAGAAGCAGTGTCGCGGTATTGTATTGTCCGATACTTTATAATAGCAGCAATATACAACAGGGTAAATAAACGCACCTTGTAGTTAAACGCTGAACAACATTTGCGTAAACTTTCTGACCTATAGAAACGGGCGGGATACAGAGGATCAAATGAATTATAGCAAACAGGCCTCGATCTTACTAAAAATCTAAAAACTAAGGCATCTGGGCCATGCGTGTAGAAATTTAGAATGTCAGTGCTGGTGTGAAAATAGTGAACTGGTTATTGGCGGTTAAGGAAACACGCTGATTGATTGATTGTCTATGTAGTCGAACGCAGCCACACACCGACTACATATTTTATCGAACTTCCCGCATGCTAATTATGATAGAGTACGGCGATCATGGTTATACCGCCAGCTAGAAATAGAAACGCACACGTTCGAAACTGGTAATGCAAAGTGCGGTGGGTAGTCTACAATTTCCAGGTTGGAAATTACCTGTGTGGTTAATACACAGCACATAACACACAAAGCACCATTTGCTCTTAGGAAATCTTCCCAAATAATGGAAAAACCATCCTTTGCCATTAATTTATGGTGGCTAAAATGGTATCGATACCAGAAAATAAAAGGTTTGAAATTCTAGAAGCGAAACTGACTTTAAGAGCATGAAGGTTATGCCCAATACGAGATTTAACACTCAGCGCTAAAAATATCTTAAACCCCATACTCTGTATAATTGTGTGTTAAGTGAAGTGCGCGCAGTGATTGCTAGCCTGCTGTACACTGTTGACTATAGGCATACATTGGCCACTAACCAGCATGTAATTACACCTGAATAATTCTTGTGTTTGATACCAGTTGCTAACTTATGCTTTTGCACTCTTGGTGTGGATTGCTTGTGATCATACAGTATTTGGCAAGGTTGGAGTGTATATGTGAGCTCTGTATATATGGTTTGAGCTGGTTCTGTGTCTGTAACTTCAGGTTCTGCACATCTTTGCCGCACTGCGCAACACAACCGACCACAAGTGTTATCACGGCTATTGAACCATGACTTGTTAATAGGTTTGCCTCTCATCGCGACCTCATAAGAAAATCAAAGAGCATTTAGGATACATAGCCTTATATAAAATCAATATCAACGACTCTAGTATGCGGCACGGGCACATGTCTGATTGATAGGATACACCTTGTACAGTATATATCCTATTTGATATCTATAAGACGTGTCGCGAGGGTTCCTCGGCGCATTTAGTGTTAGCATAAACCAGAGTTAATAATTCATTCGACGCTGGCGATACACTGCATATACGATGCGACACCCCTTTTGTCTATACCGCGTTTTTTCCCAGGTAGAGACGTGATTTATGGCTTCCGAGCAAACATTGACATTATCCCACCGGCTCCTCTACCTTCTAAACTCAACGTTGGAAACCCTGAGAATATACCACGAAAATTTGCTTTGTCTTAACACACATCAACCATATGATACATTGAGCAGGATGAATATTATTAATTACCAGACAATCTGTTACTCACCTCCGTTATAATTGATGGATAAGTGTTTCTTGTTCTTACTTCTCCGCAAGTGTATAATTTGAACAATTAATAGCAGAGCACTTGGAGTTCTAAGACGTTAGAAAAATCATCGCTGAATGATGACATATCTCTAATACTTGTCTTTGAGTATAAAATTATGATTCAGCGGTCAATATTACAAGCATATAATTACATTTCCCAGTTTCGGTCAAAGCGATTCAGGTAATGTCACAATATCATGACCAGCAGGACGTTTGCTGCTTCGCAAAATCGTTGCTAAATTTTATATCGCGGCCTCTGTTGCTTTACCTTGGCGCTTGAAACCATCCTGTTGTAAGTCATAGTCTACCGGACGTATCTCTATGCGTCATTGTAAAATGTTTCAATGTTTCTGTTGTAGGGAAAAAGCGACTGTCAGCAGTGTCGGGTATGTCACACATTACCATGGTTTTCAGAGCAATGCGTGTCTTACACACTCATTGACGCATAGGCCTACATTTATTTCAATTTCTGTATGCCGTTCCCTCTGAATTTCCTTTGACAAGTCATGAAAGTGACCCATTCAAACACTGGAAGTATATACGAGTATTTTACAGTGTCCACGATGCGATGATGTACGAGTGATCAGACGATACCACATCTACATTTCCGGCCTCATATTTTATGCCCACTGTGCACATTGTGTATGCTATGTGCTGCGCTGTGTGCTGTGCTGAGATTCAAGAACCCCACCATTATCGTCGCTGTGTGACGTTTCGATTAGACTCCTAAGCTCTGGTCACTGCGCTTTGACCAATTAGGCAATTTTAATTGGTGATGCGAGTAAGATAATTAAATACATACGTCATCCAAAAGCGTCGCGCGAGCTTGGGACTTCGCAGTTGATGCCGTAGAACGAAAGAAATCAGACTAACACGCGGCCGTACGCACAAGCGGGGCGTGGTGTCAATGACACTCTATAAAGCTGTCGGATATGATATCACTGCAGCGATCACACCTGTAGTTGTGGCCGCGAGAGGAGGCAAAATTGGTAAATTGCTGGCTTAAAGGACAAACTGACGGCACATATTCATCCTGCATGAACAGAAGTAAGTCGATCAAAATAGCAACAAATTTCCGTACGAAAATTACATGATTTGCGTTACGATTAAAGCCGAGACAAATTAGTTGATGTCAGAGTCTATATTAAAGAGTTAATTTAACACACGGACTACCTGAATTAGGGAAATGACCATTTTCATAGAAAGTGCACCGGTGTCAATTATGACGAGATAATATTTTCTTGCGGAAAAACGTCAGTTTCCCGGCCGGATACGGTAGTGTTGTAGGTCACAAATTGCCCGTTCACTTAAAACAGACTGCGGCCGAAACTCAAGACATAACAACGGGAATTAGCCGTTTCTTGAGCTAATGTCTCACATCCATTTTCTGTCACGCAGCAGGTGGTCTCAATGGCTATTTACACTGACAACGAACGAAGCTAACAGTGAGCGTGACGAACACCTCTGTCTCGATATGTGTACGAACCGCCTATGAGCCACTAGACCGCTAACTTACTGTATGCGTCTTAGTGTTGACCTGGGCCGTTTAAGCCCACGCGTTCTTAGACAAGCTGTATGTACTGTATGATGCCCTAGCTGTCCAAATGTTAGGTAATGGTGCATGGGTACAGATATGGGTCAAACACTTTGTGCAGCATACGTACTTCCTGTCGGCTAAGCTTCAATTTCAATTTTTACGTCTAGACTTTCTCGGTCTGTGAAGTTTGATGCTCATGTTCTATCTTGTGACTAATATAGAACACAGATGAAGTCGAAAGTCCAAGCAATGAACCCACAAAGCATTGGCTTTGAAATTGTTGTACCAGCACTATATTAGTTGTTAGGCCTACCGCATGCGTGAGAACAGCGAAGTAGCGGCGGTTCGATATTGACGATGCCACCGCTCGACTCCTAATCAACGCGCAAGGGATTATGAGTAATGACGTCATCGCCTGAAGCCCATGACACTACAAAATTCATCGGCCTACCTCGCATGCGCTTGGCCAATTACCGATTACTCTCGTTGCTTTGAGCGACGACTGTAACAAATGATCCGTCATGGTGGTCATCTCAAGATGCTCTAATATGAATTGAAGTGAAATGAAGTGAAATTATATCACAGATGGAGCACTTATGAAGGAGAAACCGCCTTCTGCAACTTACATTCGATGACATGCATGATGTTACTATTTCGCTGGACACTGTGATTGCTAAACACTTTACACACTTATTCAAGATCCAGATTTAATATAGAAGATGGTACGTGTTTCAAAAAAAAAAAATGAAGAACGCCTAGCTTTCTTGAACAAAGAAGCTTGTCACGCGTGTCTGTCGTTCGCTATCAAAATCAACAAAGAGAAATTGGCTGTTTTGTCATTATTTTCTGGAAATATTTGTGACTGCAAATGGTGAAAAGGAAACGAAATTCGTCAAACGACACTATTATCTTTTTTTTTGTTTATAATCGCTTGACGAACGTCAGTCATTACATGGATGTGTGATCACGTGATTAGGAAACGCGTCACAATTCTCAATATAATTCCCCAAAATCTTTACGATCAAAGGCGCTTTAGGCCTTGCCTTGTAAATTGCGCATAATGTGATATGCTGTAGGGATAATAAATTTTATGAGGTAGGATATTTTAGTATCGAAGATGGAGGTGTATTTCTAATGTAGGCTTATAGAGCATGACTGATAACCGTGGGGAATTATAGCCCGGATCACTATCACAACCACAACACTCCTCACTCTCCCGATACTGACTACCAAGCATACAGGTACAGGATACCAATTTAAATGTCTTTTGTTTAACTTGGTCAAGAATTGAAACTGGGACCTCCCGTTCAGAAGACAGATAGTCAACCCACTCGCCAACACTGCGTGGTACCGTGGTTAGTCACTTACTACTTTGAACGAAGCCTTCCTCGGCGAGAGAGCTTATGGTTGGAACGTATTAGGCAAGCCGCGCCGTCAGATGTACGTTCAAGCCCCGTGCAGGTCAGACAGCGACGGAGGCCAGTTCTCTAACTTAAGCCTGTATTACGGTAATGTAATGTTAAGTCTGTGAATTGGTCTCCACCCTGTTGCCAGTCATCCCGGGGAAACTGGTATCCGGTATCAGCTGCCTCTCTGCTCAGCACAAAGTGATAGCGTGGTAAAGAAAATACGATGTTGGATGTTGGTAGACTCCGTAGCTTTCAAGATCTGTCCTGTAGGGCGTTCTCCTTTCAGTTTCGGTATCTGAACGAAAAATTAGCACTACCGACTCAAATTTTCTTAGTATAACTTCGCCCATAGTTTTATTGCAAAAATTATAAACTCATTCATCACAATCTCTTAAAGTCTAAATATAGTAGGCCACCTTTGAGAAATCGAATCAGGAATATGTATATTTAGGTATATATAATGGAAAACTATACAAACAACACCTTACCATTTCATCACGATAATCATAACGTAACGTCTGAATGTTGATGAAACTGTCCATCGGATATCGCGCCATTAATTATTACGAATGGAAAGAAGAGTGAATACGCTCTGGCGAGTTTGTTTAAAGTGTCTACATCATGGAACAAAGAAACGGAAATGTTTCATCTTTAACCAAGCCCTCCCATACATACAAGTAAAAGCGTATGGTGAAGATTATAGCGGGCCATTATCACAAGTGTCATAGAAGACACTTTCTCAAAACGTACCCCCAATACAAGTTCGAGAACCACACTCAATGATCCGTAGGCCTATATGGAAGTAATGAAGCATAACGTTATACGGTACAATTATATATGGGAACGAAACAGAAGAAAATCCCAGTACGCCGGATGCATTATCTTCTAAATCCCAATTGTATTGCATCGATTTAATTTGATGTATTTCACCTTTACCGTGACTCAACTCAAATCAATCATCGTGCTTGATCGTCCGGAGTCCGGACGTGAACTATATTTGTGTTGGAGTTAAACTATTCATCTCATGAGACTGGTAGTCTTAATTTGGTTTCCACCGTGTTATAATTACTCATATCGCAAGTTGTGTCAATCATACGCGATAGCCCGCTTATTGTACACGAGAGGGCGGTTTGTAGGCCTACTGTATGTACAGTATAAAGCTCATTTACTAAAATAAAGCTTCGATGCTGCTGTTATCGGTGCTGTTACCGCAAATCTTCCCCGCCTTTTATGTTAACTGTTCGGATGTGAAAGTATTTACATATTCCAAAAACTGTTTGATAGGCAATTGCGCCATAACTCATTTAGATGTTTACGTTCCCTCGACAAACACGACGACGTCGGCGATAACGACGCCAATCGCCACTCTGCCAGCTTATAACTAATCGATTTCCATGTCGCCATAACGGGGTAGATGGTTGACTATATACCTGATGGGTATGAAACGTGTTAGCAAAACCTCTCTACCTTAGAGGAAAGAGATTGTAGTGTAGACAACGTTACCTCGAGGAGGGTGATGAGCACTTTCTCATTGAATCACGTGGTTACGTTCCAACACAAGTGTTGCACTGTCGCACTGCGAGTGTTGCGGATACAGCGTCAGTAAAGTATAACAATTATGCCGACGGCATTTTGCTCGGACGACTGATATTATCAACTGCGCTGCGCCACCGTTCGCCCCAGCCATTTGCGGGGCTTGTGGGCACCTCTTATCAGCAAATCCCTATTTGATTCATGCAACGCTAAGATATGGTTGTACACGCGGGTATATGTTGACAGAATCGCATTGTTGGCCATTCAGTCACTGGGGCCACAAACGTGTGGACTGCGTGGTTTGAATATCATTGGTTGGATTCGTGTTTTTTTGGCATGTATGTAACAGGCCATCGCAATTATATATGAACGGATTAAGCACAATACTATAAAATATTTGCAGCAACGCACATACGCACAGACACGCGCGCGAAATACACACGCACGCGAACGCGCCCATACAAAGATACGAACTCAATCACGCTCACGCAAGCAAGTAAGCACCCCATCTATAACTACACCCATGGCCTCTTCGCAGAGCTCCGATCTGGCGTTAAAGGCACGTGTTCAGGTTCACGTGCTGTCATTACTTTGTTCTCGACAGTCAAGCACATGCCAGTCATCCGCTATACTAGTAAAAGAGGAAAATGCATCAGACTTGACTCTCACATGGCAGACAGCTATCGATACGATGCACTTACGAGCCCTCTTAGACTTGAGCAAATGGAAACCGCTCGTCATCGATGCGGAAAGCTTATTCTATTTACCAGATGGACTTTAGCACTCAGCTAGAATGACTAAAATCATATGTTTTCATCGTTGACCACTATCATAATTTGTTGCTGTTATATATACCACCACCTGCGACAGATTGTAATTTATTGGGGCTACAGTACTCGTTGCGGCAACTTACCGTGGGAAATATGCAATTTGATGAGAGTACGCTCACGTTAACAGCTATTAAATATCACTTTGTGTACCCATGCTCGTAACTAATCATTAATATCTAGTTTGGGAGCGTTGTTCATCTCGTCACGAATTACTGTAACTGCGTGGTAGGAAAATTGTGAAGCAATCATCGAAGCGGAGGTCTCATTGACGATTTCTATTTTGAAAGACAATAAGTCGCGCGTTTGATGCGTGATGTCCCCATCTACACATAATGTTTGCTCACGCCGGGAGAGAGGTGTTGAATATACACTGCGGGGGTGATCCAACAAACTCTTATTTTCACTCATTAATCTTTCACTTGAGCTTACGACAGCGTGACTCCCGCAACAGTCAGTTATCATAAGAAAAGATCCAAAGGGCCGCACTAATAAATACTGCTATAATAAAATATAGGGAATAACTCATACACAGCCCACACTGATCGGCAATTCGGACTTTTGAACTCTGCGTGGATGAACTTACTCTTGTTCTCAAAATCTTAACTCACCTGCCGCGCTTAGGTTTCCTGCAGTTTCTTGGATGTCTTAATCTAGGATTAAATAAATTTGATTTTCTTTGCATCCATTATGATTATGATGAGTCGGATGCCGCAATTTGTGATTAATCAAGTCGCTGATATTTTCAATGCTTGCGGGGATGTTTTGTGAGAGACTGTCGGTCTGTCAGGAATTCTAGAATATATCTGTGTGGCCAGCCTAAATATAGCAATTCACAAGTATACATGGATATGATCTACTGAATATACGCTGTAGGTGTGTAGATATCTCCTAGATAAATCCGGTCTGTGATGTTTTTTACTGGAAATGAGGATATAATTTCCTAGCACAGCGTTTCTTATGATCCACATTATTTGATTGATCTTGAGGGTTATTATCTAGTAAATTTGTGGTTGCGTCAAGGCGTATTACAAGCATCTGAGCTAATGACTCATTGCCGCCTTTGAAGCGGGTACGGCTTTAAGCCGAAATAACCCTATATATAATCTGAAAAAACGCACGCGTATATAATTTTCATAACCTTACATAGACATGGTGTATGACTGAACCAGTCAGATTTATGCTACTTGTACAAACAAGAAACCTGAGAGAAAATGTGTTATTCAATGTCGGCGTCAACATCAGGAAGAACACACCGGGGGAAATATTCAGTATCGAGGTCGGGAGGTTGTATAAGGGATCCAAGCAGTAAACTAGATCAACAAAATAAGCATCGACTTGGCGTAAATGGCATCACGCATCAACGGATAGCAACCAACCTTGTAAATACCTTCAGTATGCTAATTCTGTTAGCAGTTAGCACTGCTCTCCTTAGGCCGGCTACGGTGCATGCGTCCGTACTACGATGGAAGGGAGCTATACCTGCATGAGGGTTGCCCAGACTCTCTCCCCATATTACGCTGGTGGATACAGATTTCCAAAACCTCCCGACGGATGAATATACCTACACATCACACAACAGCGATTAAATTATCACTATAAAAACCCAAGCGGGTGGACGAACGTGTTTCTTTCTGCCTAATTTACTAACGTTTACGGTGAATTAAATATGCCGTCACGGTTAAGAGATTGCATTGCTATTGACCATGGCGTGCCTTTACTAACGTTTATTGTGACTGCAATTCCGCAATAAACTATCACAGTTGGGTGATCGCTATTTTGACCTCATGGCTTTTCACGATAAACCTGACAATTTTCTAAAACTGGCCTAAGCATTGTAGATACTCAGAAATGCTTGCAGGTGCCTATGTGCGTGAAATTTATGTATCGGCGGATCACTAACATCGGTGACGCAATCATGGGCTGCTTCGTTTCGAGACTTTCGTCCCGCGAGATTCATGATGCACTGTCAAACTGCACCAACACAATTAGACATGAATGATCCATGTCGAATTTGAATTTGATACTATACAGATGAATGAATACATCGCTTTGACCATATTTAAACCGATGCACAGGGAGTTGATCAATCCATCTGTTGGAGACCATCTAATTCTATACGGAATAGTTCGATATAGTCTGATTGTATCTGCGGATTATCCCGATCAAAGTCTTTATCTTTTTCATGCTTTGCAAGCTCAATTGCTCGTGTCTCGCACGGCTGAAAGAAATGTCACCGTGCGAAGATCCCCATAAGCGAAACTACCACTGCTGCCCTGCCCTGCCCTGGAGTCTGCATGGACCACGCTGGTACCATATGTTCATCAGGCCAACTGGTATAGAGTGTAAGCTAGCCACTGATATCTACCGTTATAGCTTATTACAATCGTTTTGAATATTTACCCCATTAGGCCTACTGTGATAGTATAGTTATGCGCGCGGACATGTGTGTGTGCGTGCGTGTGTGTGTGTGTATGTGTGTGTGCATGTATATGTGTGCGTCACGTATATAGGGCCAATGTTCAATTGGGATTAGGATTCTACGCTGCATCATGGCCTACTTTACCTAGAGTAGGCCATGGCTGCATTCATGACTCCCCAAGGTTTACCATCGCGTTCGAATTCCAGATAATCAGTATTGCTAATTGCTAATTAGGTAATTGGGGCAGGCACTGCTTGTATTTGTTTACATATTTTGTTACTGCGGTTTCACCAATGTGTGGATCGAATATCTGCATGTCAGTGGTACTGCTTACTACTACCAAGTTGTCCCTGCTACCGAAGCTTTATACCGTTAACGAGAAACGCTATGTTGTCGAATACGTTTTCGCCGAAATCTAAACAAAAGGGATCTGACATAACGTAGCGTCCTTGTATTAGAAAGACAGCCACAGAAAATTTGACCGCACGTCTATATGACTGTTTTGTTTTGGTCGCGTGTTGTAATTTCCCTTAACATTCATCACATCGTGACATCGCCGAACATATGAGTTCAATATTTGTCTTTTGGTTAGCAAAAAAACAAGCTTCGATACTATGACCAACGTATTGCGAAACCATATCCTACGCCACCTGACTAAATTTAACTTCTTCGTTACAACGGTAACACATTATGACGTCGTTGGATTGCCCGGAATCGTGCGATGTGTGGAAAATGAATCGAGGAAACAACATTTTGCTATACTGTTATCGTCTTATGTTATTAATCAGCATCGCCTCTGTCGGACTGAATATTGCTAACAGAGTAACGAAACCGTCCCAGACAACCAGACATGACGACACTCGTTAAATCCCGCACTTCATTTGGGGCAGTCAATAGAGTAAACACCTCACACATAGTAAAAAGTCTAGGAGGAAAAGAAAAGGAAGCACACCAGCTGGTTTGTGATTTAATTGCTTTGAACGGGCGCATTGCCAAGCCATCGAAACTGACTTTTTTCAGACACACGCATGTCCATAAATGGTAAAAATCCGACTGAATGTACCGTACGGCTGATTTACGATCACAGCGTGATGTGTTCCATCAACCCTATCTCATTACAAGCAATGAATCAACTAGGTGAGGCTTCGGGTATCGCTTGATTTTGCTATCGCTCTGACGTCATATTTTCGTAATTTGGAGGGCAAAATTCGAAATTGACATAACACAGCGCATGAGAGATCAAAGTTTAATTCGATAAAGGCGTTGAAAAGAAATTAACAAATCATATCTATCGTTTCGAGGGAGGAGCGCTGTCAACATCGCGCCATGAAAGTCCCGTTAGATTTGACGCATCGTGTTAGCACAAGATGGTATATTTTGTTTGTAGTGTTTAATACCCAATCATTGCCAACATCTACTTGTTCCTGTTGACAAAAACTCTTTGTAGAAGGGAGCAACTTTTCTAGTAATCACACCGTCATTTTATAAACGTCATCTTTAAAATGAGATCTTCGTTTTGATAATATTGATCAGTAAATTTTATGATCCATCAAAATATTACATGTTGCTTAAATGATATCATCCAGATGTTGTGTCAGCAGTAGAGTAGATTTTCTGGCGTCTACGATTCAATTACGAGATGGAAATAGCAACTGCTGTATAAGGGTGCGGTGTGTGTGGGGGGTTTCTTATCCAATGATGGTATCCGCCACACTCCATTTATATCATTTTAAAATTGAACGGAGAACCTCGCACGTTATAAAATGATGAATTAAAGATTGTGTAACTGGTTAGGAATTTAGGCCGTGTCGACAAAGTGATAGCAATGTAGCGAACGTCTTCAGGATAAAAAAATAGGAATATTTGGTCAACTTTATCGTGCTAAGGGGAAACGTCATGTGTTGTGATTAGAAAATTTTTCGACACAGGTTAAAGATTTGTAACAAAAGTCCTTATTCTTAGCCTTTACCCGACTCGGCCTTCAAAGTTGTAAAACTGGCCTATGTACACTGTTACCAATATACTCATAATGGTATAGTAACCAATACCATGATAATCGTGAGAAACACTTAGGATTTATTCACAAGATTAGTTATCTCCAACAGATACACTGTGCTGCTTCAATGCGGAGCGTTGCCAAATATAAATGAAGTTCACTAATTTACGATCCACATCCTCGATCTCTTCGCTATCGCCTGGAGACTCGGGCAATCAAAGTTCACAGGAGGTGCCTGTGGGAAAAGCTTCTTAAAAAACAAGTAACTGTCACTTTCGTCTTGATTTAGTCGAATAGGAAAGCACTCATCCATAATGTAGATTGCACATTGGGTACACGATTTGTCATAAGTTGACATGCAATTCCACGAATCTGCATTTTCTAGACATTTACCAAGGGAATTGCGTGGGAAACAAACCAGAGAATATATACAGTATACTATTTGAATCACCAGTACTGATCTGTCATTAAGGCAGCGCATACGTGTGTAATTACACTAACCGTCCAATTCCAGCGCGCAGGGAGGGAATGGAATGATAGTCACCAACCCAATATAGGCTCTGAGAACATCGTCACACGTATACGTGCGTAATTACCCAAATCGTCCAATTTTGGCTCTGAGCACATCGCCACTGTTTCGGTGCCGCACGCATACAGTCGGCGAATTTTCACTGGCAAAAAACGTTAAATTGCTCAGAGCCAGAGCTAGTTCCAATCCAAAAGGCATGAAGGTTGCGTAGAAATGACGTTCGGCTTCGACAAAACACAGCCGAATCATATTTGTCGTTTCGTTCGGCGTGGCCACCAACAACGGCGGTGCCAAAAGAAGACGAAAATCGTGCAAAATATCCAAACGGGTGTTGGTTAGGCCTTTGAATGGTTTTAAATATGACGGAGACTATTCGTTAGCATACTTGACACCTAGCAAAAACAGTAGCATGGATATCGATTGCAAGTTACTACGAAATGCAAACGAGGCTTTGTAGACATTGTTGTGAGTGTGCACTGTGCAGGCTATCTTTTTCCTAGCAGAACTATACACCAGACAAAAGATATCATTTCACTTCATTTGAGCCAAGTTGATTTTAAAGTATATGTGCTAGCACAATAGGCCACATTACACAATGGTGGGTTAATATTATCCCAGTTCAACGTCAAACTTTTGACTTTAGCGGACTTAAACCTTTGTGGAGAAGTCAAACAATTGGAATTAAGAGGTATTTGAGGTTGTCAACTTATACATCGCCTCCTAGCATTAGAACCGTTGGTGTTTTAACAGTGAATGAATACAATTGACTCATTAACATTATCTCAATCACATTACGTAGTAACCTTAACGATTCTGACGCCGCAGCTATCAATCACTGAGAATGAAAATTATCGTTGGCAGATAGCCATTAGCCAGCAGTAGCTTGAAACCCCCACTTGAAAATGTGCAGTTGTATCAAATGGATGCTCAACGGTGACCTTAACGCAAGAACAGGGAGGACAAAATGTGTATGTAGAAGTATAGATTAAAGTCCACTATCCCCCAACTATAAAAACTCAAGAAAGCAAACCGTCAGGTGAACACCAAACCGACTGATTGATAACATTTTGTGGTTTCCTGCTTTCGAAATGAACCGCCTTGTGAGGAAAAGTGAAAACTATCACCCGATATAACAGCGAAATGGTGAAATCATGTGCAGCAAATTCTGAATCCTTCCTTTACGACAGTGTATCATAAAAAGTACCGTACCATGTTGGTGAGGTCGTGTAAGATCGTAAACTCCTATCGAACAGCCTGATGAAAGTCTAATCGTGTAACATAATCATACGATGTACTATTATTTTCTATAGTTCAGCGCTGTTTGCCTAAGGCTCTCGGATAAAGGTTGATCAAACACGAGTCGACGGTTTTTCTCAACTCAGCTTAAACCTAGTGCAACTAGACGGGAGGTCTATACCATAAGTGATTTTAAAACAAGGCACCATCTTTAAAATCATTCTATTAAACGACAGACGGGTGGAAGTTTTTACACACTTCTGTGGTACCACCTGCGGGTATTTGTGTCAAGGACTTTGAAAAATTACTTTGCCTCACTCGAAGTGACTGTTGACAGACTTGTGCTACTTGTAATCCGTTCTCGTGATGGGATATATAACTTGTTGCTAAGAGTAGAGGATGTGTTTCACTTGAGCTTTGAAACACGGTGGCTATAAACGGACCTTGGAGCATAGATGCCAATCTCTTGCCCAACTCTTTCAAAAATCTACAATATTGCTTAGAAATCCTGTTCTTGTTTCACAACTTTTCCAACAGCTGTGTGAAATGGATCGTATTGAAGATTTGAAGGGCTATGCCCGAGCTTTGTTCACGTATACTTTGCGGAAGACTTATATAATGTTCTTGCGCGAGTATGAACATATCTCGGGGCAATTACAGACCGGGCATCCATGTGGAAACTGTTGATATTTTGCTTTTTCGAATCGAAGCGATCACAAAGGGCTGTCCTGTTTCTTTCGAATTGCTTCTTTGTAAAGTTAGTCAAGGGCGTCTGGTTAATCGCACTAGCGTTGATTGACAGCCGAGTCAAGTAAATAAAAGGGGAAATCAAAAGCACCGCTGTGTGCTAGTAGTCCGCACAAACTCAACAACGAGTGTTTGCCAACTGTACGATAATGCCCCTCGCGTTGAGCTTTCGCAGCAGTTTGTAGATCATGACGCTGTTCGCCATTTGATACAGACTCTGTGCGCTATCTCGATCACTGAAGTGGCACGGGCATGACTTGACGTAATCAACTAACCTTAAGGTCATAGGAAGGCTGCTGTAATGACGGAGTGAGTCGAATAGTATCCTGCTGCTAACTGGGAACATTTCATTTGAAAATTGTGTGTGGTCTGTTGTGAGAAAACGAACAGTCATATAGAACCCTAAAACGTCTCTTTATTCAATTGGGGAAAAAGTGTCTGCAATTTGGTCGCGATTTTGGAATAATAATAATAAGGCTCGGCGCGAGAGTCGCGTCATGTTTGATATCGAGTCGAGGTTCCCACGCTTGAGCCAATTATGTGTTTGTTGACAAGGGTAATATCGCTTGTGCTGTGTGAAATCTTGCAATCCTATGCACTTCCGATGTAGCTCCTAACAGGTTGTGCCAACTGTGTTCATGGACTAAACACTAAATCATACGGCAGTCGTAACCGGTGAGAGGGAGTTCTATATTCCTGAACGGTGTTGTTGTTTTGAATTTATGGCGTTTTCAACTACTAAGGTAAATGCACCCCAGGTCAATGCTGTTTCAGCGTGTCGATACCTTCGGTTTGTAGCCTGGATCACCGACACAATCACAACCCTTCACACTTCCCCAATACCTACTGCCAAACACTATAGTAGCGGATACTAAGAACGCTGCAAATGGATATTTTTATATTGCTACTTTAAACATGAATACATGACCGTGCGTTTTTCACTTACTAAGGTCATTTACGCCAGGTATGCTCACGGTATACGCGTCAACACTTCCGGCTTATAGCCCGGATCATTATTACAATCATAGCTCTCCGCACTTCCCCGATACCGACTGCCAAGCAGGGAAGGAACGGATACCAATTTGAAGTCTTCGGATTTGAGTCGGTCGGGAATCGAACCAGAAACCTCCCGATCGGCCAACTGAAGGGTAATCGTACGTTCTACACTACACGGTTTGATTGCTTCTCCGATGGTTGATGTGGATGCGAAATTGTCTGGGTATTGCCTCCCTTTACGCTGCCTATTACAGGCTTCGTTTACCTTTTAATTTGCGTTCTTCAAAGAACACCGCAGGAGCGAAAATGCCGTCTTCGTGTCATTATTTTATCTTCCGAACTGCTGATTAGTCAACGGAAATTACTACATTGTGTTACGAAGACGTGACAGCCACTCTAACCGAAAACAAATAAATAGAATTCAATATATGAAGTTATGGAAGCCTGGCATAATATAATTTGAAATTGAGTGATAACTTTTGATGTTACAATTAGAACGTTTATTTTGACTGAAAGCATTCAAAATTGACCCCATATTGCCAAAAAATATTTACTTTCAGATTCTTTCCGATTTGGGAAATGTTTTTACCATAGAAAATATGATTTGACTATATATCATCCTTATTTCGCTTTTTCGACATTACACAAATCGAAATTCCGTCAGTCCTGATGAAATCTTTATGATATGCAGCCAATTTCACAAACTTCCATTTTACTCTGACTCCGTCGAAGTAACGCTTCGATTTCAATATTTCAGCCAAGTTCTATCGCATAAGTAATTTGCTAAGTATGCCACCTATCAGGCCATGATTTGTTGGTATGGAAGGAATTATTTCCCAAAGGTTATTAATAAGTTGGAATTGAAAGATGCCAAGTAGGCATATCCGCATATGCAAGAAAATTAACCAATTAATTCTAAACAACAGAAGTTAATGAGCATTTTCTGTCTGAACTACTATTGTGACGATTGGGGGACAAACCAATCAATATCCTTGTTGACGGGACGATCGCGAATCTCAACTAACATTAGATGTATCGATTACTATTGAAAGCGCTATTATTCGGCGACTTCAGGGGCGGCGGTGAGTGTGTGGTAGATTTCATTATGGAAACGATACCGTGAGATAGGAAGATGTCACCAACTGTATTGTCAGTTCTCAAGTTTTATCAACGTATAAACATAAAACCTTGAAAGTCCGCCTTTATATTGTTTTTAAGGTGCTCTCACAGTATCAGGTAATCAATTTGACTATAGAGTTGCATGTATACACTTGCTTGCACCACGTATATACTCACCCGAATACAGTGTACATGCGTTGTTTATCAACATTTGACAATCTGGCAAACATATTCCAGCGTTTCACGTAGTCATGGCGGATACGGTAATTAGGCCACTCTGCATGTGTTCCAACGACAAGTTTTGGTATTATAGATGGCGACTGGGTTCTAATCCGGTTGACACAACAAATATTTAGCCTCTAAGCAGCGATGTCCAGATCGGTCATAGGCCCCGACAAATAAAGCAGGAACGACATCACCGTAAGGATCAACATCAACTGTGGCGATTCGATTGGAACGAAAGTCGAAGGGTAAAGAGGGAACAGAACGCAAAGGATTTGTTTACTGAAATGACTTCGAAATATATGCATCTCAAATCATATATGTAACAGCGTCTTCACTGCAGTGGGAGCACGAAATAGATGTACAAAACCGCTACATTATTTTGAGTGAAAAACCTTTTTAATTTTGCCTACTGAAACGGTCAAGTAGACCCGTGATGTGAACAACCTTTTTTATAATTAGGGATGAGGAGGAGTTAGTATCAAAATGTGATAATAATTATATATACTTGATATTACAGTACTTTTATCGGTACAGTTGTTTGTACGTTGTCGCGGCAGGAAGTTTGACGCGCGTCCAATCGTCATACGCATAAGAACCTATCATTAAAGCTCAAGTGTTGATTTTTACAAGCAAATTACATTCTTCTAACATTTAGTTTATCCGGATCGCATTCCGACAACAATTTTTTGTGCTATGGTGACATCACAGATGAAGATAAAGATGTTACTGTTACGAATTAGCAGCGTAACAAACCAATAATGCAACCGATAACAAGAACTGATACACATTTTGTAGTCACGATCATGGCTGAATACAGCATACTGTACCATTTAACCATCTTATTCCGATTTGCTAATTATGCAACCGCAACAAGATACAGATGGTTACAGATGAGTAACACGATTCTGTTTTACATCAAAGCCCATGCGATGTCAGTTTCCTATTTTAGATACCAAATTATCTGTATTTCCGTTCAATTATCTCTATTGGTGTATATTACTAAGACAACTTTCTAATCAGCAGACCTATCTCGGAATATTAAAATTCGATATGGCCTAATCATTCTTGATCAATGCATCATTCAAACGTTGACGAATGGAATCAGAAATTAATGGTGGAAATCTAATGAGTTTTAATACCAAGACGAATGATTCCAATCAATATGACCTATTTGATTTCACTAGAGCAAGCCGCTTTGATTTACCTTTTTTCAAAGACCCCGTTACGACACACATCAATTGATCCAGCGCTTGCTCCTTTTAGAAAATAATGCGTCTACGGTTTGTGTTATCGATATGCTGTTTTACTTCGCCGTCAGCAATCGTGGGAAAGTAGCGGCGATGTATCGAATTTATCTGACGATTCATAAGAAAGCGACCGCTAGTATATAACACGCGTTGGATTTCCGATATATTGTTCCGATCTGTCGTCAAGTAACATGATGACGTAGGTTTCAACTCAATTCAATAAATCGGCATCAATATTTTCTCAACACGTCGCGTATTAGATGAGATTTTAGTACATTACCGGTTTGAATCAAACGATTTGATATCGTTGGTTACGGTTTATTAATTGAGTAACAAAGAAACACTGCATCGAAGCGTCTTTCAGCGCTGTTCGATATCACGTTATCTTAACCAGCAGGTGTACTGTGTTTTTGTGCATTGAGAACGTAATATATATTTTCATCTTCCGTGTTGAAACTTATACAGGATGCAATACTTTTGTGTCGAATCGTTTTGGTTTCCTTGGCAAGTTGTAAGTCATAATACATACTAGTTCATCGTAACGACGTCTTCAAATAAGACGACTTCTTGATGATCCCATAATACAAAGGCTGAGCTGTATAATGCTCGCGACACCGTGAGTGCTATGGTGTAAACTTTACTGAATTAGTGCAACTAATAAGCTGATCTCGCCACCCACGGCGCCTAGAAGACTAATGACAATCACCTTTGTTTATGAATTAATGTATCTTTTCCTCTCAATTTGATATTTATCCTTGTTTGTAACATGTACGCTTCCGCCCTAAGACTGATTAAAAGTCTAGGTGGACAATAATCACTGTGTACTGTGATGAAAATGAAACGGTCAAGAGTTTACTGCGACACAAAGACACACGTGTCATCTACTACCATAATTATACATTAGTAATATTAAAACGGTGGCTTTCCTGTTGGGTTCAAAACAGTGCGAACAGGTAGCATGTGACAACGCGATGATTTCACTTCAAGCCAGCATGTCAACAAGTCGAAACCTGCACCTTTGTGCTTCAATCAATAATTGGGATTATCAGAGAACACACAGAGAATTGGCGTTCTGCGAAGTGTTGTTTCGATTCCATGCTAGTGGACGCTGAAATTGTTGTTTTAGTGGGCGAGATGGGTTCATATCACCATGGCGACTTAATAAGATAAGCCAACTTGGTTGAGAGATGGCTTGTCATTCCCTACAGATTGGATCATTCGCTGTTTGTATCACTATTTATCATCTCCATCCATTGGTGGTCTTAAATATTTCATCATAGTTGAAAAATGCGCCCGGTTGCATTAGCAACGCTTGTTTTTGCATTTTCATTTTTCATTTGTAAACTAAATAAGATTTTCTCCTAGTGCCGAACCAATTTGTACTTGATCAAGCTCTCGTCAATGCGGTGGAGCTCAAGTGCACTATAGCTATCTAAAAACAAAGCTTGAACATATTGATAAGAGTCCTTCAACCTACCATTGAGAGAAAACTCTTAATTAAATTGGTAAATCTGAAACTATTTAAAAGTAGTTCCGTCATGCTGATCGAAACCGATAACGTAATGGCATAAAAGGAAATCAAACGTATTTTTTTACTTAATGAGATAGGCTTATGCGCGTTGGTCATTAAATGATTGCGTAAAACGATTGGAAAATACGTATAATGACTCTCTGGCAGCATGTATATGGTTCCTATCTTCGTAACAATATGATTCATGCTCACCACGTGGATTTCAAACTCACGTAACTTATTATAGTTTGAACATAGAGAGCATCTATAAGTCAATAAGGTCATGGTTTCAATAGATGGTGGGTGCTCTTGGCACATTTTCTCAGTGTTGATTTTTCATGAGGGGGAACAAGTTGAACATACACTCTCAAGGAGGTGGCTATACAGTCGGCATGGCTTAGATCTTTAGAGCATAAAATCTACCACTTGGGTCGTTGGATATACCTGGATGGATGTGTTTGGACGACAGTCCACATGCAAAAGCCTGGCGTGTTTATGCAATGTTGTAATGTGGTCCTTCCAAGAATTTTATCCACCTATTGAAGATGTTTTTCCAAATGATCTATATTGTTTGGTAAAGTCCATGCATTCTTGAATGCGGATGTCATGCGCATACCAATGCATGCTACAGTTGTTGTTTCTACAGCTTCGCGCGTTCCAATTAACCATAATTTTCTGTCCAGCTGTTTTTTCATCATGCACACTGCAATTAGTTCGAAAGGCTTAAGTGGGTTTACGCAGATTTTCGAAGCATAGATGGTGTGTTACTGTTTATTACGAGAATGGCCATCGAGGTCATAATGGGCGTAATCTCATTTGACCGTGACAAATGACCTAGTATGGTAATATTGTAGGGGATTTGCTTACTGTCACAACGGTATGTAAATCTTCTTAGTGCTGTAGGATGTGATCAATATGTAGTAAAGAAATACATATTTCGGGAAGAGTGTGTATTGGAACGGATGCGTAAATCCGTGTTGCTATGGATTGTTGTGTGAAAGTTGATAGGCCTCTATATAGTTACATACACTATTCTATTACAAAGTCACATACAGAGACGAAAACTACAGAAGTACAGCTTGGCGAGGAGTTTCCACGAATTTCGCCATTGCGAATAAATCTCCTCAAAGAAAACCACTGTATACTCAATCAACATACAAAAAGCGCCAATGCTCGATTGTCATATTACAAGCACAAATGCTGATCATGAACAATTTCCTTTCATCTGCTCTCAGCCCAACGAGGTGATCTTCGCCTGCAAATTTCAATTTTCGTAACCACATTAGGCATTCGGACTAGATTCATCATCTACCTTTGCCAATTTAGCTGGCCGAGCCACGAAACCATGCGTACAAATCTAAAACTGTCTATTATGTTCAAAGTCCCTGACTTGGGAAATAAGCGGAAATTGCGATGTGTTTAAATAATGGGCAGACAGTTTGCTACATTATTCTCGCCTACTTCTATCTGAAACTGGTAGTTAAAATCTATCTTGGCCTTTCGTTACTGACAAAGGTCATACTAGCATCATGGGATTTCCAACATTGTGGCGATCAACTACTCATTACCTTGTACTTGTATTGTGTCCGCGACCTTTAGACTAAGACAAACAGCGATCAATAAATCACTGTACTCAGAACACAAAATAGCATAGACAATACAATTTCCGCTTCCATTCATTTGAACTTCCTAACTCATCGAGAATTCCTATTTGACACATTTCTAATTGAATGTTGGCAACCCGGTGAGACTATATTATATATTATTACAAATGTATTATATAGTGCCCATCATTCGGCCTACCCACCACTCCCTGCCGAGATCTAATACTTTTATCAGCGGGAGAAGACCGAACGACCTCGGTCTCCTTTACCGGTTATGGTTATTGCATTCGCATCATATACACTGACAGTGATTTGGGCTATAAACCAGAAATATGGCAACGCATAAAGAAGTGACCTGTGATATGACCCTAAGCAATTGAAAACGCCGTTAATTCAAAACATCGACATCAACAACTGCATACGCCATCGACCTCGCGGTCCTGTCTAATATACGTGAAGGGAAGATCACTGAAGACATGTTCCCGGCTGAAATAGCGAAAGTCGTACTATATAGGCATTGACCTGGTTGCGTACATGTCCGACATCGCACATTCAGGACAGCAACAACAACAAATGAATACGCCGTCGCATTCGCACTCCTGAGTCCTGTCTAATAGATGTGCAGAGAATACCGTCAGTACTGTTGAAATGTTTATTATAACAGATAAAAGATTGCAATGCAGCAGAATTATACGCACTCGGTTTGCGCTTAAAATTGCATCAGAGGCGCGCAAAAATCAATGAATGCGCCACGAAACGTTTTGAAGATAAAATAGGAAGAGTAAAATTAGAAATAAATAAGAAAAAGACGCTCATGGATATGCCATGTCGGCCTAGAGCGACAAACGCAGTCTGTTAGGAGGGTATATATAGGGCAGCTCAACGGCTGGTCGTGAAACGAAATAAGAATCGTTTTCTCCTCAAATTATAGTTCTTACGTTACAAGATAGCACAGGCGATGTAACAGCAGTACGTGTAGCACAGTGTGGCGGTTGGAAGGATACATGCCCAAGACGCCAGCATCGGGCTATCATATATCTCTAATGTCTTTTATCATGCCAGCACAAATGGTGATCATCGGTCAAAACGGACGTCTGATAGTATTGCTGCGAATCAGCAAAATGCTGAATTGAAAAACGAAGTACAAAACGATTGCAAAACACAAATAGACCCATAGCGATGGGTTGCGCTGTTGGTAAACAATCTACAGTGTGAACGTGGCCTATTAGCCAACAGTATCTATGAGCTTTAGTTTCCCAGGTTTATTTGCTCTGATATTTGCAGGCGGTAAGCAGCACTCTTGATGGGTTTGCATCATGGCTTCTGCGTAGTTGTTAGCACGCGATACAATACAATACCTTGCATCAAGGATTTCATAGCATCATGTTCGAAATCGCTACGACATGCAGCAATATTTTTTCCACCACGCGACTGATATCCTTCTCATCTCTTTGGCTTTCTTTTGGGCTCTTTCACGATGTAAAAACGAGCGATTCTTCTTCGCTTTCTTACGTAAAGTGCGTTCATGTCGTTCCATCGCTTCGACGATTGACGCGTCAAAAACTTCCTTGAGGTTCTTTTGGGTCAGTGCGGAGCATTCAATGTAACGAACTGCTCCAATGTCTCTTTTAAGTTGCTCTATTTCCTCATCGGTAACTGGTTTTTGACTGCAACAAAAGTGAACAAATTCAGTATGATTCAGCTGCGATCACGTCTCGGGGACTCTGCGGGTTCGTGACATAATGTTACCGAACCTTGATAAACTTTTGAGCCAAAAAAAACGGCATCGGTAGAATGGACAGCAAATAGGGTCAAATGTTCAACTTTTTAAATGTTGATAGATTGGTGTATAGATATTTATATTTACCTCAGACGAGCTAGATCGATCAATACGTCAACGCTGTTTCTCAAGTCGCTCTGAGTTCCAACCAAAACAACCGGTGTTTTGGGATGATGCCTCTTGATCTCCGACAACCATTTCTCTCGAATATTATGAAACGAGGTTGGTCGCACTACACTGAAGCATACAATAAATACATCCGTTCCGCCGTAACATAAAGGTCGAAGATGATCAAACTCGTCCTGTAAAAGGAAATGAAACCTTATTTAAAACTAACGTAGCGATTCAATGATGATACAACTATTACAGGTCATTTCAAACAAGTTCAATTCATGGAAACACCTGCATTTATTCAAGCTGAAATATGTAATCATACGATGAACGGGATATTACATCGAAAACGACGACTACAGAAAGGATGAGAAGCTGATTGGTGATCGAGTATGCTGATATCACTCAGTATAAACGACATATAAATTTGTATAACAAGGTCACAGGGGAAAATATCCTACATCTTGCCTTTTCAAATTCAAACCATATAATTAGGCGCAAGAGTTCAAAGTCGCGATATTGCTTTAGGCGAGGGAACAAAAGTTTAAGCGAGTCGTGGAATGAGTTTGAACAAAGGAAAGTCTTAAAGCGGTTATTCACGCTTTGGCAGTCAATTTCGTTCACGTCTGCTCTACGTATAATTATCTTAATTGCAACAAAACGTTACTGTCGGAGATGAACAAAGCCTATCGAACCAACCCAAAAAGAATCGTTAAGAATTATTCTTGCGAGGATACGTTGTAACGATGGTCGTATCGCGGCAATTTTGAGCGCTTTACGGAGAGTAAACACGGACTCACACAAGCCTATCAATAAAATCGGAACGCTTTTGGTCTTTTGTCTCGGCAAGTTTACATTACCACCTGAGCGTGACAAAGGAAGGCGGAAGCGAAGATCTCGTTGACAATGGTTTAGAAAAGCAGCGTAAGCTTCTATTCTTCCCATGACATTTCAATATTCCGCAATAATCGTCAATCTCTTCAAGACATACATAGGAAATAGTGGTAATGTTTGCATATTGACGCCTGCCTCTTATGTGCCACGTTTTGACTTCTTGAACAATTGTTTTTCTTTCAAAAGACTTTCTTATAGATTACGTTACGTCTCTTGAACAAAGTTCGTTAGCCAGAGAAGGCGTCGGCAATTTTCACGAGTCGACGTACTCGGTTTTTATTAACGAGTGCTATTGTACACATATATCTATCCTTCGTGAGCGATAAAATCTAGTGAAAGACCCTATCTGGGGTGAAAATTTGAAATATTGAATGATTAATTGCGTTTTATGAGACGGGTCATCTGATAAAGTAGCTTACAACTACAGCGCGGCATTACGTAATCCTTATTTCAATGCCTCGTTGTTCATAAATGGATAGATTGCTAAGCAGAGAGGCCGTATTAATTTTATGCACCAAACAACTTCAATTACATAGGAATAGCTGCTGAATACCAGGCTGAAATTGCTAATCTTAATTGCCGCGTGCGTAGAGCTGATGTAACAGCAACCCAAGGGTATGAACGTAATTCTGTGGACGATCTATGCGGCCATTCACAGTAAATCCATTTGGGAAAATACAGAACTTCATAAATTGAGACTTGGTTATTTCCATGAACTTTGTCGTCAGAGGATTAGGTTATAATAAGTTTAGGCCTAATCAAAAATTAAATGTAGAGATCCTACCTGACCGGCTGTGTCGCAGAGTTGTAATCGAACGGGACTGCCATTAACTTGAATGCGGACTGAAATGAAATATACCATATTGAGTATTTATAAGCATTAACATAACATCTTAGTATATCTACCTGAATAATTATCGAAAGCCGTAGGTATATATTCCGTTGGGTATCCATTGGTCGTATAGCTTACGACCAGGCTTGTTTTACCGACCGCGCCGTCCCCAAGTAAAACGCACTTTAATCTGGTTTCTCTTGAATAAGCGTCCATTTCGGCGTTTACATCCCGTGTTTCTGCTGGCAATTCCTTATATTGACTGCCGAATCTTGTGTGTGCTTCTGGTGCCATATTTTTCTTTGGCGAAGTTCTGTAACTGTTGCGATTTACGTCAATGCAAGATGTCTCCACAGACGTTGGGCGACTGATGATGGTTGCGTTAGAAAGTCTTTCGATGGGCTTCAGCATGTAGCCTTTGAAATCTTCTTCGTGGCGATGTCCGTTCCTCGACGCATCAACTCGCCAACTACACTTATCTAATAAATCAGTACGTTTATATAATCGCACAGCTATCGACGAAACAAAACAACTGTATTATTTAACCCGACCTAGGCTACATGCTTATAGGCCTATAGTTGAGGATGTCTGGTCTGGCCACACCCTCCTTCAGCGCTCGACGACCCTCCACGAAGCGTCTGCTCTCAATCGAGAAGAACTACCTTGATATACGACGTACGAGCTGAAAGGGAAAAAATGTGGCTGTAGCCATTACTATTTGGTTTATTCTCTCCAGTCTCTCTGTCGACCAAGAACGATCGTTCTGAGACGCGCATATTACGATAGCGTCACCTTGCGGTAACATACAAACTAGAACAAAATTGGCTGAACAGAACAGGACAACAGAAATCAGAAACGTAATACGCGGTGTCGGAATACTATTTCTCATGTCTTTTACTTCATCTTTTTCTTTTTCTCCGTGTAGCCAATATGTTGTACCGTCAAAAACGGCCGAACGTATAAAGGGGTAACATGGTTTTCTATGGCAGCCTGGATATTACTTTCCTGAAAATGTTATTTCTATGATCTTTATTTGGTTACTTTTCATACGTTTCCCAGATTTCAGTTATTTATTTGTTTATTTATTGATATGTAAGTTTCCTACCCCCTCACCTCCACCCCTGCTACGGCTTGATCAGACCTGATGCTGATCGATGACTCCACAGCATGGGTTGGTCCAACGACATATAAACATAAATAAACATATATGTCGTTGGTTGGTCGCTGTCCTTCACCAAGTCTCATGTTTCATGTCTATGCAACTTTTTTCAATTCTTTAGGGATACGTATCTTGGGTTTTATGTGGGCCTACTGCAATGGTTTGGATCAAAGTCTCTCTTATTCAGTCTGTGTGTGCTAAAGCCTCCGCTTGATGTCTCTGCAGACGTCGTCGATTGTACCGGAGATAAATCCGGATAGATTGTTTTGTCTTCGACTTTCCCGCCTCGCCTCACCTCATCGCATCTTGCTGATTGTCGCCGTTTTCTCGCCTATCTGCAGTACCCGTACTAATCTATAGCCTTGACAATAACCTATCTAATCTAATAGCCTAGATACTAATCTTTTCGCCGTCGTTTATTGAAAGGGTCGCGGTGTCTCTCACCCGTACCGGGCCCTTTTTTCGCCTTGATTTTGGCATGTGGGGCGGGATTGTCTGCAGTTTTGTCACCAGCAGTGATAATTTTGTAAGTTGGATAAGGCGAGGCCCTAAGATATAGTAAGATGTCAGTAGATGTGGAAGTCAACATGAAAAATAAAAACAGCGCCGTCTACAGCCTACGCAATTCCGGTTACGATGACACAGATTGACGGCATGTTAGGACCATACGGATTACAATTACGGACCACTCAAAATTACCGATACTACACGGTGAACTTGCGGTTGCAGACCTCTTAAATATTTCATGAGAGCTACTGATGAAGTTACCGTATGCCCTGGTTAATAACTTAATAATATTTAGATAATAGTATACTGTAATTAACGCAGAGTGATCGACGGAATGAGCAAACAAAGCTCCCTACCTCTGACTATGTGTCTGCAACTCTCCGACAATTTTTGTAGTCCTAAATTCCACCTGGTCTGCCGTTTAGTATTGCAAAGTTCGCTTGGTCTGTTGCTTATAGTGGCACCTTGGCATGTCATTGACAGCTGTGCATCTGTCATCTGACGCTGTCACTTAGCGGTAATTCATTGTACAAGTGGACATACTTAAAACATATATATTACCAGTATGCACCAATTCCATGTTGACGGGTGTTTCAATATCTGCCACTTCGCTGATATTTTGTAAGGTCTAATATGAATTTTCACATCAGGTACCAGTAGCCAGCCATACTGGTTATACTGTATTACAAATTATGTGAGTTATGCTCTTCATTTATCACCAAGATCCATGTGCTGTAGCATTGCCAACTGAGACTAATAAAATCGATTTTCGAATGCCATTTCTTCAAAAATATTTTAACTGTCTGCAAACAGTTCCCCGCATTAGCTCATTTATCTGTCAGATCCAACCTTGCATATATTTTCCATTTTGTAGTGACTTATTTACTGATATATTTGAGATACTTTGTCACTGCCAGATTAGGAATCCTTCACAAACAACCTTAAACGATGAGCTCTACTTCACAAAAGCACAGAAATTTTGTTGGTGAACCTATGGGTGAAAAACCAGTTACTGCTATTGCAGGGATTGGTCCATCCAACGGAGACAAACTCATAGAGAAGGGTTTTGACAAAGTGAGCTTCATGGATTTTGACTTGGAACTTACCTAATCTTGTTGACGTGTTATATATACTTCACAGGCTTACGTACTGTTGGGGCAGTATCTCCTCCTTAAAAAAGATTGCGAGATCTTCCAGGATTGGTTGAAAAGCGAAATTGCCATATCTAAGAATTATAGCAAGTCCTGCAGTGAATGCTTGAAGGAGTGGTGTGACGCATTCCTTTAAACTTCAACTGTTTTTCACAATCTTGGAGGCAATGGCACAAAACTCTTGTTGAACTTTGTCCTTTGCGATTAGTCTGAACCACACTAATCCTGTTTCTGTTTATAGCGACTGATGTAGTGTAGTTTCATCTCTCACACACTGGGCCTATTATACCAAATTTAATGCAGGCTCTCTGCTGTAATATAATTTTTGGCACGAGTTGTTTATTTCCCCCACAATAAAACTACTTCGTTGATATAATAGATAGGCCTATTTATTGAATTTTGATGGTTTCATCTAAAAATCTGGTCGCACCTTTTGCCAGCTAAATCATATGACGGAAGAGTTTATTCTGTTCTGTGTTGTCTGTTGAAGATTATCTGCGTTCTTTCAGCCACGAATGTGTCATCTTCATTGCGTGCGTAGAAACTAGAAATCCTGAGCTAACACGAGCTTTTGAATAAAAGTTAGCTCCATGGCATGACCAAAATCTCCCTCAAACCATTTACAAAACTTTCGATGTTTCTAATTTGTTATGTTACCGGCACCAATAGATTTCAGTGAAAACAACCAGACGCCAAAAGTTGTTTTACATTTTCATGTTTTCAACTCGCATCCCATTGCAATGCAAGGTTATTAAATTTATAGGCAGTAGAATGAATTGTTCTCGTATTTATTCTAAAGGACATGTAAAATGCAGTAGACAGTAAATGAATAGCTGCTTGTTTGGCCATAAACTCTGTGTGTTTCTGGGGGTGATTGGTGATAGCAAGAAGCCTAGTATTTTAGAGGGGAACTCCTCGTGCTCTGCAGTGAATGTTGGCGAATTCGATCTCGTGATATATCCCCTAGCACGAATCAATAATAATAACAGTGGCATTTCGATGTACTAAGTAATGTAATTAGCAGGGATATCTAGACATCCCTGATAGATAGATATCCCTGATAATTAGACCTACACTCTGCGCTACTCTGTGAATTAGAGGCTCCTGCTCAGGCTGTTTACCCACATTTTAGAAGCGCTCAAAACGAGCGTCATTTGCTGCACTGGTCAGCGACGCCGTTACGCAAGCCACTGCAAAAGCAACCCTTGTTTCTTTCGATCAAATGTCGAAGCCTAAACGTGTGGTTTTCACGATTTCAAACAATATACATGGGGAATAGTCGGGATCCTAGAGCGCGGTAGGCTATATTTGCCGTTTGTGGTCTGTGAGCTGTGTAGATTCTGGATCGAACAGGTGATATACGTAATCTCATAATTGCACGCACGTATAAATATCTCATTTTTGTTAGCGATGCTGTATATAGTTGGCCTACTCGATAAAGCTTTGTTATATCCTTACTGGCGACTGCATTCTACTGTCGACTCTTGATGGGACTGACTCGATGACCAAATGGTCGTATCGTCTTCCATGTGCATTTGAATTCATCACGTGATTCAAAGCTTTATGGAAATGCATATCTATTTATCTAACAGAATAGGCCTATACTTCACCCATTATTACCCAAGACTTCGGGTTATGGATTTAGTATGTATTTAATTTTCATCCGCTAGTTGGCGCAAGTTAGCATACATACTCCTGGTTGACAAAGAACCTCTAACCACATATCATGGTTTCTTATAAGCGACAAACAACGCGACCTTAATTGGCGACAATTACTCCAAATATACATGTGATTCCATAAAGGCTTCCGATTAACGAACTCTGATGATTGGATGCTAAGAGTCCCCGAAGTCCGGAGACCCCGTAATTTTTCGGTAGGCTCGTATTGATTCGTTTGCTATACTGGGCAAAACAAAGACTACGAAATTGATAATTGGCACTTTAGGTTGACGTATAGCGTAGCGAGTTCGAATATATAGGCCTATGCCTATGGTATTGTTCCCACGCCACCATACGTCGCAATGCCAGGCTAGGCAATGTGGCGAACACGTAACAATCAGTAGATTGTTACATGCTGATTGTAGGCTACCTTCGGAGACTCTCTATAGTGCAACTACCAATAATCACTTTTGTACCAATCCTGCATCCTTGCGGCGTGTTGTCGATCTGGCGTGTTTCAGTTTTGAAGGCATTCGAGTTTTATCTGCCGAACGAAGAGCAACTCCTTTGGCTTACGTCGCTTTTCTTTCCTGGCATTTTATCTATAAAGTTGGTACCAGCACTTTGTATTCAAGGAGTCTTATTCTCAGTCCGCGGACAGTGAGGGCGTGGCTAGGTCGCTAGGAGCACGCCATAGCAATTTGCATATAGCATAGTATGATGCTGAAACAACACAACGACGGTGATCAGCATACAAAATACAAGTATTGAAGTGTACAAAGAATAAAAATTGTCAGATTTATATATACAGAGTCATTTGATAACGATGCAGAATTATAGGATTATTATAGGTTTACAGGATTATTGAGACCTAACTCAGAGAAATATCCCAATTCACAAATGCATTTGGATAGACTGTCCTGCTTCTGCGCAATGTGTAGCAGGTCAGGTGGCCACGATATTCACAAGGACAATTATACGTATTCAGTCATGGATTTGGTGACAGTGTTTACTCGATCTGCTCTGTAAGTGTAAGGCTCCCTTCTCTCGTTGGTGACGCAGCAAGCGGCTCCAGCTGCTAAAATTGCTCCAAGTAAGAATAGTGCTCCCGAGGCCCAAGCAAGGAATAGCGCCGAACCGAATACCATCCTGTAGAATAAACATAATAAAAAAATTGATTTAGATCTCATGGCCCACTCAACACAGTAGGCACATTAAAGAAATACTCACACTCTTCCCGCATTCTGTATATTACCATTAGCACGCTGCAGCAAGAAGTAATACTCATCATACAAATCTCTAGCATACCAAGATGGAGCCGCTATCATACATGCACTGGCAAGCACAGTTATCAGCATAGCCGCTACAAGCATGTAAACCTAAACGGGGCGCATAAAATATAGTAGGTTATGACCAGAAGCAACAGAGTTTCTTTGATATTGTAGGCCCACTTACCTCAGAACAAAGTGGATTGCAAACTTGTTCGCAGACTGCGTTAAGAATGATCGCGAGGGCTGCAAGTCCCAGAACTAATGCTGAAAGTGTGAGACCTCTTGCTGAAAAGACAGATCATGTAATATAATAATATCAAATGGGAACATTTCAATATTTTTCAGCCCTTGTTACCTGCTTGTATCTTTGTTGACAGTGCTGCGAAGAACGTGTTGTAATTGTCACATTCCCAGTTACCTGTGCTGTATGAAGTGCACTGCAGCCATAACCCCAGATGCTGTGAGAACAAAATGCTTGCTGAAACATGTAGGCTATACAGTAATTAAGAAAGTATGTTTGTTGGGTAAATTATTCTTACCCTGACAATATTATCATTTGTCGTGGTTGCGGGATCATTCATTTCCCAATATGGTATGAAGGTTGCGACTGTGCCTAGCAGCAGTGCTAAACCAATAATGCCCCCTGCACTGATTATCACTGGTTTGCTCATTTTTCGAGACCAAAATTCTGAAGAAGATGACAAGATTGAATGTGGTGATTACAACATGGCGAGTTGCGACGTGAACGATTGATCATGATCTCATCCTTCTCCTGGAGGCCTTGGCGATCTCTGTAGGCCTACTTTCAGGCCACAAGACTATATATATTTCTTGGACAACCAATTACGCATAAATATTATTCGTATACGTGGCCTACACTTTTTTTCTCACGTAATAATAGGCCTACGACCTAATCGTCATTCGATCTAACGTTTTCAACTGTTACTATACCCATTGCCTACTTATTCAGAGTAGGCCATAACGCTAGAGCTGCGTCAAGCCTCGTCATCGTCACACCCACAGCGACGACTCTCGTTGTTAATGACTGATTTCTCCAAGAGAAAAACTCGCCCTGCATGCCCTTTGACTGATAAGCATAACCAACAGACCAACTAAGATTAACTCATTTCAGTTTAACACTGGTTGCATAAAGGTCCACGTCTCACTCTCGCGCAATACGCTATAGTCCTGAATATGTTTTCTTCAAGAATCTTCGCTAAATAATTGATACTTTCGAATATGAAAGAGAATTGATCAAATGCCCGGGGCTATGCGATTGCTGTAGTGGCAATTGAATCACGAGGTCTTAATTCTTTAGAATGCAGTCCCGAGGCTGCAAATACACCAGAATTCAAAAGTGAGAAAGTTCTTTCACCAGTTATTGTAACAACGAATCTGATTTCATATGTACAAAATTGCCGAAGGAATTCCCATCCCAAAAACTACTGCAAATAGGGATGCGCTTTTAACAAACCGTCTGCACTGGTTTCTGGATTTGAACTTTGATCGTCGAAATGGTGTAATTAGCTGCTTTGGTTAAAATTATTATATAGATATATGTATATATAATAAATATAATTTTGTTTACTTACGATCCTGTGACATATAGGTAACCGTTCCTGTGCGCTGTGCCCATCACGTGCTGATTGGGGCCTGCCGTCATCAAAAGCTTTTCATCCGAGATCTCACACTTGTTGATTGCGCGCGATAGATGCGTGTTTTTATAACATAATACGCAAAAAAACGAATCATTAACAGATGGTAAAACCATAGCCTTTTATACATAAACCTTAGATTAGAAAATACATGCATAAACCTTAGATTAGAAAACCACTCAAGTCAAATGTGAGAAATCTCCATCACTTTGCCTGGGTCATTTATATATTATTCATAGGTTATATGAGCATATAAAGTATCTAAAAGTTAGCGTGGTTAGGAGGTTAGTAATGTATACTAACAAATCACAAAAATGAAAAGGCGCTAGATGTCAGTTTTATCTCTGTATAGACAGCTAACATAATCTCTGTGGTTGATGATGCGTTCCAGTATAGAGAGTCTCCGAAGACTCTCTATAGTTCCAGCCTAATGATCATGACGCAGGTGTCAGATGATATAGAGCTGTTTTAGGAGGGCTTTTAATTAACTCTGGGTCTGGGCGCTCTGGACCAGGAAGCAAGGAGTAGCGGTAGCAGTGATTACTTTGTTGTGGTAGAGGTAAGCCATCTTTAGTGTCAGGCAGGGACTCAGGATCCATAATTATATCTCACAATTATCATGAAAGTGAAAATTTGATAGTGTTCAATACGTTGTCAACAGCTTAACGTACGGCACGGGTACCCTTTTTTTATTCAGTGTTCAAATTATCGGTTTTAAGACGGTGTACGCGCTAGGGTACCGTACCGTACTGTTTGTCCTGCATTATGAGTGACTCAACATATGGCGGTCAACGTAAAAAACGGAGGCCGAAGGATCGTCCATTTTTTCGTGATAAAGATACTAGAGAATCCCACGGAATGAGAGGAGATCTCAATTATTCGGACTCTAAAGATAAATCAGTGGGAATCTTGACTTCTCCTGTGATGAAGGCTCCAGTAATCCTAGCAAAACCAGATTCGAATCCAAAACAACAGCTCCAATCTCCTAGCCCTGTTGAAGAAATACCTGCCACAGAGAGATTCAGTCATGTTTGCCATGAAAGACCATCCAACCACACTACAGAGGGAAAGCAATATTACGGCAAAGGAAGCAACTCTAAAAGCTATCCAAGTAAAAGCACTCCTATAAAAGGTGGATCTAATCAGAGTCACAGTCAAGATCAGACTTCAAGTAAGCCAGGAAAAGACTCTGCCAATGAGAAGAGGCCAGTTAAACTGATCGATTCTACTCTCCGTTGGACGGATAGTGGAGCTGAGTTCTTTGAAGAAAATCAAACTCACTTTCTAGTTGTCGGCATATTGGGAGAGCAAGGCGTCGGGAAATCGGCGTTAATGTCTTACCTTGCTGGTGGAGACTTTATAACAAAAGACACCATATTTCCATGCCAGGGACGTGACAATATGGAACGAGCAAGCAATAAGACTGTCGGAATTGACATGTACATCACAGAAGAAAGAATCATATTCTTGGATTCGCAACCCATACTGAGCCCATCTTTGCTCGAACAATGTATTTATAATGACAGGAAGTTGTCAGGTGATTTTAATGGTCCGGCTGCGGGGATAGAGATGCAGTCATTGCAAATTGTATCATTTCTGTTCTCCGTTTGCCATGTCGTGATTATCTTGCAAGATTGGTTTGGTGACACTAAGTTATACAATTTTCTACAGTGTGCCGAAATGTTGAGACTGACATCACCGTCAAACTCGGACTCGTCGCACTGTGACAATGATTCTGACGAGTTCTATCCACATTTGGTGTTTGTTTACAACAAAGCAGATTCGGAGCTTTTTGATCCAATGAATATCAAAGCCATCTCCAGAACAATTTCCAGCAAATTCGCCCACTCAAAACTATTGTATAAAGGCTCTGTGTCATTACAAAAGTCTGCATTATTTCCTGAACTTTCAATATCTTTATCCCATGCAGATGAAGTTAACCTATTCTTGATTCCTATGATAAGCAATACCAGTACTGATTCAGATCAGGCTCGTTGTGGTACTGGACTTTCTGATGATTCATATTTCCAGAGGCTACCAAACTATGGTGAGTTGCCGGACAGTAGAGACATTCTAAAAACGTTGCAAAAAATGATATTGTCAATTCGAAACATACCTTTAACCCGCAAGCAATTGACCGAAAAGAATTGGTATTACTACGCTGCAAAAATGTGGGAAGCTATCAAAAAATCCCAGATGATGGCGGAGTTTAATAGACTAATAGTGTAGGGGCCGCATGACTTACGCATGGTGCATCATCAACCGCCCCGAGAAGCATCATGGCGCTTATGCTATGTATTGGCTGGGACTCATTAATGCAGCACACTACCAGATTCTCAGTTTTAAACAAAGTCCAGAACCAAAAATTGCTGTTCTCAGCTTGCCTGTTAATAAGAAACATTGCATTCTGCGGGTCAGGAATGGGAATGGGAATACACAGTGGATGGTGAGGGTGGGAAGATCATCCTAGTTCATTTCGTATCTGATTGTCTATTACTTTCACAGTAGATAATACACAAGCTTCCGGAGCTCTGCTTCTTCATCAGGTGAAGATGAAGGAGCAGAGCTCCGAAAGCTTGTGTATTACTGTATATACCAATAAACTGGACTGTACGTTAAATCTGTGGTGACTTATTATCTTTATTAGTATTTGAATCGTCCCCCATCGGCTCCACTATTTTTCGTTTCACAGTAGAAGAAGGCATACTTTATTGTATCTTTGATCTGGGTTAAAAATTACAAATACAAAAACCAAAAAATTTTGTTGGTGGTGTTCAACTGGGCGCTGATGCTGTCCATTTTGCATATTCACAAGGCTACGCAATGTGATGCTTTGCAACGTCCGCATCTTATGTGCCACACGTCAACCACAGGCCTACTTTATGTACGAAGCGTAGGCAACGTACTTCGCTTGGTGCGCAGGCGAATAAGCGGTGTACGAGTACGACTAAACCGTCTAGCGCGTGCTGTAAGCAGGAACTTGTACAGTAGGCTGGGAAAGAACGTGGTCAGAAGAGTGGATTATTTGGTGGAACCTCTACACTGCGCTGGTTCGGATTTATTTACGTCGTAATTTCTGGTCATGGGGTAATGCAATGGGGCGCGAGGCTCTGGTATCTAAGCCTAGAGAACGATGCTCGATTACCGGCACGGGTAGAGAATCTTCAGCATCTGGTCACAAGCTATAGTAAATGAATGAGGCGTACAAACGGCTATCACTGTGTGCCAAACATCAAAATCATGGAAGACGTTAAATCACAACGTTTTCGGTAGGTAGCGATGCGGAGCCGAATTGAGTCATATTCTTTATGGTGCCTTAACTGGAATGATGGCGTAAAATCATAGAAACCGCCCTAAGAGCTGGTATACGCCCGTTGACCCGATTTAAGTGGCAATACAGACATCACTGGTGATTAATAGTATTGTTAATTCGTCAACTATAGAGCACTAAAACGTCGGAAATTGCGAGAAAATTTTTCAGAACTCAAGACTACAATAGCCGTCGCTCAAACCATCTGCCTCAGTCTGCGCTGGGCTGCCGACGGTGTCATGGTCTGTGATTGCCTTGCATTACACTATAGAGATAAATTAGAGATCTATAATTACACGCACGAAGTCACTACACCGTGAACCGTGACAGTAACGAATATTAGCCTACAAGTTCAGGGATCAATACAATGTCAGATGCTTATCGTGTCCTACGCTCACTCATAGCGATTTTTCATTGAACAGTATCAATAGCACGTTGAAGCTGTATACCAGGCAAGCTCTCAAGAAGGAAGCCTACAGCATAGGAGGAATACAGGAATTCCTAGCTCACAAGAACCGTATAACGCACGACTAAAGGTTGTGGAAGAAAACGTGCATTGGGATGGCACTTCTCGCGTGCTATCCAGAGGGATTGTATTCAGAATTACCAATTACCGTGCAATCTGTGGCGTTACGAGGTCATTTTCAAATCAAGATGACGTTTTGATCATGATCTGATAAGAAGCCGCATGGTAGGCCTAAACTATACCCAGGGATATATAGATATCCCTGACTATACCGTATGATCGATAGTCGTGAGCAACGAGAATCTTTACCGTATATCGTCAACTCAATATAGTTTACGGTTAGGCTTCCCATCATCGCATGCCCTGGATGTTTGTTTAGTGTAATTCATTAACTTTGGATGACATAACACTTGTGCAATGGGACACTGTGATGACGATGCAATTTTCAGCACAACCTGCTTGTGTCACATATTCGAATGACTAATCAATCTGATCGCGTTCTTCGCCGCTAACTACGTATAGGCTAATTGTTATGAAAGGTTAGATCAGATCCTGGTCAGGTAGTAGGCTACGTTACTTTTTGGTGGAAGTTTCAAGACAATATTGCACTATGTCATCTGCATGGCTTGTCGATTACTGCAACTCCAGCTTTTGGGTAAATCGTCTTATTTTGGAACTTTAAAAATTGAGGCTCTTCACTCAGCTACGAAGGAGTGCTCTGTACACCTCTGCTCAGATTCGTCGATTCTTATGTCTTTAGCTATGGCAACATCGTGGCTTTAGCGCCGTAGAAGACTGCGTTATCTCGCGGGAAATGGAGCCAACTTGCCTCGGCAGATTCCCAAGCCAATCTGTCAATCCTGACGTCCGATTCGGGGGAATGGGCAGCGACGCTTCTTGAACTTATTACCAACAACCTTGTGACTATTGCCGCCGTTCGGCCGGCGGACCCTTCCCATATAGGAGTTATTGCTAGCTAGGCCCCGATGGGGAGAGGGCCTTAGCTAGGCAAGAAAACTGTTATGAACAGAAGTGCTTATTGCTTTATATTTCAGAATGATGATATCATCTACATTCCCAATCCGGAGTTCACGAATTGCTTCCGGGAAACTGCACTCGTATGGGGCCCATGTCTGTTGGTATGGATATTCGGTATTTTTCAGATGTTTACACTGATACGTAATAGACGAATACGACTTCAAATATCAACTCTACATATTCTAAAACTGGTAAGGACCATGTTTCTTCAACACTGCCTTAATCACCGTGGATTTTTGTGTCTGTGCATTTACTAAGTTTGCATAAACCCGTTTCTGCCATCATGGCGTTTTGTAGTCCTTTACTCTGATCCTCCAAAGGACGTTTTCGACTTTTATAGGGTGCAACAATATGTATATTCATTACGATGATAGTGGAAATGAGCTACAACTTGTCCAGGATATCAGAAGTAGGCGACCAGTTCCTGCAAGCTGATGTAGCAACGCCAGCTATTTTTGCTATAACAATGGTAAGTTTAGCTACATAGGCTACTATAGGCCTGCCTGTGAGCACGCATTCGAGAACGAGTTTGCGGCGAGTAGGCTACTGTGTAGCCATGGCCTACTCTAGGCCATGGTGTAGCCAACAGCTATTAGGATTATAGGCAAGGCGCCTTGATTATACGCCCTGTGGGGTAACTGCAAGATTGCGTTTTCGACACCGGCCCCTCAGGTTTATTGATTACTGCAGACCTAAGCTTAAATCATATATAGGCCTAAGGTTCGCGATCCTATGCGGTCATCAGATATTGCAATTATAAAGACACGCTCGCAATCGCTGCCAATTCTGCGGTACCTTCAGCCTCCAAGTGAACGTACGCGGCTACTATGCTATTTAGTAATGAGTAGGATCGCAGTTCTGTTGCGCCTGAAGACAACACTCGGGCCTGTATCTAAAGTTGTATGCATGCACTTGCAATCGCAAAACTGGATCGTGACGTCACACTCTAAATAAATTGCTTCATGTTTAGATATTCGTTGCAATTCTGCAGCACACATACCGCATCACCGGTCGGGTAACTTCCGGGCTCTTGTTTGTATTCTGGTTTGCTCTTATGATGTGTCAACTTCTTACTCTCATTTCAATCGATTCGGAAGTGTCCGAAAAAGTAAGACCATCAAAATGGATTCACGTCATCGGAATAATCCTTTTACACAACGAATAAATTTAATATCTCCAGGGAACGGGCGATCTTTTGAATTTTGTGACGTTCCACATTTTTTATTTCTTCGTTGTTGCCTCGTTTCTGTTTTCCTGCATCGCAGAACCCAAAAGAAAATCCCACGTAAGTAGTAGAGGGTTTTCGTTAATTCTCTTCATCTGAATACGCCGTAACTGTATTAAATATATAGCGCACAAGTCAGCCGAATATGGGCGCCTAGTTGACGCTTTCTATAAGCGACCTCGCGCAACTTGCAATCAAGGCGTTCGTCTAGCTTGCAATCCTATTCCTATCACCATTACCCTTGGAGCGTTTTGCATTTTTTGAGAGATCGGTCACACACGACGTAAGCACAAAATCGATCAAACAAAGTAAAATCCCCCTCTGTACTATACCGTTCACCCTTTTATTACCCAGGCGATAACTACAATGGAAACAAGCGCGGGTTTATTGCGTTGCGTTGTAAGGCCACTCGTGAGCAGACCCATAGTCTACTCTGGATCCTAAAATGTAGGTCCCCCCACATATGAAATTTTGCCGTGAATATACGACCACTGAATGCCCATTGTATATTAGGTAGTAGGTACGTGGAAATGTTAAGTCCTGGACAGGCAGAGTCACGTAATAACGTAAACGTAATAACGAAAATTCCATGTCGAAATAATCCCAAATCACAGAGTTTGGAGATTACACGTAACAGCAACTTTTTATTATTCAAGATAGGCATAGTAGGCTATACAGTAATTGTGAGATTAAAGAATTTGTCTATCCTTATTTGTAGAAAAAAGACTGCCCAGAGCTGTATACATCATATCTCAACCGACTATTATTCTGGTGGTTCAATACGTAAGTTTGTATGGTTTGGTGCATTTGCTCTATACTTCCACAATGCACGTCCTATTTTAGAGTTGTGTGGCATGGCTACAAAAACCCTTTGGTGTATGACGATCTTTGGAAGCTGAATAAGCGTGATGAGACTAGCGTTGCTGCACCAAAACTAATTCGGAATTGGGAGATTGAGTTGGAGAAAGCAGAGTAAGACATTGTTATTAGTACGCCAAAGACTGTAGACTCTATACGAAAGTTTTTTTGCAGCATGGCGAATCTATCTTCAAAAAAGCAAGACGCAGTGGTATTTGCGAATACTGGAATTGAGGATGTCGTAATCGAGGTAAATACGCGAGCCCCTTTGAGTGTGGAGCGTGAGAGAGAGAGAGAGAGAAAATACTCGTCAAAGTAACCAAAAGCGTAGTATCCCTTGTAAAATCCTCCTTGCTGGTTCGTGTACGAAACAACGCGCGGATCCCGTATGTTTGTGGGGCGGAGCTAATTGGTAATTACGGCACCGCTATACTGTCACTCATTATTAGTTGATAACTTTGAGTATTTACCGAAATTTGTCCGCCACTAACTACAAGTTAATGGCATGAAAAAAGTGACATTGCCTTTCAGTCAAAGGGGTCCAGTTATTCTCTAGACAAGAAGAAGAAACCATCGCTGGTGAAAGCAATGATCAAAACATATGGATTCACTATGTTGGCAGCTGCTTTCTACAAACTCGGGCAGGATACGATTCAATTTGTATCACCGATATTGCTTTCGTAAGTATATAGATTCTGACAGACCATTCTTATCTCTATACTCTGTCCTGCTCATATTTCAGATGAATTATATCTTTAGGAGGTTGATCGAATTCACTGAAGATACTAGTATATCAGAATGGGTTGGCTATACTTATGCTGTCTCCATGTATCTGGTCGCTGTTGTTCAAGCAATCTTCTTGAACCAGTACTTTCACAGATGTATGGTAGTCGGGATGAACATGAGAACAGGGATAATATCATTGGTTTATAAGAAGGTAAACTGATTATGATTTCTACCACGGTTGGTCTCGAATTACTCAATTTCATTGTGTGCAGGCGCTACGAATTTCTAATGAAGCAAGACGAGAATCGACAGTGGGCGAGATTGTAAATTTGATGTCTACAGATGCTCAGCGTTTCATGGATTTAATGTCGTACATACAAATATTGTGGTCAGGCCCATATACTATGGCCATCGCTTTGTGGTTGCTATGGCTGGTAAACATTACATCACGATGCCTTAATTGCAGAAACCTCTTCAAACGTCTCCTCCTGTTTTAGGAGTTGGGACCGTCTGTCATGGCTGGCTTTGCATTTATGATTTTACTCATTCCTATAAATGGATTTATCACAGCGAAACTGAGAACGTATTCCGTCAAGAATATGAAATTAAAGGACAGGAGAATAAAGTCGATGAATGAAATATTAAACGGAATTAAGGTAGAAGAACTATATATTTCCGGTATTTTTCTCAATCCAAAATCTCCGCTTCTCCCGTTGGCCTGACATTTGCAGATGAATCGTTGTAGGAAATCTCAGTAATGCTATAAGCTCATAGTCTTGAAAAATGATGCGAGACATGAAGGCGAGCCCGCGATGCTCTCTAACTGGGTTGTTAGAGTATACATATGAGATGGGCTGTTGTGATCTTTGTAGCGTTAGACACAACTTAGAATGATTCAATCGCCGGCCCGTTACCCACAACAGACATGTAGAATAAGCCTACACACCGCATGTCATTCTATGCCTAGGTTTTGAAGTTGTACGCTTGGGAAGAATCTTCTGAGAAGCAAATCGCAGAGATTAGAGATGAGGAGATCAAATTGTCGAGAAAAACCGCCTACCTACGAGCAATGATGATGTTCCTATGGACGGTCGCACCTTTCATGGTTTGTATTGTCCTTGTTGTCGTTGATGGAGACTAATTTATAGCGACTCGTGTAAAACAACGTCAAATTGGCAATAACATATCGGACTTATTGTTGCTAAATAAAAATGATCTGGATAGGTAGCATTCTACTGCAAGGAAACCATCTATTTTGCTTGCCATTGTATTTTTCTTTTGGGCACTCTTGCTTTACAGACACCGTGTTCTGCCTTGCCTGTTATTCTTTTAATCATCACAGGTTGCGTTCATCAGCTTCTGTGTTTACGTCTTGGTTAGTCCGGACAATATATTGACGTCAGATAAGGCATTTGTATCCATCTCGCTTTTCAACATCCTAAGATTTCCACTCATCATGCTACCGGCTATGATTTCAGGAATAGTGCAGGTAAACATTTTTGTCCTATTACGTATATCACATCTTGGCATCTTGCTTTAGGTCTAGTATTCTGCATGCTATGCCATTCGTCAACACAACTATGTAACTGCATTCGATCAATCTTTGTTCATTGCGTTAATTGTAATCCCATTATTTACCCCTCGTTTAAATTATAATCAGGTTCAAGTGTCTGTGAAGAGAATTACCAAGTTTTTAACAAGCCGAGAAATTGATGTTGCTGCCGTAGACAGATCAAACAGTGGTGAGTTATCTCAGAATTCCGAGAGGCTGATTTCCCACGAGAAGTTACCGCCAATGTGAAGTGCATATAATATGAATACACATCATAGCTCTGAATATGAATTTTAACTGCGAGCGAAAACCAGGTCACGAGAAACTTGAAGGCATATCTCCTCCCATGAGTTTCCGGCTACTTGGATGAAACCCTGTAATAGTACCACCACGTCCACCAGACGTGTTACGACAACTTGTCGGCTCAAATTTGCTGCGGGCTTAGGCTGATGAATGTGGAATCAATTCACAACCTCCGCCCTCTTATCTAGATTCTCCCGATGCGATTGAAGTCAACAACGGTACTTTTGCGTGGGATTTAGAATCAGAGAATTGTCTGAAGCAGTAAGTACAGGTTGCTAATACATTAGGTTGAAACGAAGAGATCAAAGTTTGCGCTTTCGATACAACTTTCCACACCATTCAGTGCAGCGGCGGTCACGGCACAAATCATACCGCTTATGATTTGGTAGTGATTTTGAACCGTATGCCATTCCTGATATAACGCTCCCAGTTGCCGGGGCTTGCGACCGCAAACCGTGCAGGACATCATTAACAAATATTGTATTGATAGGATAAACATGACTGTAAAAAGAGGATCCTTAGTTGCTGTTGTGGGACATGTTGGATGCGGAAAATCATCCCTCATATCAGCTCTTTTGGGTGAAATGGAAAAGAAGGAAGGATTCGTGAGAGTTTCCGTGCGTTTTCAAAATTTGTCAAAATGCCGAGCTTTAGTAATCGTTTGGTGAAAATGCAAATATTTATCAGGGCTCGGTTGCGTATGTTCCTCAAACCGCATGGATTCAGAATTGCACACTTCAAGACAACATACTCTTTGGTAAATCAATCTCCGGCAAAGAAAAATCTGACAGCAAAATCTTACAAAATGGCCACAGCAGAATTGTTGAAGAAAGCAGATACAATTCTATCATTGCATCAACTGCGCTTGGACCTGATTTGAAAGTTTTGCCTGGAGGTGACCAAACAGAAATTGGCGAAAAGGTATAGGTCAACGCACGTCGTAGAGATAATATCGTTGTTTGGCGAACATACACAGTGTAACCTACCCTAACATACCTATAGGCCTACCATAATTACTTGGCCATGTGTGTAAATAAGGTGTAATAAGGTTCGTGCCTCGTCACTCAGTGAGCGTAAGTGTATAGATCGAAAAGTTGCAACTGATCGCTGTCACGAGATTGATGGCTTGTAGCGTAGGCCTACTGTATCAACATATCTCTTCTACTATTCACTCAACGTCGTTGCGACTTGCGGTACCTCACAAAGTGATAGTACCATGATTACAATCTCACCAATTAGGGTGATTACGGGCTGAGCCCAGTCGCTTTTATTCTATCAACGTACGAATAGCCAAGTTCGGCTGTTCATATAACTTACACAAAACCAGATGTGTTCTGGCGGTTGGACTTGGAGCCTTGGAATTGATGGCTTGCTCCTCGTATTTCACGCGACAGGGATCGGGTTTGACGCCTTGATCAATGTACTTGGCTATAGCTAGCAGGCCATGTCTGAACGCTGAAGTATATGCTTCCTGACAAGATGCTTCATAACAACCCGTAAACAATTTAGGGTATTAATCTGAGTGGGGGACAAAAGCAACGTATTTCACTTGCACGTGCTGTCTGTGACGACGCTGACATCTACCTATTGGACGATCCCCTCTCTGCAGTCGACAGCCATATTGGCAAACACATATTCGATAAAGTCATCAGCAAAAACGGACTGTTGAAAAATAAGGTAGGCTACAAACGCAATAACCTGACTCATGAGTTGGCTCTTGCCTTGCGAATGCAGTACGCTATATTCATTGGTGTGCCTTGAAATATGACAGACAAGAGTACTGGTTACACATGGTCTTCAATATCTTCCTGAAGCGGATGAGATATTTGTAGTGGATGAAGGCAAAATATCTGAAAGAGGAACTTACAACGAACTGTTGAAGAGCGGAGAACGGTTCGCGAAGTTTTTGGAAGAATACGCAAATTCGAAAAACGACAATGAAAGTAGCGAGGATGATGAGAGTGAATCGGACGAAGGTGAATATTACACATTGTCGGTTAGAACAACGTCTGGGAACCTGCCAACTGCAGACCAGCTACAACAGCGTATTGTCAGGACTAGATTACGAGCTGATGATGCTCTTCTCCTTTCACACTCGCCGTCGGATGGCAATAATGAAGCGCATATTGACGATGTCATGCCCATGGCGTGGTGCTGACGTATTACTTACGTCTTATGAGCAGCTCGATTCGCCTTCGCCCAAGCGAGGGCGGTCTAAGAAATCATTTGTAACAAATTTTGGCATCCTACTTTAGCATAGTTCCCTATATATATATATATACTGCTGTATAGTAAACTAGAGGGACGTCCTACTGCAATTTAGATGTTTCTCAAGAGAAAGATAACGAAGTACCATCTATCAAGCGTCTCAATTCATCTAATAGCGAAAAAAGCGGAAGGTCCCTATCAGTCAAGCGAGGGTATGTTGTTTCTATCTTATACTGAACTTCATCGTCACCACTGTAGGCACTGTATTACCTGACCATTGGTTGTCTACCATTGATACACGTCACGTCGGCTCACCATTATAGGGCCTATACATTTGTTACATGCAGGAGCACTCGGAAAAAGAAACGCGGATCTTCAAAAAAGACTACAATCGCACCCAAGAAAGATGATCGATCAAAATTGACCGAAGAAGAATCCGTCGAGAAAGGACAAGTAAGTAATGAACCTGAACATTTACTTATTTACTTTACTCTTTTGATTAGAATAATCGTATTAGCTAAGTGCTAGCACTGATATCGGAAAACTATTATCCAGGTCAGCTTTAAAGTATATTTGGATTACATGAAATCTGTTGGAATGACGTTCAGCATTGGAATTGTATTGGCATGTTTACTTTACCAGGTAAGACTACTGGAGAATACGGTGCGAATGTGCAGATGAGCATTTGCTATTTGGTTGTCGACCCATGGCCTACTTTAATTCCTAGAGTAGGCCATGGTCGACCTATGAACTTCACACCAGGTACCTTCACACTCGTAGGCAACACATGACGCCACGGAACTAACGTACAGCTTAGTTCCTCATTTTTGAAGTCGGTTGGTCTGTTACATATCGTGATAGTAGTATAGTTCTGCGCGTGTGCGTATGTTTGCGCGACATGCGGCCAGTGTTTATACCAGTTCTACTGTCCTTTTCGCTCCGTTCATGTCAACATTTTCACAGGTGGCGTATGTAGGCGCATCGTCTTGGCTCACCTACTGGACGAGTGCAAACGATAGGGCCAACGGCACGAAATCTAGCGTTTCTGTTGAACTGGGATTAGGAGTCTACGCCGCATTCGGGATTGCGCAAGGTTTATTATGGCGTTTGACTTCCTAAATCGTGCTAATTGCTGATTGCCAATATGCTTTCTAGGTATATTCGTTTACGGAAATGGAATCATTCAAGCACGAGGCACTATACAAGCAGCTCGCAGCCTACATTACGCAATGCTTCGCAACATATTCCGTGTTCCTGTTCAGTTTTTCGATACGACACCTCTTGGCCGAATAGTAAATAGATTCTCTAAGGTAACATTCAGTCCTGAATTGTATGGATTAAAAATGTGCACGGATTGAGACTGTGATGCTATTGGCAGATTCTTGCCATCAGTTTCTATAAGTGTCCCATCAATTGCAGGGAAAAGAAAATACCAGATACAGCAGAACTAGCCATCTATAGCGCGGTTTGGTCGCGTCAAATAGCTACCCTAAAGAGACGTCATCTTCTGGGATTGCTTCGAGTCTGACATTCCCAGCTTTGCCTATATTTGTACTATGCGTAACATGTTTAGGCCCTAATACAATATGAAAGACGGGGTTGAAGTAACTTACGCTCGCTTTTTATCAGGACACTTACATCATTGACGAAATGCTTCCCCAGACAATCCGAATGTGGCTTTCATGCTTCTTCAGTGTATTATCTACGATGATTGTCATCATTTATTCTACACCATGGTTCGCCGCCGTGATCATACCGATCGGTATTTTGTACTATTTCGCACAAGTATGTTATCAGCAGATACTTTCATTTTCACCATATAGGCTACGTTAGCTACCACAAATATAGTTTATACACAAGTTCTCTTCCGAGCACATTATTCCCCTTTGCCTGTTTTTCGTTATATAATAGTCCTTATAGTAGCAGAATGCTTCGTGCAAAAGTTCCAATAGCCAAAAGTCTTTCGTTTTTCTAACAGAAATTCTACGTGGCAACCTCGAGGCAGTTAAAACGTTTGGAATCAGTGACAAGATCGCCAATATATTCCCATTTTGGGGAAACTGTTTCCGGAGTCTCGGTAATTCGAGCCTTTGGACGCAACGAAAGCTTTATTCTGCACTCTGAAGCAACCGTCGACAAGAATCAAGAATGTTATTACCCCAATATTGTATCAAACCGGTATATAGATAAAATGCAGTGAATTTATATCCCACGAGCCCCTATTGACTATACGGTTTCTTCTGATTCAGATGGCTATCTGTGAGATTGGAATTCGTAGGCAACGCAATCGTATTCTTTGCTGCACTGTTCGCGGTACTCAGTCGAGGTGATATCGCAGGAGCGGTAGCTGGATTGTCACTGTCATATGCTCTTACGGTGATTTTTTTCATAACTTTGGCTATCTAGGCTATATGGGCATACTAATGATGTGTTTCAATGCAGATAACGTCCACTCTCAATTGGTGGGTGAGGCAAATGAGCGAGTTGGAGACAAACATAGTCGCTGTAGAGAGATTACGAGAATACGCACACACGAAGAACGAGGTGAGTTCATTTTATAATCATAATCAATTTAACTGCACATTGTACAAAATTGCACGCAACAACAGTTAATAGATTGCTGTACAACAAGACGACTAGGCAATGACGATGAGGTGGCACTGTACTTTGTACTACGCCTGTAGGCCCTATAGGGTCTTCTATAGTGTATCAGCATCATTGTTCTTGTTTGTGGATGTGCCAGACATAACGACGATAATGGCTTCTAAAATTGTCAACTTCGGTCACGAAATTGTAGCCTACACCCATTGGGAAATATATATAGTCCATTCAGACAATGTCGGGTAGTTCTGCAACGCCTGCGTAAATATTTGCTCTCAAATTCACGTTGGAAACTAGGTGAAAAGTGATGATTCCTTAGTGTAAATAAACACTTGTTACGACATGATGGATTACTCGTTGCGCAGGTCAGCCTACATTTTCCATTTTAAACTCCTTTGCATATAGACACGTTATATTACAATTCATTTCAATGACCTGTATTTGTGTTAGGTGATTACTAATTAGATTAGTGTGGTGATGTAACATGACTAAACATAAAATTGAATTATACAATCTCAGGCCGACTGGGAGAATCCTGCCAACAAACCCAAGAAAAGTTGGCCTGAAAACGGAGTGGTCGAGTTCAACAAATATGGCACCAGATATCGTGCTGACTTGGATCTAGTATTGAAAAATATCAGCTGTACTTTCAATGCGGGTGAAAAGGTAATCTATCAAATTGTTGCGATCATATCTTTTCTCCCGACAATGTTATTATTGAGTTTCCTATTTCATAAGATTGGCATAGTTGGTCGTACTGGAGCAGGAAAATCCTCGTTGACTTTGGCCCTGTTTCGTCTCATTGAGCCAGCGAATGGTCAGATCAAAATTGACGGAATTGATGTGTCATCTATTGGACTGCATGACTTGCGAAAAAAATTAACTATCATCCCGCAGGTAAGAACATTCCATTGCAAACTATGACGTAATCCCAACCAACAAATGTGTATTGTAAGTATTCGAAACGCTAGCGACACCTAGCGGTTGACGGATTAACTTGCCAATGTCGGCTAGTTGTCGTGTAGTTGTTTGCTAATTTATGCCTTGCCAAGTGCAGGACTAGTAGGCCTAATCTATCTTGTGATAGTGATGAGGGAATTGATGAAACTACGTTAACTCAGCAATTACTTTCTTTCCAGGACCCTGTGTTGTTTTCCGGAACGATGCGAATCAATATTGATCCATTTAATGCATACCCCGACGAGGCTATTTGGAGTAGTTTGGAGCACGCACACTTAAAGGAATATGTATCCAACTTACCTAATAAACTAGAGCATATTTGTACGGAAGGAGGAGAGAATTTAAGGTATGTATTTACATTTGTGGAGTGTATGCCTACATATACACTGGTGCAAGCCTTCACGTAGCCTTCGTTTTAATAGGGCCCTTATAGCAGATAGCACCACATTTTGTCAAAAGCTATATATTTTATCTTTTTTCAGTGTTGGTCAACGCCAATTGGTTTGCTTAGCTAGAGCATTGCTGCGTAAATCAAAAGTACTCGTTCTCGATGAAGCGACCGCCGCAGTCGATCTGCAAACGGACGATCTTATTCAACAGACTATAAGAACGGAATTCAGAGATTGCACCGTAATCACGATTGCACATCGTCTGAATACAATTATGGATTACGACAAGTAAGCACGACTATTTCAAATGTCAGCTAACATTTCACACGAACTAGGCTAATGAATATAGCTCGGCAATAGACCTAGAACTTATGCTCGATCGCGCCCATGTTCCACATGACGCCACCACAAACGGTAGGCTGAGAGTGACTGAGAAACAAACATCCGTAAAGACTCTGGGCTAGCAAGCAGCCGTTAGGCTACGTTTTTCTCATCATTAGTTGATCGAAATCATTACATATTTCAGAATCGTGGTGCTCGACCAGGGTGAAATCGCTGAAATGGATTCCCCAGAAAACCTTTTACAGAAGAGGGCCATCTTCTTCGGAATGGTGAAAGATGCAGGCTTGGTTTAGAATGATGGCCTAATGGGTGTGCTGGAGTCGTTAATTTTTTTATCTCTGACATTTTTTACATTGATTCCGAAACCCAGGAAATAAATTATCACGCATCCAATTTTGGTCGCAGGAGGCAGGTTGACAGAAGATGAACACGGGTTTTTAACTTTCCCCGCAGATTCATCAAGTCTTTGTTGTCATGAAGCGAATTCCGAGTGCTCTGCGAGTCTGCGACCCAATAGGCATATAAAGTGTTCCTTAGGGCTACTGCACAGTGAAAATACTTGTCCAACATAGAGGTGAAGTAAAGCAAAGGCAATTTTCGCAGAATATTACAAACTGTTGTTGGCGACGGCGATAACACTGCAGCTTACACCCTAGCGTGATACACCAACCCACAACACTCAAGACTAGTTTTATTATAGAGTACTTACAAGACGTTATGCTGAAAGACTATGAAAAAGAGCAAGCTCAAATCAACGTGGGTCGCACGATTCAAGGACGGAAACATTGTTGCGAATCCACAATGCTCAGATATGCAAAATAATACCCCAACGGAGAATTGAAAGCCAGTGGTAGTAGGATGCTTGGTTCCGGGGCGGGCTGAATATGGCAGAATTAGCTTCCATGGTGATTAATCAATTAATCATACATGACAGATAGGCCAGTGCCACAATTCGATTCTGCGAAATGATCTCTTGGTCAAGTTTATGGTCCAATCACAAATGAAAGGAGGTCCGCCAATGATATAACCTACACGAGTTGCAAACCCAAGAAAAAATAGTAAATTTCGTTACACAACTCATCTGAGACGAAATCATACACGGGCATTTAAACTCAACAGGAAATTTTGCAGTAACATAATATCGTTCGTAGTAACTGAAAGAGCTAACACGGCAAGTTTCACATCATAGGTGGCAAGACTATCAAATCAATGTGTGACGTTCTAACAAGTCATACCTACAATTTTCCATCGAATCATAATTGATGACCAAGCTGCATAGCCCCAACACACAAAAATGCAGAATTAATCAACTCCACTGAGTCGTACCAAACGCACATATCAATAGGCAATATGAAACTGTACAAGAACTAGTGGTAACCAAACGAAACAATGGAAATGTCAGGCGGCCTAGCAAGGCGCATATATTATTCAGACTGCAGACAATTGAATCTCTCATTAGATAAAGGTTAGCTCAGGAGCAAAGAACGTAGATATCAGTTTCATTGTCACCCATTGAAATTTCCAAACTGGTATTGCTGTGCAGGGATGGGGAATGCGGATATGTCAGACATTAGTATTTTTGTGATTATTAGTACCGGCCATCGGTCAAAAGGGGGAAGTTGATGTTGATATTGGATTTCAGCCTCAAGAATCACCCGATATCGGCCAAAAGACAATAATGATTATTATAATCGACTTAGTATCGAGTCCTATATTCATGAATTTTCGATTGTCAATATCGGCTATCAGTTGTGCGAATAATCCAATTATTGTATCGGCATTGAAAAATCAATATCGGTCAATCTTTAATCAGTGAACAAAATCTACAATTAGCCAGCCATAAGTAAGTGTATCGAATCCAATCATTATATTTACAGTACATTAGGTTTAGGGATAAGGTTTAGTTAACATGGTTACAATTGACATCAGTATTAAATGACATATCTCCTTATAGAAAGAGTTGCCATTTATCAAGAAATATGATTTAAGGTAAGCAATAAACACTTCGTGTACTGACTTGCTCAAGGATAACCATTTTGTATTATTTTAGCAAACATAAATCAACCATAATTCAACAAATAGGGAAAAATAGTGGAGCCGATGGCGGACGATTCAAATAGTAATAACTATAATAAGTCACCACAGATTTAACGTTAAATCTTATTATATTTAATACAAATAGGGAAGAAACACACAGTTCAACAAATCAGCACTTCTACATATTTTGTGTGCTTCTTTACGAAACAAAATCACAAATAGCGATACACCACAATCTGATGACCATGGGAGTCCTGAACTATACACCTTTGTGTTGACGGGCAAGTAGAAACATACAGCCTTGCTGTTATATATGTGTGAGGTCAGACGGGCATGTATGACAGACCTCACGGTCACAGTCACATAAAAATACAGAAATATAGAAGAGACAGATCATACTACGTATCGACAATCAAAGTCGACTAAGCTGTTATGCTGTTGCTATGGCGATTCAATTGAAGAAAGGATGTCAACTAAACACAAACATGTCAGGTAACACACCGTGACGTCATAGAGAGCTGGTAGCTTTTTCATCATCGTCAGAAGCTGGTAAAAGTTTTTCAGTGGGAGAAGATTTGCTGTCGTCCAACCCCAAACCATTGATGGAAATCCGAGAATTCTCGCGACTTTGCAACATACGTAGACTTCCACGGAGAGATTGGTTTCCGGTCATTCTGGTAGCGCGCAGTGCATTTGCATATTGACCTTTCGTAATCTGTAATGCATGGCAAAATTTTATGAAAAACAGTTCATTTTCAAATGGAACATGAAGTCACCATTGTCCTTCATGCAGCAGACAGATGGATGATTAACCAATTGAAAAGTATCAGAAACAATGAAGCATCGGTAACCAAATTGATGATGCAACAACAACCATTTCAACCCAACCCCTGCGTTGCAAAGGGCTTCCATTATAGCAAATTCATAACACAAGTACAGAGTCAAAGCATACAGATTTTTGAAAGTGGCCAATAATGCCAATAATGAGGCCATCATCATAATAGACATCATTGCTTATGGAAGATCCTGCAATCCCAGCACCCTCAGCCACAACTTCATGGTGACCACTGTCTGGTATATATTAGTCAATGATTAAATTAAGACATGATTTCATTACATCACACGAGCACCATAGGCTCTGGAAACAGGTTTGGCGAAACACAGGTTGTTTTGAAAATCACCTTCAGGTATTTGACAGTGGTAACTGCACACAGTGAGTAATCAGGTTTGAACAGTCCGGCATTTTGCTGATTCTCGTGAGTAGGTGTCACCGTCCCAGGTTCACTATTCGTCGTTCCTGATCTTGACCGAGACTGACCTGAACAAAAACAAACCAGCTGTAAGCCTCTCACTCAGAATGGCACAAGAGGATAGCTATTTGGGGTTACAAAAGGATAATATATGAGACAAATTTCTATATTCAAGTGTGCACTGCGAGTATCTTTTAACTGACCTTCATACACCTGATTATGAGCAACAGACAGAGCGGTTTGTAGAGCTGGTACACCATAGTATGAAAATGCTCCCGTTTCAAATTCCATCTTCTCGCTTCCCACAATGACTTTCACAGTACCCTGCAACACCATGATCAATAGTTAACTTCATTTAGAAAAATACCCTACCAAACGTATGCAGTTACAGGCTACAGTCAGTAAACAATACTTGTCAAACAATACAAGTCAAATGATAAAGATTTTATAACTGTGATAATGAAGATGGGTGGAGAGACGAGAGAGACTGACGGATTCATGGTCCTCTCAGAATTACCTTGTTCAAAAGTTATGCTATGCACCCTATTTTGCTACTAATATAGTATCACACGTAGACTGTTACTATGAACTGCAGGTGACTTACCTCAAGAATCAGTACAAAATAATCTACTGCTATATTTGCTTTATAAATATACAAGTCCTCCTTGTTCACCGATTCATCGTAATTCAGTTGCATAAAAACATCTTTCTGCAACAACAGTAACATTTACCTATGTTCACACACGGACGTCATAATGTATTCAAACCTGCTTGAGCAGTCGAGGAATCACTTTCTCAGATAGTATGCTGAACGGTTCAACTTCTGCAATAAAATTCATTATGTATAAATGCTTCCAATCTTGCAACAAAGGCCTTCAAGTCTACTTAATGACCAATGCTATCAGGCAGGGACGTAGCTAGAGGGGGGTTCAAGCCTCAAGGGGGTCAGAAGTCAGAACCCCCTCTTTTGAAATCTGAGATTGTTGATATTCAGTATAGTCATAGTGGTCTGTGTACTAAGCTGCACGAGAGCACTGAATTACTTGTACATAGCTCCGCGAGGTGCCGCACACAAGCGTTTTAAATAGCTACAATCGCGGGACGTCTTGACGCGAAAACAAGCACAGACTTCGTTGGTGCCTTCACCATTTTTGCTTCAATGAATAGTATTTGCAATGCGCGACTTCGAACTTCCTGTAGCGGCGACGCCAAGTCTGTCACGACTCACGAGTACTGCCGCCTGAGGATCAGAGGGGCCTTAGATTGCAGAGTTGTCTTGCTCAATCTCTCTGCTCTCTTTTTGCACCTTCTGTATACCGTAATTGTAATGTATAGTTATAATTTAGGAAATCTGGTAAATTGGTCATGTAGAACTAACGTAGGTGACTGGTTGTGAAAATATCCTAAGCTCATGGTATTTTCATTGAAATTTACAAAGAATGCTCCCGTACACACTGCATACTACACAGTACCACCCAAAAGGGCAAGCTATTTCTATTTATACATTATCGTTAAGAAGATTCGCCGCAGATTCAACGTCAAGCCTTGGTTTGTTGAGAATTATAACATTCGCAAGCTTGTCGCGGGTTAGAAGTCTTTATCATTCAAAATCTGTGTGAGGTAACCACACAAACATGGCGATGGCATATTATGCAATCGAGGATATAACCTATCGGTACGTCGAACTTGCAAAAGTCAATGTCTTTAACAAGTGAAAAAGAGAACAATTTAGTTACGGTACATTATAAAATTATGTATGATGAGTTGATGAGTTGATGAGTAATGAAGGTTTGATACAACAGATTATTTTCTAGCCCAAGTAGATTGCGCTGATAATCTTGCACTACACAAGCTCAGTTTGATCAATACCCATTAGCTATGATAAATTGTAGAATGGAAAATCGTTTCAATTTTGTGGTCTGTTAAGCATACAAAGTCTACTGAGAGTGAAAACTTTCATTTACGCTACTCATTTACTGGCAGCCACAATCTCTAACCAACAAGTTTGACAACAAATTTTAATCTGAAGAATCCAAAACTCTGATTACCTGTTGCAAGATATCGATGAACAGCCAACATCACTTGTGGTGAAATAGTAGTTTGTTTTTCTGAATGATCCAGAAACACCGACAAGTCCATAGGCATGGCTTGTCTCATTGTATTTACTACTTTCGTTTTGTTGTCCGCTGCAAAAAAGATTCGTTGCATGGGTGAGTGAGCCCAAATACGTAAAAATAGTGTTAGCACCCAACAGGTGAAAGATCGATGTATTTTCTCAATTCATAAGTGAGTGCGGATACAGAATTTAATGGTATAGCTCAGTCATTGAATAGAGCTAGGCTTTTATCATTTAAAATGACAGCCAAAGAATATAGTGGTGCCAGTGGAGGGACAATCAATAGATATCATAAAGAGGATTTGCCACAGATTCACATAAGTTCATGTTCAAATACGGTGCCTAGCAGATTAGTTTCTCATCGAACAGAGCCTTTTCTAGGGAAGCAGCTTCCTGGCTTCTCCATGCTTTGTAAACATGAACCTACTGGTACGTCCAAATATATTTTCACACTGTACTATCTTGAATGAATTAGGCTGAAACATACTGTAGAAGTCGGTTTCATCGACAATTTCAGACTGGATGATTTCTTCTATGATATCTTCCAACGTAACAATCCCAACAACTTCATAAAACGGGTCACCGTCTCCTTCGTTATTCACTCTTTGAACAATGGAAAAATGGAAGGCACCTGGTCAAGTAGAAGATTTATATACCGTATTGACTTATCATCCAGTCTAGATAAAAGATTACAGACCCTTTTTGAATTGCTCCAACAGTTTATCCAAAGTCGTATCGTTGAAAACGTAATGCAGTGGATGGTTGTAGAATTTTGACACAGTCTTCAAAGGCATGCAATCATCTGGATCGACGAATGCGAGGTCTTTGACAAACAACAATGCGATTATGTTTGTACGTTCCGATTCATACACTGGTATCCTGGTGAAGCCTTTAGACATGATTTCCTGCATACACTAAAGAGAGAAATGCAAATTTAGAATTTCTTTCTTCAGCCAATGTGTGTACACTGTACAGCCTACCTTAAAATCCAAAAAGGAGCAAATGTCAACCATAAAACAATCGTTGATGGGTGTCATGACATCTTGAACCGTTTTTGTTCTCAACTCCAGAGCACCTTGAATCATGTCAACTTCATCTTTGGCAAGATCATTGTATGGATCGGTGACCTACCAAACACATAAGGAAATTAAGAATGCAGGCGCTTTAAAAACGCTACCGGTACCTCTTCACGGAGTCAACAAAGTCAGCTGGTGTTACCATTGTGAAAGAGCATGCAATTGCAAAGGACCCTATGATAGTGGAATCACAATATTCTCATCAAACACTCCATCAATGAAATGTCTAAAGCTTTGTTCCCACTGATCTTTGTTTGTTCTAAGCGTTTGTTGCTCTCGGCGTTAAGTTGAGTGTCTCTCATTTTTTGGATTAGTACAATTGGGTAAGTAATTAATAACACGGTCCACGGATTTAGCGTCCTGCCTCAGACCTCAGTTACTGTAAAATTGAAAACGAATTCACACATTTATTTTCACCTGATCAAGGAGCACAGTTCTGAAAGCTTATGAGTCAAGTTTTATCAGTGGTGTCAGTTTTGTACTATATTGAAATTTTTATAGTCTACTGGCTCAATAATGAGATCATAACCAGGGATAAGAGGAATTATTTCATGAATGTGGTTTTGAAGAGCAGACAGCTACACTAATTTCAACATCACAGGACCTGTGAGGGCAGGGGCCCATAAAAGTGTTTGAATAGGACATTCAAAGACCCAAATTCAGCATCAAAATCAATTAGAAATTCGTCATACAAAATCCCTTGATTTGATTGTACCTTGATCATCTCCAGCAGTTTGGCCCTGTTGTATATGGTTCCAAGTTCTTTCCCAAGGATTAAATCGAGAATTTTGCTAATAGGAAATGAAAGAGGTGCTGTTACGATCATAAAAAATCTTGTTAACCATATCGTGTAAGCACCAATACGTAGACCGTGACGTGTACAAATTGATTGAGGTACAATTTCACCGAAGATCACAATTCCTGACAAGATAAACATAATTAGCCTTAAAGCTTCGGCACAGATAAGAAAACATGATATATATATCTAATAATGAAGCATTTACCAATTGTTGAGCCGATTACAGCCCAGAGACCAGACACAATATCTTCGAGTAAAATAGTCATCGAATTGTTGACAAGGACGTTGCCAAGTAAAAGAGTGCATAGCAGATAATTTCCTTTCTTTCTGATGGGATATATGATTTTTGCAAACTTCTTCTCATCTGGAGAACCACAGTTCTGCACGATTTTCAATTCCATTGGATCAAGTGACATCAGACCCAAATTCAGACCAGAGAACAGTCCTGACAGCATCAACAAAACAGCAATAATTCCAATCTAAATGAAATGAAATTCATAATCCAATCAAGCAATATCTTCTATCTGTGCGTAGTGTAAAGCTATGAATGTAATGAGAGCCTGATGAAGTAAGGAGCCTACAATGATTGCCAATGTAGGAACACCACCATTAAGATTATGTTCATCAATGGTCCATGAGTTCGATTACCAGTAGGTCTATAATATATATATTCCTATATTATAGGAACGTTATGACAAAATATTTCATCATGATTACACGAGGGTGCCAGCTAGAAAACAGGAAACAACGACAGCCTATCATATCTCACATTGTAAAGAATGCACAACAAAATCGTACACCGATAAGATAAAACAACCTAGCGCATGCAAATTCACTGTTAACGTATATACTATGTACATCCGGAGTGTGTTAGCATACCGGTACTTCTCACTTTATAGACCCCAAAGCATAAGAACGAAGATGATTTCCAGCCTGAGCTTGTCAAATAGTGACTATGACTACAGATTTCTGCTACTAATTAGGCCTAATCAACATACCTGCAATGGTAGAGGCATAAGTCCAGTGCTTTCTGCAGTCATGAACTCGGCCTGCACAGACAAGTATGGCTCAACGCCTTGAAAAATGTACTGGCTGTCTCCAGATTTGACACAGAGGAAGAGTTGTTTATTGTTGGTTGCTTCAGAGTTTAATAGGGTTACAGTAGCCTTTGCCAAGGTGTCTGTGACGGTCGACATATTAAACCGCAACTGTACTTTCACTTTGTCATCATCACACGAATCGCCACGGTCTAAACGTTGCTTGACGAAGGTGATGTAGGAAATTTCTGTCATGTTGGTTCCAAAGAGCACAAAAGCTGTCTTCTCCCCAATGTAAGCAATCGGGATGCCATTATTAGTGTAATTTCCTGAAACAAATTAATGATAAGCTTATAGGTCATGTTAAGAATATAGGAAATGGCCCGAAACCGACCGATTCATGGATGTAACGATGTGAGATATACAGGAAATAAGAAGCTGATTGTCAAATAAATTCTGTACGCAGAGAAAAATGTCTCATGATTATTAACGCCGGAAATTAGGTAGGCCTACAGTAGCGGTAGGCAAAGACGGCAATTATGTTACAGCGAAAGAATAAGTCTGTGGTAACTCGCTAATCACATTACAGAGTCACATGATACTGTATCACATCGCAACTACACAGTACATATGAAAATGACAAAATTTAAGAAATGTCCTTTTTTACAATCACGAACCTAGGCATATACGGATATGGATTAGCCACGAGTGCGTGGATTGCAATTGTTTCGAATGAGTTAAGCTAATCCACACTACAAACCTAACACAGTATTACTATACCTACCTAATATATATATATATATCTTAGTAGCTAGAAAGAAGGAGAATAGATAGGTAGGCTACACGAGTAACACGACGATCCAATCACTCTGATTGAATTCGAAGATACACTGATATAAACAATACTGTACCTTTGTTACCAGTGAGTCTGAGTGTATGCTGACCTCACACTCCATTATGAATTATTGAAACCTCAAAAAGTGTGTGTGAAAACAATATTGGTTTCTCTTGTTGTACTGGGACAGTTAATTTATCGGTAGACAGAGATACATCACTATGACAGTATGATGATTTGAACCCAGGGCCAGTTGAGCATACCGGCTTCATCGCCGACAACCTGGAACTCCTCCCTCAAGTCGGTGTAATAAATATACATGTGATGTCATTCTAACTACAACCTACCCCACTCGCTCTGACAGAAATCTGTTGCAGTATTAGTTGTTGCATGATGTCAACATTCGATACCATGACCTATCGACTTATTGAAGCCAGTGACTGAAACTTGAAATATTACACCACAAAGCCATCCATCAGATTTCATTAATCTATAAAGCCATTTATCTACAATAGCAGCCTAGCCAAACAAAAATTTCACAAGCAAACAACAGGCCCATATACACTGACATCAAGGAATGTAAGAGAAATATATCTTTTATACCTGTGCCATCTAAGCTGATTCCTGTAACTTCAGCCAAGCCTTCAACTCCCGAGCTGAAGAAGAGTGCAGCACAAAACACAAGCCAAAATGGATGCTTTTCATTGACAGCAGTAAAAACTGGTGACTTTCTACAACACGACCAAGCCAGTATCATTCTACAATACCAACAGTGAGATATTCGCTAGCCACAAGCGCTAAATATGATATGAAAGTACTGCAACAAAAAAATGCAAGACACTCAGGCGCAGCGCTTGAAAGAAAAAGTGCATGACCACAATGCCTGAGGTGGTTGAGTCAGTACTGAAAGTTCAATTTAAGCATCAATTAATAGTGAATCGTAACAAGATACCAATTGATGACAGAAATGACAATGCTGATTAATATCAGCCAGTTTGCAGCCACAGCTTACCTAATGTCAGGAGTTTGTTTCAATAATTTATAATTGACACTTGAAAGTAATTGAGTATATATACGGTAAGCTTTGCAAAATTTTATTTATTTTTACACTCGGCTTGTATAGGCCTAAAAAGGAATGCTCACAAAGAATATCTGTCTTGCCTTATTGCATAAACATAGTTCACATTGTTTGAGTTACATTCCTTCATCTGACAATGATGAACCGTTATATCTGTGGTGAAAACAAATATTGATTCTGTTCCTACACTTTCGTCTTCATGCATTTTGTAGACTATGTTTGCAACTAGATACAAGTTGTATGATAGTTTATTGCAAGTCAGATACCGGTACCTTACTGAATAGTAGCATTTCATCAATGTAGAACCTCAACTTCAATCTACACTAACAATAATTATTATAATTATAATTAATGTATAAATATGTTGTATTATTCGTTATTGAACAACAAATACTGGCATGTGTGCTCGAATGCTTGTGCGTTTCTAAATCACTTTTCATTTTTTATAATTTCAACTTGCAGCATCAGATTTGCACTGACTAATAATTTCATCGCCTGTCAATGACCTATCTATTTGTATCTACGTATCCTACAGTATTGAAGACGGTTTGTGATTAATTTTTTTCGTGGATAGTTTTGAAGCATTTAATTGCTCGGTAATCTATTGGGTTTGGGCATGGAATCGGTCGGCCTGCTGCGTTAAGAAATAAGGATGGTGTTTACTTTTATCCTAATTCGTTTTTAATTGAATTTATTTACTCACACTACTGTTTACTGCAGATATGCACGTTGGATCAGGTGGTGCTGAAGGAGCCAACTGGCCATCAAAATCATGCTTCCCCGCCGAACTAGTGCAGAAGCTAGAGATACCGGTTTTAACATTGTCCGTGTAAGGTTGGGATTCAAACGTAAGACCTACGGTTTCATGGCTTACAACCTAAACTCAACACCAAGAAGCCGGAGATGGTGATTGCTTAATGCACATTACTGTCCGCCCACCAATTTTCCGAGCTAGTAACCACATGTATATATATTTAGAAAAAAGCATGGTATATATACTGACATATTATCAGGCAAATCCTTTACCACAAAATTTTAACAGTTGATGTTACAATTAGAATACTAATAATGTCTTGATTGACTGGGCCTGCTGTACCCATAATTCATCTTGCGTCTAATCATACGATTTTGTATGGGATTTTATTGTCGATACAACAACCAGTCTAGATTCAGTCTCTATAGGCCTAATCCATTCTGAATGAACCTAGAATCAGAATTACGATGGGTTTCTCTGAAAAATTAGAAACGCTAGCCCAGTAGCGAAAATCAGAGTATGATATAGAGTACCGTATATACAGTACATATTATAGGCACTCTCTAGCCAACTGATTGTGAATGCTCATGGCCTTAATGATTCTGAAGTGTGGTATGGCAACTATAGTTTTAGCTGTGCTAGTTGAAAAAATAACATTGAGAATATAGCAGAGCCAATGACAGACAATCAATCAATACTGTAAAGAAAATTAATGAGATTTAACAACCCTGTTTGCTTTATCCAGTAACTTCAATAAGCTATTACTGATAAACTTACAGAACTTGGCAATGGTTAACGGTAAAGAAGATCGCTTTCATCAACTATAAGCCTTTGTTTATCAGCATACATTCCATACTTCACAAATGTGACTGGGAAACAGAGGCTTTAACTTAATGAAAATTCATCAGGAAACAAAAATAATGACTCGGAACCATCTGAAATCATGTTACAGACTCCATCAACAAGTAGATTTTGGTATATTAGGCCAATCGCTATGTTAGTGAAAAAAGTCCAAAAGAAGTATCGTCAAATTAATTAAATATAATAACAGTGATGTTAATAATACAGAGTACAGGTAACTAACTATAACTCAAAAAGTGCGGTGACATCTTCAATCTACCAACCGGTATGGATATAGATAACCGGTAGGTTAGTTATCCATTGTACGCACATTCTACAGCTGTACAGCTTAGAGCTTACGGGTATAACCGAATCGTATAACGACAGGACATGGCCTATTCCAACATGTTAGGTTTCAGGAGAAAAAAAATAAGTTGGAATTCGCAGGTGCTTTAGTACTGGTCGACGGTATCACAAGGAAAACTGAAAATTGGCCTATTGACGTTGCGATCCCCGCCACAACAGGCCATTATCGCATCCCACCCAATAGACCACCGCCAACTCCAACTATAGTCCCTGTCTGGCGTTGCTTCACCAAAAATAACAACATCTGTACCTACCACAGAGTGTTTCTCTTTACGGTTGAGCGAACAGTCACGAACGAAGTTACATAATGTCAAATGAGTGTTTCAGGAGTTTCAACAAAGTGAAATAGTGCAGAAGTAGTGTATTAGCATAGTAACTTCAGGTTATCTGGCTTGAACCTTTGGAGGCTACTGTTTAGCGTCAACACACCTGTTGACTACCATCGATCGGCGACATCCAGCGGTAGAAAATATCCGCCGGAGTCGTCTGCTAGTATAGGCTACTGTATAGGTTGCGTGCTTGCGCGGTCCGTACGTGTTCCGGAACCGTATCGCACTGTGGAGTTACTATAGTTGGCCTACGACCTACGAGAAACATAGGTAGGAAAGGAGTAGGCTATCAACATAGTGTCCTGTGTTTTGAAGCTTTCAAGGTTCTACCACGACCTACTCAGTCCAAAGTAGCATGGCATGTTTCAACGCTATCACTCAGCCAGGTTTGTAAATTATTATGCCGAAGACATAGTCTAGACTAGACTATTTATTAAGACATTTCAGGAAGTTTTTTTTCACGGATTTAGTTAATATTCTTATGTTACAGTATTTTGTAGCGGAAATCAATTAGGTCTATTGGCGTAGACTATTCATCACGGTAAAAAATATTTGGTTTATCTAAATTGAGGCAATACCGTTAACTATAGCTTGTAATAACCTACAGTAGGCCTAGATCTAGACTTTGACCTCCTAAGAGACTCATTGAGGCCTACTAGGAAATGACTTAATGAATTTCGATTAACCCCACAACATGAGAGCATAAGCCTGTACACGTTTATATCAAACTGGTCATTAAGCTACTGTGAATACTATGAACGATATTTCAACCACGAATGACCATCTTATCGGTTGGCTGTCCATACTTAGCCGTTGTCGTTGGCGCCACAGGATTATGGAAAACAATCATTATATTTGTGGTCATGAGCTGACGCATCACCCTTGCATAGCTCGTGTGACTGTGTACTGTAT